>OY757917.1:92715979-92803856 GCA_963585895.1 Sepioteuthis lessoniana
TTGTTTTTTCTTTGGTTCTTTCTTTTATTCAATAAAAGAATATTGTTATTAATCTTGTTAAACCAAACACGGCAGTTCAGAGTTCTTTTTGTTGTGGAATAAATATATTCATCGAAGACCTTGTATTTGAGGGGGAAACCTAGCCAGTTAGCTGTTTTGACGCTTAATACTTCACCTATAACTCGCCCAGTAGCTTTAAAATGTGGTTCTGCTTGGTAGTTGGTGATATCTGTGACACTAGATAGCGTTTGGCAGACCACCGCCAATGTCTGTGCCATGCGTTAACTGATGAACTTGGCGGGAACGAACAGCACCCTGCAAGTCTGCTGGGAACATCGCGGCGTAACAATATATATATATATATATATATATATATATATATATATATGTGGATGTGTGTGTGTGTGTGTTTGTGTGTGTGTGTGTGTGTGTGTGTGTGTGTGTTAAATTATGTATATATTATTTTCGGAAGATTTTTATGATTATTACTCAAGCAAATAAAAAAAATTACCCCCTCGAATAACACTGACGATTACAGCTAATCGAGCAATACAGTAAAAGAATGCTAAAAATAAAATTTTACAACTCCACGTTTCTGGCTTTGGTTTCTTTATTCAATGGTATAACAACCTTCCTGGGTTATCTAATACCAAAGTCAGCCTAGTAGAAAGACAGTAGTGAAATTATCTAGCCCATAATTGGGGGAAAGGGGAGTTCATGCTTTTTGCAAGAGTATTAACCCGAAAGTGGACGTAATAGCACGGTTGGAGTTCGAACTCGCTTACTACGACGTCGCAGTGCAGTACGTTGGCCACTACGGAACGGATGCTCCCCCACTTAATGTTTCTCGGCAGGCGAATTGATAAAGATTTTTTCAGGCTGTAAAAGAAAGAAGATGGAGAAGAAAAGAGAAAATAAAGAAAAAAATGTCGATTGTGCATTTAAAGCGTCTTGTATATTGAGCTGCCCATTGAGGCATATTTTATTAATAAAAGTAAATAGATAAATATCTGAACAATGAAAAAACCAAAATCAAAACAAAAACTAACTCCAAAACAAACAAAATAAAACAAAGCAAAACAAACGAAGAGACATAAAGTGATAAACAGTATGGAAAAAAAAGTCAGTCTTCTTGATATTTGCAATAAACTATCTCGCTTATTGACCGATCTGAAACCTACTTCATATTTCTTTAATCACAACATCACATTTATTCTTTAAAAAAAAGTATTTCAGATCCCCAAGGAGACACAGTTTCTAAATAAAAGTCAAACTGTTTCCGTATTTACAATTTTGTGTGTAGGTGGTGCAAAGATTATGGATTATTATTTGCAAAAAACAAAAAAAAAATATCCCGAACGTTTTATCAAATGAAATATTGATTTTATTTCTTTAAATTGTTATACTAAGTTTGGTTTGGTTTGTTTGTTGTGTTTTATGGTATATCAACCTTTGTAGGTTATATGACGCCAAATCCATTTCAATGTAAATAATCTGTTTTATTTTATTCAGTTTAGCTTAAGTACACAGTTTAATTGTCAAAAACATTTCCATTTCAAACTATTCAAGCAATTATATGTAATAATTCAGTTAAGTGTAAATACAGTTTTAATGTCGAAAAACAGTTCTATTTAAAATAATTCAGTTAAGCATAAGCACGCAGTTTAAGTGTAAGTACGGTTTAATTGTCAAAAACGTTTCTATTTCAAGCTATTCAGTTTACTCAATTCATTTTAGCATAAGTATGCTGTTAGTTCTATTTAACCCATAGATAGGGCCCTATCAGGTGCTACCACTCCGGGCCAGAGTGGACGTGGGGGCGATGGCAATGAAGGGGTACTCCGCATTCCCCAAAGCTCCAGCATTGCTGGAACCTCACCATCAGATTGTTTAGTGTCATATACACGACACTCGTTGGGGGGGCTTACCCCTCTGCAGAGAAGCAGACGGTGTATTCTACAGCCCCGACCGACTGGGCAATGTTATACTAAGTCTTTCAAACAATTTATAATAGAACTGCACATGACCCTGTCGAAAAATATCTGTGAACATTTAAAAAGAAGTAACTAAATAAAATGAATGAGTAAATAGATAAATAACATTTAGGAAATATTCCCACATCACTGGAAGACTTTAGTTTATACCATCTTAACTGCGTGAAAAAGAGTGAAAATAAAAATATTGGCAAGAGTTCTAAAGAATTAAAACCCAATAAGAAAACATTATCTAGTTACAGTCAACTATTCCCCTTCGCTTAGAAAAATTCACCTTGTGTCACCTCCTGCGCGAGCGAAGCGGTTGGTAGATTTACGAATAGGAAATGATGCAATTTCCTTGTCAAAAGAATTTTTTGGAAAAAACGGATCAAAATTGGTGCAAAGATATCCAACTAACGCCCACGCAGATGTTTAAAAAATAAACAATTAAAAATGGTATTTAGGACCAATAGGAGGTCTCTAAAAAACGCACCCAAAGAATCTTCGAAAGTCAACGCGTGCGCGCGGGATCCACCTTAATGTTATAAAAACATACAATATTCCAGTCAATTCCGATCAGTTACTCATGCCAACCCGGAGTGATACGTACTAACTATTTCTCAGCAGCGACATACTCGTTGGATCTTCAAACAACGGTGTCATGTTACTACTTCAAGTTGGATAAAGACCTTATTCACGCTGGACTCAGAACTGGTTTCTGCGGTCGTGACCTGATACACGAATCGCTGTATACCCTACTACATTTCAGCTCCCAACAAAGAAATAAACTTCTTTATTTTTGTTGCACTATTGTTAATATTGTCTTTTTATTCATTAACATTAGTACTCTGCATATGCCCTCAACTATATCTAACCCTTTCATTGTTATCCAGAATTTGTATTCTTAAGAGGATCTTTCTAAATTTGTTGTTAATAGAGAAAATCATAGAATAATTTTTCCCAACAATCTACTAAACTAGAACTATACGTTACCCTGCAGAAAGAATATATAAAAATGTATTTATTTACTAAGCTTTCGAAGGCTGGATCGATGTAGCACCTAGGGATACTCGAACTCACATGTCTTAGTTTGCTTGTCTATCTGGCTAGCCATTAAATCCAGCGAGGAGCCCAGATGTAGGAGAAATACAAAACAGCAAAATAAATAAATAGATAAACAAAATATGAGAAATATTGCCTTTTATTACTTTTTACATCTTCCAGTGAGGGTAGGGCTGAATTAATATAATTGAGGGGGCAAAAAAGGCCAGTGAGAAAAACGTTCTCCAATTATATTTAACTACTACTTGGAGGCGCACTAAGCGTAACGAATATCCGAAAATAGATTTGATGACGGTATGTATTTGACTTTCAACCGAGGCAAAATGTGGCATAAGGTCATTTTATGCTGGGGATCATGCACGAATAAAAGACTCATGCACGGCTTGTCTCCGTCAGCATTCCCCCCACTTGGCACCTGAAGCACCGAGCAATTCACGCAACCCTGCAAGGCATGTCAAGCCTGGGGTAGACGGACCCCTCAGACGTAGTATTCTATAGACATTCAACCACATGGCACAAATGTCAGCTGGAAAGTCTCCAAATGGATTCAACGACTCTTGATTGGTTGAAGGATTTATTTTAACACGATGTCAACAACCCGTCAAGGGTTATTTTATGCCTAGAGGTTAGAAAATTGTATTAATTTTACATTCATATTTTACATTTTTTTATAGTTGTTTTTTAAGAGATTTTTAAAGACGTTCCTATCTGAAGGAATATTGTTCCAAACTATATAATTAACTTAACTCTAAGCTTTTTAAACTCTGCTGAAAGCGCCGTATGGCGAACTATATTCACCAAGATGGATCCATCAAGAGAGGTAGTGGATTTTACCACACTAACGAATACAAATAATCTATAACAAATCTATTTGAGGGGTACTATAGCGTTACACACCAAATAGACGGCTGTAACATTACACGGCACTAATAAGAGTTTAGTAGTCTAAATTTCTGAGATGAAGCTAGGTGATTTTAATAATTAAGGGTTTTCGGACTATTGTCTTAATCTTTATTGTTATTTCCACAACATTTCAGCCGATATGTCCACCGGCCTTCTTCAGGTGTTTGTCGAACTCGGGAACCTTCATGGAACTTCGAACTACGTCCTTTATTGAATCCGAAATGTTGTGGAAATAACAATAAAGATGAAGACGATAGTCCGATAATCCTTAATGATAAAAATAGGAGTTTGTAACGCCACAAAATTTTGTGGGATATTGTGCTGCAATGGTCTCAATAGACGTTTGTACAACTTCGACGTTTTAAGTGTCAGTTGGACCTCCTGAAAACATCGCTGTGAGAAAAATTACCAAACACACAAAAACCCCGTCTTAGTTCGTTCGGGCTAAAGTTAAAGTAGTCGTCAGGAAGAGCAAAACAAAGTCTGTAAACTGTGTTGATTACATTTGCTAGATAAAAAGAAACAACATCATATCATAAGGAGAGAGAGAGAGAGAGAGAGAGAGAGAGAGAGAGAGAGAGAGAGAGAGAGAGAGAACAAATACAAACCTTGACTATTCTTTCACATTTTCTATTGTAGTTCTAACACGTGCATCTTCATCGGGTCTGTCTTCACTGTTTCGCATCCGGACACCAACTGCTGTCTTTATATCCCGCAGCCAACTGAAGTTTTTTTCTTGTTTCTTATCCCGCAGCCACTGCCTTACGCTGTTTTCATTTGAGTTCCCTTCGGCCAATCAGAACTTGTTATCGATTCGCTATTGATACGTTTCTATTTTTATCCCAGGTGTCCCTAATTATTTTACAGTACTTCCACTTCGAGTCTGAGTGGATCTAGTAGTTACTAGTAGATCCACTCTACTAACCCGAGCTCCAGGACTAAAAACTCGCGAAAACGTTGTTTTAATATTCGGCAGGGCATACAGTCAGCGTATTCTAAGTCCAGCCAGCTGCGTTATCGGCAACCCGGGTTCAAATTATGGCAAAGTTGTTTGCATACCACTTTGCATTAATGCCCTTGAGTAAGGTATGAATCTCTCTTTTCCCCTCTTTCTCTTTCTATCTTCTACTAGCTTTGGATGAATAGTTGGACAGACTGGTTTTTTTAGCTTTTCTTAAGCAACATATCTGGGAGAAGAGAAGTTCGGAATTCAAAGCAGCTGTACTCCGCTAAACATTGACCTTGCATCACATTCTACACGTGACATACTTTTAACTACTTCAAACGCTTTGTCTTTCAGATGGCACTAAAGTTGTATTCTTTGGATCATGCACGAATATAATGGATCTGAGTTGTAAGAGAGATCCGTGAGAAAACCACGGTTTTAAGTGTTTTCTTTGAATTGTGTCTCGAATTGACAAAGCTGCGTTCAAAATTAAATTTGTATTGATTTTGCGTGTTATTGGATTGAACTTAGAGAAATGGACCACAAATGAAGTACGTTCTGATAACGAAATTTGATCTTGTCGACATGTGGTCATTTGATAATCTAACTGTCCACATTTGGCGCCTGTGTACGACCAATCTTCCTACCAAGCTGGAATTATCTTACCTGCTTTCCCGTTCTACTTGTTTCCTGAGCTGTGTCAATCACGTGACAGTGTTGTCTGGCGCACGCCATGCTATCACATGTCTTCTTCTTCTTCTTCTTCTTCTTCTTCTTCTTCTTCTTCTTCTTCTTCTTCACTCTAAGTAACTTTGACAGACAAGCTAGCCAAAGACCAAAGCTGACACATCACCATCCGTCATATTCACAGCTGCTTTCGATCATGATTCCATCTCGTGCAACATCGCTGCTGCCTCTAAACGGTACCCATTTAAGCTGTGAACCGCTTGCCGACATCCTGTGGCCTCTGGTGTCAAAGGATTTAAAGTAGAGATTATGGCCGATGAATTCCGCCTAGCGCTGATCGGTGCATCGAGATTAATACATCTTTCCTTTTTTAATCCGGCCTGTTAGATCTACCTCCCGTTTTAAGAATTGTAGACGAACTTCCGGTAGATAGAATCGAGTGAATGGGCTTATATATGATATATGGCTCAGATGGCTGCAGTTTACTTGCAGCCCAGTAAATATATGCTGCCCAGCTTTGTTTTTCTGACATTCATTTTTGCTTAGAAATCAACTCATGGTGATTACCATTTCGAGGTTTGCATTCAAATTTGTCTTAAATATCGTGGTCTCTGAAAAGCTAATCTTTACGCACTAACTACACAGCTGCTCCAAAATTCTATCTATCTATCTATCTATCTATCTATCTATCTAAGGGTTTAATTACTTATCTAATTATCAATTATATAATTGTCAGTGCCTAATTATATATCTAATAATTGTTATTGACGTTTGGATATGTTCGTGGAGTGATGGTAGTCCTAGGAAATAGCCACGGTATCCAGAGTTCAAATACTGAACGAGGCTGTTTGCATTTTATATCGCGTTATCACCCTAGAGAAGGGTAAGAATCTATTCTCTGTCTCGCTATGGGAAATATGACGGTCTGGGCTATTGAACCACGGTATAGAAACTGGTCTAGAACAGCGAGGTTAAAATATATATATTGAATATATGCCCTCGTTATTTAATTATTCCCCAAAATTATATATAAGTACGTTCACCAGATGGAGACACGGAATAATTCGACATTGTTGCAGGAGTACTACAAGGAGACACACTGGCCCCGTACCTCTTTATCATCTGTCTAGACTATGTGCTTAGGACTTCGATCGACAAAATCAGAGAAAATGGCTTCGAGCTGAGTAAGAGAAGAAGCAAAAGGTACCCCGCAAAAATCACGGACGCCGACTACGCTGATGACCTGGCGATACTAGCGAATACGCCTAATCAAGCAGAGACACTACTGCATAGTCTGGAACGAGCCGCAGCTGGCATTGGCCTCCATGTCAATGCAAACAAAACTGAATATATGTGTTACAACCAAACGGGCAACATTGCCACACTAGACGGAGCCTCTCTGAAACTAGTCGACAAATTCACCTTCCTAGGAAGTAGCGTCTCATCAACCGAAAAGGACATCGACACACGACTGACGAAAGCATGGACAGCTATCGATAGGCTCTCGATCATATGGAAGTCGGACCTAACTGATAAAGTGAAACGCAGTTTCTTCCAGGCAGCGGTTGTGTCGATACTGCTATATGAATGCACCACATGGACGCTTACGAAGCGGCTGGAGAGGAGGCTGGACGGAAATTACACAAGAATGTTGAGAGCAGTATTAAACAAGTCCTGGCGACAGCACCCCACGAGACTCCAACTATACGGACACTTGCCCCCCATCACGAAAACTATACAAGTTCGACGAACCAGACACGCAGGACACTGCTGGAGAAGAAAGGACGAGCTCATAAGCGATGTACTCCTGTGGACCCCCACATATGGATGTGCAAGAGTGGGACGACCAGCACGAACATACATACAGCAACTATGTGAGGACACAGGATGTAACCCTGAAGACCTGCCGGAGGCGATGAATGATAGGGAGAAATGGCGAGAGAGGGTCAAGGATATCCGCGCTGGCGGTGCGACATGATGATGATGATGATATATATATAAGAAGTGCATACGATAAGTTTCCTGACTTTTTTCGTATGGGCACTTTTATTAATAGTACACATATGATACTCCAATTCCGTTCAAAGTAATCTCCTCTGACTGCAATGCAATTGTTCTATAGTTCCAACAACTTCTGGAAGGCACCATGGAAGTCTTTTTGTATGAGCGTGTCAATGACCTTCGTCACAGCTTCTTTCATCTACTCAATTATCACATAACGACAGCCTCGGAGCTTAGGAAATAACCAAAAGTCACAGGGAGAAAAGCCTGGACTATAGGGAGGGTGAGGAACTGTGTTGATGCCCATCTTGGTCAAATAGTATGTGACAAGGATGGAGTTGTGGACTGGTGCATTGTCCTGGTGGAAATGCCACTGACACGATTTGAAGAGTGCTGGCCTCTTCCGACTGAATGTCTTCCTGAAGTCCCATTGAAACCTCAACATAGTTACCCTAACTCTAACTCTAACCCTTTGGCCCATCAACTCTGGTGTATTGACTTCCTTACCCCTCCCACACATCTCATCATCCTCACAGGCTCCTTGCCTTCCTTGTAACTCAAAAACTGATGCTCAATTCATGCAAGATGGTCGAAAAGCAGTCTAAAGCCTTCCATACGTTTCTGTGGCATTTTTTCAAGTTTAAAACAGAATTCTATTGCATATCGTTCTTCTAAAGTGTCAGATTGCATTTTTGAAATTCACCAGCTGTGACAATCAGGCTTTAGTAGGGTGTATTTCAATTGCTGCTGTAGCTGTTCTTTTGAACCTGAAGTCATAAAAACTGGTCAGTCATGATCTACAGCAACAACATACTGAATATTCAAGTGTCTACGACAATTTTATATGCCCCGACGAAAGAAGTCTGAAAACTTATCGTATGCCCCTCGTATATATATATATATATATATATTGTTAATACAGTCAACTGGGATTGCAGAATACGCTTACTATAGCTCTGTAGAGGGGTAAGACTCCCTCAACGAGTATCCTGCATATGACACTAAACAATTTGATGGTGAGGTTCCTGTAATGCTGGGGATTTGGTGAATGCGGAGTACCCCTTCATTACTATGAGGGTGTCCTCGTGGTGTAATGGTTAAAGCGATGAACTGCGGAATCGTAGTATGCGAGTTCGTACTCCAGTCGCGCTATTACGTTCACTTTCGGGCAAATACCCTTGGGAAAGGTATGAACCCCCTTATTCTCCCTCCAGCTATGGGTAAATAGTAGGACGGACTAGGTTCTTCAGCCTTGGTGAGGCAACTAGTCTAGGAGAAGGAAAACTCTGAATTAAAACCTGTTAAACTCCGCTTAAAAATTGACCTTGTGTCATATCCTGCCCGAGCGGAGGGGTTGGTAAATAGTACCCTTTCATTACTATCGTTTCCAGGAACACTGTGGCCCGGAGTGGTAGCACCTGATGGGTTAAATTGAACTAAACCGTGAACTTATGTTAAATTGAATTGTTTGAACAAAAACTGTTTTTTTACATTGAAATTGTGTACTTCTGCTAAACTGAATTTTTGAAATAGAACTGTTTTGTCAGTTAATTGTTTGTAAACCAAACTATAATTACACTAAAGTGATTTGTTTGAAATTTAAGTCGGCGTTAAGTGACACGAAAAGGGTTGATACACGTAAAACAAATCAACCAACTAACCAACCAATATTTTGTGGTACGTGGAGAGTCGGAAAAGAGCTTTTAAAACCCTGTTCATGCTTAAAATCTATAGAATATTTTTAAATTGATTTAATATATCTTAAAACAATGCGAAAAAAAGGGTCCCTTTTTTTCGTCTACGTCTTATCAGAGAATTTTTTTTACCATTGAACTGTTTTCAAATTTATGAATCGATTTTGAAATATTTTATAGATTATAAATATGAACACACTTTTAAAAGCTCCTTTTCGATATATATATATATATATATATATATATATATATATATATATATATATATATATATATCATGTCGTATTGTCTCTACGTAAATGCACTCCTAACAATTTTTCAAAAAGAGTTAACTTTCCTCAAAAGGTATCGGGGTTTGTTCTGAAAAATTATACGGTCTAGAATGATATTATAAAGTGTTTTTCATCCTCAAATTATTATGCTCGTGGCTGATGAGTTTAATACATACATTCTTTAACGTTTTGATTGCAAAAAATTACGAGTTTCTTTACATTTTTCCTGTTCGTTACTATGTTAGCCTCTCTGTTACTTCTTGGAAGAGAGCGAAATATTCATTCCCTTCTTGTGCCCAGTCGGCTGGCGCGGTAGAATAAACAAACTGCATATCTGAAGGGGAGTAAGACTCCTGCAACGAGTATCCTAGATATGACAATAAGCAATCTGATGGTTAAGCATTTGTCATGCAGGAGCTTTGGGGAATGCGCAGTACTCCTTTATTGCCATAGCGCCCAGGTTCACTTTGGCCCGAAGAGGTAGCAACTATCAGGTGCTACCACTCTCCATCTATCGGTCAAATAGAAGTGATTGAGATTTAAACTCTACTTATGTAAAACTGAATTGTTTTGAATAGAACTGTTTATATGTATAAAAAATGAATCAGCATTAAATAACCTACAATAATTGAAATACCATAAAATCAAACCAAACTATAATACACTTATCGACTCTGCATCATGCTTAAGTCGATAATAATTAACGTTTGTCGATAAAGACCCCATCGATTTAATGTCTCATCATTATCATCATGTCGCACCATCAGCACAGATATCCTTGGCCCTCTCTCGTCACACCTCCCTTCCGGCAGGTCCTCAGAGCTTCATCCCGTATCCTCACAGAGCAGCTCTGGTCACCTTGCCTTTGATCAGCCATGTGAAGGGGTCCACAAGAGAGCATCACTTATGAGCTCTTCCCTATTTCTCCAGTAGTGTTCCACATGTCTGGTTCGTCTAATTTTGATATTTTTCGTGATGTGAGGTAAGTGACCGTACAACTGGTGCTTTTTGGGGTGCTGCCCCCAGGAGTTGTTCAATATTGCTTACAGTATTCTTATCTAGTTGCTGCTAAGCTTTTTCTCCAAACGTTTAGTTAGCGTCCATGTAGTGCATCCATATAGCAGTATCGACACGACCGCTGCTTGGTAGAGTCTGTGTTTCATTTTATCTGTCAGGTTTGAAATCCATATGAGCAATAGCCTATCGATAGCTGCCTTTGCTAGTCGCGTATTGATGTCTGTCTAGGTTGATGAGACACTGCTTCCTAGGTTGGTGAACTTGTCAACTAGTTTCAGAGGGCTACCGTTTAGTGTGGAGATGTCCCCTGTTTGATTAAAGCACATATATTCCGTTTTGTGCGCATTGACATGAAGGCCAATGCCTGCAGCAGATCGTTCCAGATAATGTAGCAGGGTTTCGGCTTGGGCAGGTGTGTTTGGGAGAGGCGCTATGCCATCGCCTTAGTTGTCATCGGTAATTGTTTTGGGGGATACTTTCTGTTTCTTTCCTTTGATTTTATCAATAGATGTTCTAAGTACGTAGTCTAAACAGATGATGAAGAGGTATGAGGCCAGTGTGTCTCCTTGCAGTACACCTGCTACAATGTCGAAGTAGTCTGTGTCTCAATCCGGAGAACGGACTTTTATCTTGGTGTTTCTTTAGAGAATCATTATGGCTGCGACGGGTTCTTTTGGTAGGCTGTAAGCGAGTAGAGTTTGTTCCATCTTTCCTCTGTGAATGGAGTTAAAGGCCTTGGTAAAGTCAACAATTTAATGTCTAAATCAAGGTAATTTCACCGTTTATCTCATTAAGCACTTAATGTTCTTTTAAGGTTTGGTTTGGTTTCTTTTGTTTAATGGCATATCAACCTTCGCAGGTTATTTAATGCCAAAGCCATTCTCCTAGAAGAACAGTGGTGGTGCTATTTAACCCATAGCTGGGAGGATAAGGGGGTTTTACCTTTCCCAAGAGTATTTGTCCGAAAGTGAACGTAATAGCGCGACTATAGTTCGAACTCGCGTGCTACGATTTCTCAGACCATCGCTTTAACCATTATACCACGGGAACACCCCCATGTTCTTTTAAGAAATAACCATAAAATATGTTCAACATGACTGTAGCCAAAATACAAATGTAACCTTCTTGTTTGATTCAAATTCAATTCTAAAGGAACTTTTACCACATTAATATTCAAATACCATTCTGCTATTTCAGCAAGACTTACAATACGCTGACTGAGTCCCCTCCCCACCAAAAAAATGGGATGTTGTGTGTATGTATGATACTGAACTATATCTGGTGGTGTGGCTACAGTTCAGGAGCTCTAAGGAGCGTGGAGTACCCCTTCCATTGCCATTATTTCTTGGTTCACTCTGACTCGGAGTGGTAGTACCTGTTAAGGTCTCATCTATTGTTCAACTAGAACAATTCAGCCATTTACTAATGATTTTAATATTAATTAATTCAAACATAATGCCGTGAGAAAATTACTTATATTACATACTTGATAACTACTTCTACAAATATTAAATAACGAAACTTTAAGTGAACGTAAACAAATGACTAATATCCAATAAAATTATCTGTGTTTGAAAGTAAAACTGGAACAAATTTAATTGTGTGCAAAAGATGAGCTCATTTCCATTTAACAAATTGTCACCTACAAATTATTCGTTGGCAAATCATATATATTCAATATATATCTAAAAACCAGATTTGGCTTTAAATAACCTTTAAGTCTTGATATGCCGTAAAACGCAACCAACAAACCTGGTTGAATAACAAAACTTGAAACAGTTTAAATGTGTGCAAAAAGTGTAAATATAAGATTAATATAAAAATAATTATTTGTTTTAGATAGTAAAACTTGAAATAATTTAATAGCGTGCAAATTATTGATATTAGATATAGTCGTTAGTTTTACATCAGAATATTTAAACCATTAAACTTTGCAGAAATAAATGAGGATTAACGTTTAAGACGTTTAAAAATTATGTTCCCAACAAACTATTCGCTTACAAATAATGTTTATGGAAACGGGGTTAGACATTAAATATCTTACATTTGTCGATAGGCCATAAAGCACAAACAAGCCAACCAGCCAACCAGCCCAAAGTATCAAATTGATCAATTGGTAGATTTTTTTGCATTATATAAGAAGACGAGCCGAGTGAAAAAAATCATTTTAGATACTACACCAAAAAATGTGTCAATTTAACTGGTGCTCTACAATAAACCGACTGCTTCTCTGCATACAGGAATCCCACCCAATTAATGTCCTGTTAACGACTCTAAACATTCTGATGGTGTAGTTGTGGTAATGCTGGAGCTTTGGGGAATGCAGAGTACCCTTTCATTACTATTGCTCCCAATTCCCTCTGGTCTAGAGTTGTAGAACCGGATTGGTTCCTATCAATGGGTCAAATAAAACTAGGATCTGTTCTCATGCTAAACTGATAGGACTGTTTTAACATTTAAGCAGTGTACTTATGCTAAAGTGAATTGTGTGAAATAGAACTCTTTTTAATGGTAAAGTGAATTGTTTGAAATGGAACTATTTTTGACTTTGGAACAATACTTATGCTAAACTGAATTGTTTGAAATAGAACTGTTTGTATTCATAAAAATGTATTTTGTATTAATTGATGTGCTATAAAACCAAACTAAATCAAATATACAAAAAATTGAATATACACGATTTGTTATGTGCTTAATTAACTATGTGCACAATAAACTGTGAGCACAATTAACTTACCTCTTAATGTGTAATAACACCAGACAGCTGACATGCTATTAAAAATGTTGGGTATCACCTACCTTTTCAGCATGAGCTGTTCCATCTGCCATATATGGCAGTAGCGGAGATCAGTCTGGGGATAAGCCTGCGAGTCAGACCAGAGGAGCCGTTCCTATTGTTGAAGTATATCATTACTCTATTACTAATCCTATGTTCTTATTACTAACAGTCTCTCTTTTGTAAATACTCTTTCCCGTAAATATTACTATTTTTCCTCTCATATCGTGGTTTGTCTTATTATCACTACTACTTGTGTTCACTAACCAGAACACAACAAAAAACAATCAAATAATAAATTGAATATCAGAGATAAAGTCTTTTTTAAATTATATATTGAATTTCTCGGTCCAGTTTTCTTGTCTTGGTCGTTATTCTTACAGGATTTGTAACTATTACGGATTATCTTTTCATATACTAGTTTCTATGCCACTTTTTGATATAAGATCTCGGTCGTTGTAATCACTGGTCTTTTTTTTCTACTTGAATTCCTTTGATAAAACATATAACTATAATGCATAAATCCTGAAACTAGTTTCTTTAGTCTTGTTTCTGTACTCACTGACCTTCTTTCTATCTGTATTTTTAAAACAAATTATTTCTACTGTCAAATCTTAAGGTCAAAGATAACAAAGAACTTAGAAGCTAATAGCTTCCCAACAAACATGATTAAAAGAAACCATTATTTCCATGTAAAATTTAATCGAATAGAACACCAAAGAAGAAGACAACTGCTCCATTAATAAAAAGAAAATTGAAAACATTCTCTTTCAGAATTTTATCGTTTGATAGTATCGCATACGGGCAACATCACCTTTTTAATCAATAGCGACTCTATGCTTTTCAGTATAAGTAATTACTGAACACCCTAAGTATATTAGTATTTCAATTATAGCCAAGAATCAATAATGCATATTATATTACTTTTAATGTATGATGTCAATGGGAGATTTTAAAAGTATCAATGGTGCTTTGGTTACAGAGTTATCCTCTAAATAACCTTTTAAGAAAACTCGGAGAAAACGAATAAATGCCTTTTTTTAAGATCAAATAATTTTCTATAATATAGTAAGGTTTGTATTAATACCTGACCCTCAATAACTAAATTTGTCTTTTTTATCAATACATTTCTTTAGGGAAATAATTTCATGTAAAATTCTTTTGTGAAATTCGATGCTTAAGTCATTTGCAATGCAATTCTATAGTGAATTTTTTGGAAATGCTATGGAAAAGTGTTAGACAATGTTACAAAATTCTGTTGTGAAATCGTTTAGAATGTATTTCAGTAAGGAAATTATATACAGTTCTACAGTAACAATTCCATTGCAGTTGGACAGTAAGATTATTTGTAATTTGGTTGGAAATATTGTGAAATTCAATTCTTTCATGTGCGATTCAATTCTATCAATTCTACAATGAAATCATTTTGTTATATCATTCAATTGTGAAATATATGTAATGCATTTTTATACTTAAAATGTATTACAATGCTTTTCTGTTGTAAATCCTTTTGGGAAAACTTTTGTAATCCAATTAGTAAAATAATTTGTGATGACATTCTTTTGTAAATTAATTTATTATGTAATTCTATATTCAAATTATTCGATTCTATAACAAAATTATTTGTAATGCAATTCTATAGTGAGATAATTTTACAGTGAATCCATTTTCATTGCAATTATTCAGCAAAAATACCTGTAAAGTTATTCTCTGATAAAATAATTTTGTAATGCAATTCTATAGTAAAATCATTTATAAGGCAACTCGATTGTAAAATCATTTGCAATTCACTTTTACTGTGAATCCATATGTTGTACAGATCTATTGCGTAAATGCCTATAATCCAATTCTATAATGAAATAATTTGAAATGCAATTCTACCGTGATTCTATTTGTAATGCATTTATATAACAAAGAAATTGTTTTGTTATTCTATAATAATATTCATAATCCAATTCAACAGTAAATCCATTCGTAATGTAATTATATACCAAAAATATTAGAACTTTTATTCTACAGGAAAATCAACTGTAATGCAATTCTGTTGTAAGACGATTCATAATGCAATTCTACAGTGGATTCATTTGTTATGAAATTCCAAGGTAACATCATTAATAAGGCATTTCTTTAGTAAAATCATTTCTAATGTATTTTTAGCGAAAATACTCGCAATTCTATTCTAAAGTAAAATAATTTGTTATACACTTCTACAGTAAAATCATGAATATAGTAAAAAATATGTGTAGTGCAATTCTTTTGTAAGGAGACTTGCGATTAAATACTTTAATGAAATCCTGAGCAATGTAAATTATAGAAAAATCATAGGCAAAATATCTTTCCGAGAAAATTATGAAGAATTCTTCCCAATCGGTCACGGTAATGAAAAGTGAAACATCTTTTCTTTTTCTTACTTTCTTTGTTCGACTGTCTGTTACTTCTTATTGGATGAGGATAGAATCACAATATGGCCATGAGGTTTCCACTGTTTAATACCATTATAATGATCTGTACGTTAAAACTCCATCCATCTAAAATACATTTCTAGAGTGTCCTAGAGTTTGTGTCACTTTTGAGATTTGTTTCAGAAACAATGTATATTCCCCAAGGGAAAAGCCAAAAATGAGTGTAGAAATATTGCTATAAGCGTCTTGATTGGTTCAAATCTTATTTTTCGAGTATTTTTTTTTTTCAAATTAAGAATTGAATACCAACAAAAACGTTCTCATTCGTTTCACCAATTTTGATTTCATCCCAACGTTACTTTTTATTCCAATTAAAAAAGTTGTTTCTATTCATATCTATCTATCTATCTATCTATCAATATATCTATTTTCAAGTATGGAAACAGGATAAATCTATTTTCAGAATGGAAACAGGATAAAAAGTCACTTTTTATGAGTTTTATTTTAATCTTATTATTATCCAATTTCATACTGGTAAATACTGTAATATGGGTTAATATTTTTGTGCATAGAACACTGTAAAGATTTTTCTACTTTAACACATTTTTATCTTTAAATTTGAATCACCATATATATATATATATATATATATATATATATATATATATACATATATGGAATAGTGTAACTTTCACTGCTGGTTTCTTTCTCTCTTTTCTGCTTCTTTGACTGTCCATGATTTTTCTCAGTTGAAATTGTAGTATCTGTGCTCACCTGAGTATCAAATTGTTCATTCCTCTTACCTATTACCAGGGTCCGATTGTAATATCGGAACAAGTTGAAATCTAATTGCAAAAAAAAAAAAAAATTCTCTTAAAAATGAAAATGAATAATCATCAATACATTCTTGATTTTTATTTTATATTCGTCTTAAAAACAGAAACCATTTCCTCCATTTAGTTTACATCTGAATAAAGATAAGAATTACATTGAAATTTCCATGTTAATGGATAGTCCACTGTAATCCTGAGGAGAATTGCTAATCTGCATGTGAATAATCCTATTAATTTTTCACGAATACTTTGTTTGCAAAATAATTATTTCACCTGAAATATCACTATTGTATCTCAAGTAGTTGGATCAAATTCAGGTATCTGAAAATTTACCAACATTCAAAGCCATCTTATACGTTGATCATTCAATGTATAATGTGAAATATTGCCTGAGCAGTTGGCTAAAAGAAGCAATGTTTAGAGATTCCCCTTTTTAATATCCCAGAGCATTGTCAGCACATACTTCTGAACTGACTGCTGCGCGTGGATTTTTTCCTTTACAGAAGAGTCAGTGTATTTCCACTCTACGAATTGCTTTTTTTTTACTAAGGTTCGCAGTGGCAAACCAATGGTTAGTTGATTTGTAAACATTTTTTTTTTCTTTTGACTTCATCATGCTTCTCCGTATACATTACACATTTATCCGTAAATTTCACATGGTTTGAATTTCTCAGTCAACAACTATTTGATATGAAACCTTTCTTCAAGTCTGAAGTGCTTTGATTTGCCGCCATTTTGATTAATCTGAAAACTGATATTTTTGTCAGATTATCATTGTTTTTGCGATTAAGCAATTTCAAACAATGCAGCGTTTACATTCTTGGAAAAAAAGTATTTTGCTTATTTAAAAAAAAAAATCCCCTTCTTCATTTGAATGATCCACGCAAAACTTATCGACAGGATGAGTATGTTTTAAAGTAAATAATAAAACCATCTAGTGTAATTATTTTTGTAAAAGACGCCATTATTTTCCGGTCGAAAAATAATTGGTTCTTCATATATACGATAGCAACTGAATTAACGTCTTTTCCCGCCCACATGCAAGGCCCAGTCGGCTGGGCCTGGAGAATACACTGACTGCATCACTGCAGAGGGGTAAGGCTACCCTACCGAGTGTTCTGAATATGACAAAAAAGTCTGATCGTGTGGCTACATTAATGCTGGAGCTTTTGGGTATGCAGTTTACCCCTTTATTGCCCGCGCTCTCAGATCCCCTCTGAAACCTGATAGGGTCCTATGTATGGGTCAAATAGAGCTATTCAACATTTAAACTGTGTACCCATGCTAAATTGAATTGCTCTAAATTGAACCGTTTGATCATTTAACCGTGAGTAAAGAAAATTAGTTGTAGTTAAACAAATATCAGTGATCAAGAAAAGGAATGACAAAAAATCTATGATTTGCTTAACGCCAACACCAAGCCAAAGTTTCTTTGTCTACTGTATATGAAGCGAAGAAAAAAAATTTGTGAAAAAGAACAAAGAATGAAAGGAAAGATTATTAACTGCTTTCACTCCGACGTTTAAGAAGGACCCTAATAAGAAAACATGCTAATGAATTGGAAGTCCACGAGAAAACAGAGGATAGCAAAGAACATTTAAAGCCAGATCTTAAACCCCTTTGATTACTCTTGATAGGCGTTTTAGGAAACGAAACAAATGCAACTTCCCATCCAAATATTAATTCGCTAAAGACTGCCATTGAAAAGGAATACAATGAAATGTCAGAAGAATTTATATCGAAGACAGACAAATCGTTTCGAAGTCGTTTTGATAAAATAATTTTAAAATAAATGGTGGCTATATTGAGTAAGTTTACTATTTTGGGCCTAAGTTCTTATTTTGTTTATTCTCTAAAATTAATCTTGTTTTATAATTGAGTCGTTTATTATTATACTAGAATACTCTTAATTTTGCTGCTGTGGTAATATATAACTCTAATAATATCCGATTTTGATGCATAATTTTCTATAAATAAAAATAAGAATTAATGTTTTTTGAGTGGCGTTGCGAGGTTATGTAGAAAATTGCCCGAGAGATAGACAACATGAAAAGAGGATGACGAATTCATATCAGGAAAAGAAAAAAGTCCGACCTGTGGTAACAGAAAAAATACAACCCACATTATTATAGATGTTCAGCTTCCTTCTGAAGCAGTCTCAAAAAGATTAAGTCATGAAGTGGAATTCTTGTGTGGATGAAAGACATTCTTGATTACAAAATCGTTAACCACACCCATTAAGGATAGGGATCAAGAGTTTCTAAATTTGATTTGGTTCTGCTCACCCTGTCTATTATTAACTGCCTGTCTCTTTTCAAAAGTCCCTAACTTTCGAATGTGACCGCTTCTCGTGGCTACCGCGAGAATTCTCGGGATTGAGTCTTTGTTGTCGCTCACATAGACTGATTAAAATGCAACCGACAAAAGCAGACATTTCTAACTATTTCCAGAGAAATTACAATATAAATAATATCTGTCTAAAATGCAAGAAAAGGTACGTTTTTTTCCTTTTTTGACAAAATCTAAAATGTTGATTTTTTTTATCGTTTCTGGTAACGTAGAGTACGTACTTTAGAATTTAATGATAAGATTGTGCAATCTGGTTTAAAACGCATGAATTCTGTTTTATCTGAAGTCACACGAAGACCACTGCTTCTTGCGGCCTGCTCTCAGGCTTGAAGCATCTTATTTCTTATATTTATACAGTAAGATTATTAGCAATACAACTTTTAATAAGTTAGGCATATAATTATCTTATAAAATAATACAGCTTGGTATTAAAGTAAGACTATTAATTGTGGAATAGGTTAATATAGCCACAAATTGTGTACCTCTCTCGAGACACAATTATAGCATGTACCCAAGTTTCAATGGAAACCAGAAGGAAATGGAATATCAATGTCACAGATTAATCTCTTAGGAGGAAGGAAGTGGTTAGTAATCAGGCAGCTGTCACTATTGATGTCCACAGAGGCTACAAAGAACAGAAGGAATATTGTAGTTGGAGTAAGGAGGGGTGTAAAGTTTTTCTTACTGTTGTTGGATATTTAAAACAAGAGCCATATATCAAGGGGGAATGTATCAAACAAAGACGACTTATATGCTTTGACATCAAACAAATGGAACAAAAGAAAATGTTTCCTGATAAAGAGGCAATATATGAGAGTCTAGTTACGCCGGTCGACCTCAAATTGTGCCGGTTCGTAAGATTCTAACACGTCTCTGAAAATCGTTTGCCTTAGGCATATCCTCAATCGTTCTCTTAAAAGTTACACGTTTAGATGCTAAATAAAATGTTCACTACAATACCGATATATATTATTTTATGTATTATTTTTAGGCTGTCTATATTATATAGTCACGAAATAATCTATGGAATAAAAATTCCGAACAAAATGTTACCCCTAGTCATTCCTATATTTGAATATCAACCTTACAAAAGTATTACTCATATACTGTTCGAGATAAATTTTTGCCTAAAAATTATGTCCTTTTACGAGCGTATATATATATATGTGTGTGTGTGTGTGTGTGTGTGTGTGTGTGTGTGTGTGGATTCTGAGACATTTTCAAGCCAATTTGGCCGGAGCTGTAGAATACCCCGACTTCATCTCTGCCGAGAAGTAAGACTCTCCCGTCTAGTGTCCTGGGTATAGCGCTAAATAGTCTAATGGTGAGGCTCCAGTAATGCTGGAACTTTGGGAAATGTGAAGTACCCCCTTCATTGCCATCACTCCCAGGTCTACTCACACCCGAAGTCGTAGCACTTATGACATTTAAAATGAGTGCAAATAAGCTATATTGTATTGTTAAAAATAGAAATCTTTAATCCTTTTACTGTGTGTAAACAAGTGACTAATATATAATTGAATTGTTGATTATACATAACAATACTTGGGTCTATTTAAGTGGGCGCGAATGAATTATATATATATATATATATATATATATATATATATATATATTGAATATATATATATATATATATATATTCATTTATCTGTGTACAAAAGGCTGATATCAGATTCGTTAAAATATCGATAGATAGAAATCATATATATTGAATATACATGTAAAAAACAGGATTTGGCATTAAATGACGGACAATGGTTTATATTTCATAAAACACAACCAAGAAAAAATTTATATTCATGGACAATATACAGGTATATATAGTTCCATCAGTTAATGTAAATCCTTATGCTTGCATGTATCTTTGGGTATGTAAATATAAATACGTTTATTTGTCTACGAGCATATACATATTAACAAATACATACATATATACATACATATATATATATATATTATGAGTGAGTTGGTTGTTACTAAATCACCTTGTGGATATGTGTCGAACCAAATGCAATATAATATGGAGAGTGCTCAATATCAAGGATAGAGCTACCATATAATAATTATAAATGAATATATATTATATATATATATATATTTATTTAATCCATGGAAAATAGTCTGCAACCCAGGGTTTCATGAAGTTTTTTGCAAAACAACTGCCTGATGATTGTTGTCTTGCAAAATACTTCATGAAACCTAGGGTTGCAGACTTTTTTCATGGATTATATATATATATATATATATATATATATATATATATATATATATATATATATTAGATAGATAGATAGATAGATAGATAGATATTCGTTTATTGAGACAAGAAATAATTATACCGTAAAAAGATATAAGGACAAACTTCTTTTTAATCACTTGTAGGATTTCTATGAAACTGAAAACAAATAAATAAATAAATAGATAAATAAAACCAAAAAAAAAGAAAGAAAGAAGCAAACGTAATATGACACACTTATTGGCAATTGCTTGAAGCTATCGGACCTTTGAATGTTGACTACATCTTCACAGTCCCATGTGTAATTTCTGTAATTGCTTTGTTCATCAGTGACAGTATTTCGAAAGTTTCAGGAATTTCCCATGGTGGATCAGACTTTAAGAAAACAAATATTAGATTAGGGCAAAAGATTTTTTTCCCAATTTTATTTTGATGACTTTTTTGGAATAGAATAAATCAATCAACAGAACAAATTACTTCTATGTTAGTACGTCTCATCATCTATCCATGTTAATATTTCAACGTTTTTTTAACTCTCTGTCAGTTTTTCTGTCTATGTGTCTCTATATCTCTGTCTATCTTTCTTTTAGATTTTCAAAATCTCTCTCCCCATCCACCTCTCTCTCTCTCTATATATATATATATATATATTGTCATCCACAGATAGACTGTTTCGTTGTATCACAACTCTTTAGTGTGGCTAGACAGGCTAGATTCCCGAAACTGGGATGGAAACCTAGCTGACTGAAACGTCAATCCAAGATTCTACCACTCACTTATGAGGAAACCAGCGCAAGCGAATGAAATTTAAACGCTTATGTATCACATTTGTTTTGTTTGCATATATCCACTTAACGGCTACCGAGAGCCTTGCTTTACGCTAGTGGCAACCATAACTTCCCTCGCTAGAGAGCTCAACCCCACAATGGTACGGGAGCCAATATATATATATATATATATATATATATATATATATATATATATATATTTATGAAAAAGGAATATATTCTGGGATATATTTCTTATATATGATAATATGCTAACCTTCAGTTTTTTTTATTAAAAATGATCTTCAAGCGTGATCTAGTCGATATGAAAAAAGAAAAAGAAAGAAAAAGAAAAATGTCAATCAATAAATAAAGACATTATCTTTATAAAAAAAAAGACGACAAGAGCGACATTTCTCTCTTTTGAAACGGTATGTCATTAACGTGAAATAATCCTAAAAAGTCTTTTTGTTCATTTCTTTTTTTCATTTGAAATATATTTCAGATAAAATAATGAACATTTTACCTCTTTTATACCTCTTCTGTCAGCCAATCAGTTGAATCCATCGTTCCTGGCGTGCTTACCGTTATCTTCTTGCTCTTGAAGACTAAATTGATCTTCTGTAAATAATTTAGATCGTTTAAAAACATTTTTTTTAACAAAAAACATGACTCGTCATATATATCACACATTCTTCTGTAAATTTCACATTGTTTGCACTTATCACCCACCAATAATAAAATGGCAGAACTCTGAAGCACTCTGTTTGATTTGCCACCAGACTCAAAACATTTTTTTTTTAGATTAACAGGATTTTTGTTTTAAACCAATTTGTAACAATGTTGAGTTTATATTCATAGAAAAAAATATGAAAAAAGAAGTGTTTTAACTTTTTTCAAAGAATCCCCCTTTATTTATTGATTTAGTTAGATTGATATTGTTTAAAATACAGCCACCAGAAACAATAGTAAGGACATGAGGATCAGTAAAACGTCAATAACCGGCGAGTAAAAGTGGGGAAAAACACTCCATGGACGTTTTAAGAGCCAAACAAGCGAAATTCCACATGTGAAAGCGTGAAGGTGGTTAAAAGCACGGAAACGTAGAGAGAGAAACTGAATCTCTTCTAATAGCAGCACAAAACAACGCCATAAAGACTAACCATATCAAAGCGAGAGTTGATAAGATGCAACAAAACAGCAGATGTAGGCTATATGGAGGTAGAGACGAAACAATTAATCACATAATAAGCGAATGCAGCAAATTAGCACAGAAAGAGTTTAAGATTCGACTGGGTGGTCAAGGTGATCTATTTGGAAATGTGTAAGAAATCAAGGTTTGACCATACGAACAAATGGTATATGCACAACACATAATATGTCTTGGAGAATGTGACACACAAACACCTCTATGACTTGATATGCAAACGGATCACCTAATCTCGGCCAGATGACCAGACCTTATAATAATCAACAAAAAAGAGAGAACTTGCAGAATTGTGGACTTTGCTGTCCCAGCGGGCCACAGAGTAAGATTGAAAGAATGCGAAAGGAGGAATTAATACCTCGACCTTGCTAAGGAATCAAAAAATTGTGAAACATGAAAGTGACGATTATATATAGTGTATTTGGTGTTCTTGGTACAGTCATGACAGGACTGGTACAAAGACTGGAGTACTTTGGAATAACGGAACGGGTGTAAACAATCCAAACCACAACATTTTTGAGATTGGCCTGATTACTGAGAATAGTTCTGGAAACTTGAGGAGATTTACTGAAGTGAAAAACTCTCAAGGAGTAAAATAATAATAATAATAATAATAATAATAATAATAATAATAAAAGTAACGATTGTGCCAATTGTGATTGGTGCGTTAGGCACAATAACTAAAGGATTATTAAAAGGCCTGGAAGACTTGGAAGTTGGCTGACGGGTAGAGACTATCCAAACGACAGCATTGCTAAGAACGGCCAGAATCCTGAGACGAGTCCAGGAGACTTGAGGAGACTTGCTGTCACTCAAACTCCAGTGAAAAACCATCAACTAACACTGATGTGAAAAACTCTAAAGGAGTAGTAATGATAATAATAATGCTGACCAAAGAATAAAACTAAAAGAATCTGAAAAGAAGGATAGGTACTTTGACCTTGCAAAGGAATTGAAAAAATATGAAACATGAAGGTGACGATTATACCAATTGTAATTGGTGCTTTTGGTACAGTAACTAAAGGATTCTTAAAGGGACTGAAGGACTTGGAAGTTGGCCGACGAGTCGAGATCATCCAAACTATACCATTATTGAGAACGCCCAGAATACTGAGAAGAGTCCTGGAAACTTGAAGAGACTTGCTGTCAATCTAAATCCAGTGAAAGACCATCAGCTAACGTTGATGTGAAAAACTCAAATGAGTAAGTCAGTCAGTAAGTAAGTAAATAATAATAATAATAATAATAATAATAATAATAATAAGAAGAAGAAGAAGAAGAAGAAGAACCTATTATTTTCTAAACAATTTCCTAGACTTTTAAAAAAATATTACTTTAGGCTGGAGATGCAATTACTTGAAAAAATAACTTGTTTGTGAAATTTGTGTAAGAAATGTTTTCTCTTGCCAAATATCAACTAATTTTTTCTTTATCAAAATTTAATGATAATTGCATTTATAGTCGGTTTTTAAAACCAAAGTGTTTTTATATAGAAAAATCTCCTCTTGGAAATTATAGCATCGCACTTTTTAAAACAGAATAAGATAAATTACGAGGCATATCGGCTGGGGATATAGATTTTGCCGACTGCATCTCTGTAGAGGTGTAAGGTCTCTCAGAAGGAGTGTCCTGGATATGGAACTTAATCATCTAATGGTGAGACTCTTGTCTTATAGATTTGCCAGAATTAAGAGGACACGCTTATTACCATTACTTCCAGGTTCACTCTGCCTGAAGCATTAGTACCTGTTAGGATCCCATCTAGGGATTAAAAAGAAATGTTTAATCAATTTCAATACTTGAAACTATTTAACTGTCTGCCAAAAATACAGATGTTAAAATTGAATTATTAGCATTATATGAAAATACTAAGAACCGTCTAATTGTATGCAAAAGGATGAATAGTACTAAATAAAATTACTAGAATTAATAGTAATACGTGAAACAATTTTGTGTGCAAACAAATGAGCTCTGGTTCGTTTAAAAATTTTACATACACAAAATTTGTTTATAAATCATCTATATCTAATATTTATGTATAAAAAGGATTTGATATTAAATAACATACAGGGGTTAAGATGCCATAAAACCCAACTAAACTAAATCATACATATTTGTTATAAATTTGATATATATTTATAAAGAGGAATTGGCATTATATAACCTACAATTGTTGACATGCAATAAAATCAAACCAAACAAAACCATTTATATCTGATATATATTTATAAAGAGGATTTGGTATAATAACCTAAAATTGTTGACATACCATAAAACCAATCCAAGCCAAAACCCAACCAAACCAAATCATAAATATTTGATATATATGTATAAAGAGGATTTGGCATTAGATAGCATACAATTGTTGACATGCCATAAAACCAAACCAAACCAAATAGTATGTATTTGATATATATTTATAAAGAGGATTTGGCATTAAATAACATATAAGTATTGATATGTTGTAAGATACAGCAACCAACAAACTAATCAACCACCCAACTAACAAATATCTTTGCTTCTGAAAAGAAAAAAAAAATGCATGAATTTACATTATGATTTTGTTTTGTTTTATGGCATATCAACCACATTTGTTTATTTAATGCCAAATCATGTTTTAACAAATATATCAAATATATCATTCGTAAACACGTTTTGTTACATACAGTTAAATGACCCATCAGTTCTATTTCTAAAAATTGAATTTATTAGTAGTCAAAGAAGTTAAATAGTTCTGAGTATTGTTATGCAAAACTAACAATTCAATTAAACATCAGTCATTTGTTAATACACAGTTTAATTATCAATCAGTTCTATTTCAAACAACTCAATTTAGCATAAGTCATTTGTTTGCACTCAGTTTGAATGTCAAACAGTTATATTTGATCCATTGGTAGGACCCTATCTAGTAAAGCCACTCCAGATCAGAGTCGACTTGGGGACGATAGAAATGAAGAAGTGCTCCGCAATTCTTAAGGCTCCTGCATTACTGGAACCTCGCCATCAGATTGTTTAATATCATATCCAGGACACTAGTGAGAGAGTCTTACGGTGCAGGGTCTTACCCCTCTTCAGAAACGCAGTCGTATTCCACTTACTGTGCTGATAAATTTGCATTAAGAGTACACAATTTTGTTTAAAAAATTACAATGCAACTATTATAATCCATAAGAGGAGAATTGGTAGAAAAAAGAGGAAAGGAAGAAAGAATTACTGTTTTAGTTTTTAAAATTGTTTAAACATTTTGTAAAGATATAGTAAAAGGTAACGGACCATATCAGAATAAATCGAATCTCATAAAAAACAACCATTTCTTAGAATTACATTTTGCTGTGAATCAAACTGGACATACATTCGATATCATTGGATTTTAACCAAAATCTCTCGGCTATATATGTACACAACGTGATCAGTTTAGGATAGCTGGCTGGGAGAGTGTAAGAGAGATAAGGAATATGGTCGGAATATATATGTGTATCAAGTGACAACAAATCGATATGCAACGAAACTGATTTAACAATTTAAAAATATCAACAATTTAAAAAATATCAACTATTACGAACGATTCAAAAGTAAAATCGACCATAGTGCTATTTATAAGAATAAAGGACAAAGAAAAATCTGATATAAAATTGTTTCAAATGTTTGGAAGATTAGATTTTCATTGTTGGATTAGTGAAGACCTCGAATGGCCACCGAAGTCATAAGCGATGGTCTTGCCAGTTCTCAATTGATAATTATGTCAGTAAACCATGTTTCAAAATTGAAATAAATCCGTAATAAATAGGTGATTTTATCTGCACACGCCCACGTATCTATCTATCTATCTATCTATCTCAGTCTGTTCATATCTATCTATCTATCTATCTGTATTGACCAATAATTAAAGATATGCTTTTGTTGAATTATCGATCCTTTTTGAGAAAAAATATTGACTCTGGGAATCTGCTTGACTTGGAAATATGTAAATATTTACGAGAACAACGTGTCAGAAATGTCTGAATAACAAATATATTTCTTACCAAAGCCAAGTGCCGTGGTTTCATTAACAACCCTATCACTGAATACCTGACTAATTTTATTCTTTTGCCTTCAAAGAAGAGGAAATATATTTTTAAAAAATGATCCAAAATAAAGCCTTAACTGCATCAGCATGAAGATGTCATTTTTACTGCGTGACAATAAATTGACAAAGTCAGGTGGTATTGTGATGTCCAGCAGAATGATGATTTTAATGATACTTTGGTCCCGAAACCCTGCCTGAACCTAGAATCATCTTTTGATGAAGGCTTAACTGAAAACAACATTGCTATTTCCTAGGCAGTCATTGTATTGATTTAATATATATATATATATATATATATATATATATAAAGAAAACTGAATGGAAAGTTTTATGCTATTATAAATTAATTTCGACAGGCCACCGATGTGGCTCGCCTAATCAGAGAGCTTTTTTGAAAATGGAAAGAGAAATCTACCAGCATTGGTCATTTGAAAATAAATACATTAATAAATAAATAAAAATGATGTAATTTACCTATTCTTACATCATAACCTTAGTTTTTCTGTTATTCTTATCCATATTTCATTACCATTTTGAGGTCGTAGGGCTCCCGGCTTCCGCTGGGCCACCTTTAGGTGGGTGAAAGGCATCAAGAGAAGCGTTCAACCCCATGTATAACACTGGACCTTGCTGTCCAGTTTAAGCTATAAGTAGGCATACGTGCCTGGACCCAGATTTGAGCCCAAGACCTGCAAGGCTCATAAGGCCCACATTCCGCTAAGTGGGTTGATGACCAGTTTAGACCAGCAGGTCTCGAGCCTCGGCTCGTACCCGACTTTCCCCTCCCCTAGATACCCACTATAATTGGCCTTCAGGTCATTGACCTTGTGTTGAGTCCTCTCTGGTTGGAGGCAGAGACAAATATCATCGTTTAAGTTTTAACCTATTTGTGAGTCGATATTTGAATATTAGTTCATTTCGTTTATCTAATAACTAGCTAGAGATTCCAATGCAGATTTTCGCTTCGTAACAACTTTCCGTGGGCGAAATGTTTGTTGATTACACCTCATTTTCGGAATTGCACTTTCCACCCATACGACATCGTCCTTTGTTTTTACAATTATAATGTTATATAATTGTTTTATTATCATCCATACGTCATTTGTCAATTAATTTTCTGTTATGGTTATGTATGATTTTGGAAATATTATTAGTCCAGGAAGCGGCCGTATCGATACTGCTGTATGGATGCACTACTTGGACGCTAACAAAACGGCTAGAGAAGAAGCTAGACGGCAATTACACAAGAATGCTGCGAGCAATATTGAACAAGTCCTGGCGGCAACACCACACAAGGCACCAACTATACGGTCACCTGCATCCCATCAAGAAAACTATCCGAGTTAGACGAACCAGACATGCAGGACACTGCTGGGGAAGCAGGGATGTGCTTATAAGTGATGTACTCCTATGGACCCCCACTTATGGCCAGGCAAAAGCAGGACGACCAGCCCGAACATACATACAGCAGATCTGTGAGGATACGGGATGTAGCCCTGAAGACCTGCCAGAGGCGATGAACAATAGGGAGAAGTGGCGAGAGAGGGTCAGGGATATCAGTGGTGGCGGCACGACATAATGATGATGATAATGATTAGTCCAGGAGTAACTAATTTTTACCGTGTTTCTTTTTAAAGTCTTGCTTAACGATAGTGAATTCCAGCAAAACTGCAATATACGGGTCAAAGGATAAATAAAGACGCTGAACGGTACAATATTAATAAAACATGCAGCAGTAATAGAAATTTTAGCTAAAGAACGGTCGATGGAAACAATCATTCTTATCCGAATGGAAAAAGTAAGAATAGAAAGAGAAAGATAACCTAGTTTAACCCTACCTTCTGTAAACTAACTATTAATATAAGAAGGTACTACATCAATTTAGATAAAAACTTCCATAGAGAAAAGACGGATGTAAAATCAATTAATTTACTAGCTTCCCTATTGCCTTTGCGTAGAGAGCATAAGACTGTGTTACAGAAAAGCAAACATATTTTTGCTTGCGTTCTTGCCATGGTGAAAAAAAGGATTTATCTTCCTTATTTTATTATTTCCTTGAAGGTGGTTGTAGGAAAAAGCGAATAGGGGAAAGAGAGTTACAAAAAAGCAAATATGTTTTTGCTTCCGTTATTCACGGTTAAAAAAGGCCGTGGATTGAATTGCTTGTTTTATCATTCCCTTTAAGCTTGCGAAGTGAAAATGAGAGGGTAATAAAATGGAAGTCACAAAGGGAAAACCACTGAAGAAGCAGAAATTCTTTATTTTACTTTCCTATCATTTTAAGCTGGCAGACACCACTGAAGAGATTAAATTTTTATTGCTTTGAGCGGCTGAAATCAAATATTTGCCTATCCAATGGTTTTATAGCCGGTCTGATTTAGACAAAAAAAAATGTATTTTTCGCTTCTGAACAACATTTTGGATGAAGTTATTGTTCATGTTGAGCAAAGATTTAAAACTAGGAGAGAGTTCAAATTTGTTGAATTGTTAAATCTAGGTTTTTCAGGTGTACGAAAAAAAAAAAAGAAAAAAAAAGTTTTCATCTTTGAATGTATATAAAAGCAGAATGGATTTGAATCGATTGAAATACCTACTGAAACGACTTTATACTGCAGATTTTGTAAAGTAATCATCAAGCATCCAAGAAGTCACTGATATAATACAGAAACTTGAACTAAACTAAGCTCCGACAGGAGTAATTAAATTACGACGTCTGATTCTGACCATATCTGCCACATCTGCTTTCTGTAAGAGATCGTCTTCTTCACTAAAGCGTGTAAATAACCGTATGAGGTGTTTCCAAAGTGAAGAGAGATTACATAATTAGATTTTCATTTCTATGAATAAAGACGTTTTTAGGAAGATGAGGGTAGAGCATAGTGCAGATATTTTATAAAACAATGAATTTACCAAAAAGAAAAGAAGCACTGAATCGATGTACTAATGAATTTTAATAACTCATTATCTACGTAATTTATTATTTTCTTTCGTAAACAAAAGCGGTCATCGACGTCACCAGAGTATTAAAAACAAGGTGAAGGAAATAGGATCCAGTGAAGAGGATATCTAGTCTAAAAAAGAGTGTATCGGTAGAAGGGAAATATCCCAGAAAATTAATTCACATCACATTCACTGATCGGAGAGGAAGTAAATAATTTTTGAGGAAGCTAAGTAAGGGTCTCTTTTTCCCCACCAATTTGGCTATTAGGCTGCACAATGGACTGCATATTCTGGTTCTCTAGTCACTCTTCACCACTGATATATATATATATATATATATATATATATATGTGTGTGTGTGTGTGTGTGTGTGTGAGTGTGTGTGTGTGTGTGTGTGGTTTGGGGCAGCAGCCTTTCATTTAAGCATGTTTGATTAAATAATAAAGATATATTTTGTCTATATAATCTCATTAAGATCCTTTCAAGTTTCCTGATAAGTGTCTTGGTCTTAGTTTGGAATTGGTGGACGATTTTAACAAAATTGTCCCGAGCGCTTTCGGACCTTTCATTGTCAATCATCAGGGTTTTTTTGTATGAGTAAAGATTGTTCGTTTTTAAGGTTTTTGTGTTTTTTAAAACATGACAAATTTACATAAACGCAAAGTTGTATAAAACTGAGATGCCGATGACATCGAACGAATTTAAAACAACGCTATCAACGGAAACAGAAAATTATCAAGAAAAATAGAATATTAAAAAAAGACTTAAGGTATTTTAAAACATGGTCGTTATTTTCAAAGTTGATTTTTTTTTAAATATAAGCCAACGGTTTTTGTTTTGCATTTTAAAGTAACCTTCAAGGCGGTGTACAGTAAGTTTTTGATATTGTCTCATTAGAAAAAAATATTTTCAGATATTTTCCAAACATTTTTTCGGATGATATAACATCACTTAATAACATCACCCAGGACATGCTTTTAAAAACCGAAACATTAAACATAGGCCTATAATTCCCTTAAAAATGAATAAATGCATCATCTGAATATATTCTTTTAGTTTGTTTTCATTTTTGTCTTTTTTGTATTTTCAGATACACGCATACACACACACACACCGCCGGATTTAGTTCAATTTTTCTAATATATTTATATTGTCATCCACAGACTGTTTCGCTGTATCACAACACTTCAGTGTGTCTAGACACGTAGGACACTTGAAGCTGGGATCGAAACCCGCCCAACTTGGCGTTAAACTTAGTATTAGACCACTCGGCCAATAAGCGTACCACGTCAGCTAGGAATTATGAGGTATTAGGTAGCAGCATTCGTTTGTTTACATTTTATACCTTACCGGCTACCATATGCTCAATTAGTTCAATAAGATTTGCATTATGCGAGCAGCAGCCTTAAATTCCTTCTCCAGAGTGCTCAACCCCCATGGAGGAGCGTATATATACATACGAGGATCATGAAATAAGTTTCCAGAATTTTTTCCTATGGGCACTTTTATTGATAGTGCACACATGAAACTCTTGACCATTTCGAAGTAATCTTCCCCAGCTGCAATGCACTTGTTGCGCCGTTCCAGCAATTTCTGGAAGGCCCCATGGAAGTCCTCTTGTGTGAGTGTGTCAATGAAGTTCGTCACAGCCTCTTTCATCTCCTCAATTGTCTCATGACGACAGCCTCTGAGCTTAGGGAATAACGAAAAGTCACAGGGAGCAAGGTCTGGACTATAGGGAGGCTGAGGAACTGTCGTGATGCCCCTCTTGGTCAAATGGTCTGTGACAAGATATATGGGACACAGCTGGAGAACCATGGGTGACCTCAAAACTGATGATCTATGGACCCCAATAATTGACGTGCCAGTGTTGGTCGACCATCAAGATTTTATCTATCTCAGTTTTAACACCTAAGATATTCAAATAACCTGGAAAAGTTATATATATATATATATATATATATATATATATATATATATATATATATATATAAACAGGAAACTTGTAAGTTAGTTTACCTTGACTTGACATAAGAAAATCACATTCAAGAAAATCGATCAGAAGAATCATGGAATTTTCCCGGTGGGATTTTAAATAAAAACAATTACTTTTTTGAGGAAATACAGGGTGTCTCAATATTCATGGGACCCGTGTCACTGCTAATAACTGTACTAATAACAACGTTGTGTTCTTTTTTGTTTCAGATGAGAAAACAGTCTAATATAACAGCTATTAATTTTCGAACACTATGCCTTGGACAAGAGATAAAAAAATATTTTGCCTCACTTCTTTGAAGACAAAATCATTCAAAACTGTCTCAAAATAGAGACAACCAATTAATATGATAATCATTTATTACTGAGACAAGGAACTCCAAAAAAGATTAGATGTCCTAGAAGCTGATATACGAGGATCATTAAATAATTATCCAGAGTTTTTTTCGCATGGGCACTTTTATTGATAGTACGCACATGAAACTCTAGTTTCATTCCATAGTAAAGTCCTCCAGCTGCAATGCACTTGTTGTACAATCCCAACAACTTCTTGAAGGCCCCATAGCAGTCCTCTTGTGTGAGGGTGTCAATGACCTTTATCACAGCCTCTTTCATCTCCTCAATTGTCTCATAACGACAGCCTCTGAGCTTAGGGAATAACCAAAAGTCACAGGGAGCAAGGTCTGGACTATAAGGAGGCTGAGGAACTGTCTTGATGCCCATCTTGGTCAAATAGTCTGTGACAAGGATGGAGTTATGGACTGGTACATTATCCTGGTGGAAATGCCACTGACCCGATTTGAAGAGTGCTGGCCTCTTCCCAAGGAATCTCTTCCTGAATTCGCTTAAAACCTCAGCATAGTAATCCCAACCCTTTGGCCAATCAACTGTAGTGTATTGACTTCCTTACTCCTCCCACACCCCTAATCATCCCTCACAGACTCCCTGCCTTCCTTGAATCTCTTATGCCACTCAAAAACTGATGCTTGTCTCATGCAAGATGGTCGAAAAGCAGTTTGAAGCATTCCATACGCTTCTGTTGCATTTTTTTAGGTTTAAAACAGAATTTTATTACATATCGTTCTTCTAAAATGTCCCCACGTCCAGATTGGATTTTTGAAATTCACCAGCTGTGACAATCAGGCTTTAGTAGGGTGTATTCTAATTCCTGCTATATTAGTTCGTTTGAACCTGAAATCATAAAAATTGCCAGTCAGCTCATAAGATGCATAGCAATAACATACTGAATTTTCAAGAGTCTACGGCAATTTTAAATGCCTGTCCAAAAAAGTCTTGAAAAGTATTGAAGGCACCACGTACATATATATATATATATATATATATATATATATATATAGAGAGAGAGAGAGAGAGAGAGACGTGGATATTAATAAAGAGGAAAACCTTTTACATAACTGTAGCGTTTATCCGTGGGTTAATTCTGCTAGTTCTAGCTTTATTTGAGCTTCTATTCCGTTGTTACTTTACAGCGTTGTTTCCAAGAACAAATGTGATTTCATCTTTTAGATTCATTGAGGCTTACATCTAACAAACTTGGTGTATAGCAAACACATTTGGTATTAAAGACAAGGAAAGTTCAAGAAAATCCATCAGATGATGAGAAAACGATCCAAACATTTTATAAACATCACGTGTAAATGTTATGTGATTGTCCGATAGAGTTTCAATAGCATCAACATATATGTATATATATATATGTATATTTGCCTGCAATTCTCTCATTTATTCGTCAACAGAAGGATGATGAAAGGAAGCATCCATCCCCGGTCCTATATCCATATTCATTAGAAAGTTTCAGTTGTACAAATATATTGCACGAGAGAATATCCGGATTCGTGCTGCACGATTGAGTTGGAAAGGAAAAAAAAATCTGGCACACTCTGGGCTTTCGTTTCGGTTAAGGGTCATTTGAAAATGGAAAGGGAATAAGATAAGGAACGAATAGATCCCTGGAAAATTTCTAATTAATGCTGGTTTATGCATGCTTTTATTTAGATCTATATTCTTGTTCATTTACTAATGTGGAAAAAAAAGACAATGATATTGTTGCGTCAATTTGTGGAAGGATTTAAAAATTATTTTTTCCATTTCTTCGTTATATCAGCTATTCCAAGAAATTAAGTCTAGCATTTCATAATTATATCCGTTATTCCGAGAATTTGGATAAAGCATTTCATCATTATGTCTGTTAATTCAAGAATTTGGATTTACCATTTCCTAGTTATACCCGTTATTCAGAGATTTGGAATTAACATGTCATCGTTATTTCGAGAATAACATGTCATCATTATTAACATATTAACATGTCATCATTATTTCGAGAATTTAAATGTATATTTTCACCGCTATATCAGTTATTTAAAGAATTTCATGTTATCCTTTTATTATTATTTTGTGAATACCAATTTACCATTTCATAGTTATATCCGTAAGTTAGAGCATTTTGGATTCAGCTTTTCTTCGTTTTGTCCGTTATTTCGAGAATTCCCAGTCATATAACCGGCTCATTGGCCTAGTGAGAAGAGTGTTCGCCAATGGCCCAGATACATACATACATACATACATACATACCAAAGACTTTAAAATGGTACTTGATACCTCCTTGTTTAACACTCGGAAATATAAGGTACGTATCGAGGGTAAAGTGGAGCAATCCAGGGAAAGGAGAAGCTCCCTCCCTTACACCTCGGTGTAGTAACTATTGAGAAAGGAGCCCTCTGGTCGCCCTCGACTACGGTCGCCAACTTACATAACTTCGAGAAATTAGGATTTAGCATTTCATCGTCGAATCTGTTATTTTGAAAATTTGAATTTAACTTTTCATCGTTATATCCGTTATTTCAAGAATTTGGATTCAGCATTTTATCGTCAAATCCGTTATCTTAAGAATTTCAATCAAGCTTTTCATCCACTATTTCGAGAATTCATCTTTAGCATTTTATCTTTACATCCGCTATTTCGAAAATTTTGAACTTGCATTTCGATACCAAATCCGTTATTTCGAGAATTCAGATTAAGCTTTTAAGCGTTGAATACGTTATTTCGATAACTCAAATTTACCATTTCTTCTTTGTATCCGTTACGTCGAGAATACCGAATTTTCGTTTTCCCGTTGTATCCGATATTTCAAAATTTGGGGTTACCATTTCATTTTAATATCCGTTATTTAGGAGAATTTCGAATTAGCATGTCATCGTTATCTTGAGAATTTGAATTTAAAGGGTTTAGTGTCATAACCGTTATTTCGAGAAATTTGAAATTAGCATTTAATTTTCATATCGAGGATCTCGATTCACCGTTATATCCATTACTTCGAGAACACTGATTTACCATTTCATCATATTTTCCGCCATTTAGGGCATTTAGGATTTAGCATTTCGTCGTTATATCCGTTATTTCAATTCTTGTCTATTTGCCTTATTCAGAGGATTTTAAATTAGCACATCATTTTTGTCATTTCAGGAATTCAGTAATAGCATTTTAGTGTCATATCCGTTACTTCGAGAAAATTGGAGTTAGCATTTCAACATTATTTAAAGAACTCTTGTGGAGTATTTAGATAATATATCCATTTATTTCGAGAATTTGGACTTAAGATTTCAAAATTAAAATCGTTATAATGAGACTTTGGATTTTGTATTTCTTAGTTAAACACTGGTCCAGTCAGCTGGGGCTGCAGAATACACCAACAGCAAATCTGCAGAGCGGTAAGACTCTCCCAACGAGTGCCCAGGTTATGACACTAAACATTTTGATGATGATTCTCCAGTAATGCTGGACCTTTGGGGAATGCAGAGTATCGCTTTGTTGCGATCGCTCCCCGGTCCACTCTGTCCTGGAGTGGGAGTAGCTTATAGGCTCCTCTCTATGTGTTAAACAGAACTAAAGTGTGTACTTATGTTAAACTGAATTGTTTGAATTAGAACTGTTTAAGACATTTAAATTGTATATTTATGCTAAACTGAATTGCTTGAAAAAGAAGTGTTTTTGACATTTTAAACTGCGTACTTATACTAAACTGAACTGTTCGAAATGGGACTAGTAATATGTATAAAATGAAATTGGCATTAAATAACCTGCAATGGTTGATAGGCCATAACCCTACCTCCCCCAAAATAGTTAAATCTGTTATTTCGATTATTCGAGTTCAGAATTTCTTCCTTTGATCCATTATTTCGAGAATACCAATTTGCCATTTCATCATTTTATTTGGAGTATTTTAATTAAGCATTTATTTCATCAGTTATTTTGAGGGGTTTGATTTACCATTTCATCCTTTTATCCGTTATGTAGAGAACTTCAAATTAACATGTTATAGTTGTATCAATAATTTCTACAAATTGGACAAAAATTGTTTATTGTGATAGCCGTTATTTCGAGAAAATTAAATTTAGCATTTCATTATTGTATCCGTTGTTTCAAGAGATTTGATTCCAGCATTTTATCAAAATATCCAGTATTTCGAGATTTTGGATTTACCGTTATATCCGTTACTACTGGAATACCGGTTTACCATTTCATTGTTATTTCCGTTGTTAAGAGTCTTTTTCGATTTAGCATTACGTCTTTATATCCGTCATTTCGAATATTCATGGTTATATGGGTTATTTCGAGAATTCGGACTTGGTATTTTAACGTTAAATTCGTAATTTTCAGAATTCGAATTGAAGATTCTATCATTATATCAATGTATCATTATATCAACCATTTCGAGAATTGAACAGTTTGTTGTTTTGTGCAAGAAATTTGAATTCAGCATTACATAATTAGATCATCTAATTCCCAATTTTAGAAATAAAATTTCCTCTTTATATTAGTTATTTTAAGAGTTCCTATTCATTATTTCCTCGTTTTACCCGTTAATTTGAGCATTTGGATTCAGTATTTGCATATTGTTGTTTTATCCACTTTAAAAAAAAAATTAGGGTTGAGCATTTAATTTTTATGTCCATTTTTTCGAGCAAATGATTTTACTATCTCATTATTATGTCATATTGCCCAGTCGGCTGGGGCTGTAGAATACACCGTCTGCTTATCTGCAGAGGGGTAAGACCCCCCCCAACGAGTGTCCTGGATATGACACTAAACAATCTGATGGTGAGGTTCAAGCAATGCTAGAGCGTTGGGGAATGTGGAGTGCCCCTTTATTGCCATCGCTCCCAGGTCCACTCTGGCCCGGAATGGTAGCACCTGATAGGGCCCTATCTATGGGTTAAATAGAACTAACGGCATAATTATGCTAAACTGAATTGCTTGAAATAGAAATGTTTTTGACAAACCGTACTTGGATTTAAACTGCGTGCTTATGCTAAACTGAATTATTTGAAATTAAACTGTTTCACATTGAAACTGTACATACACTAAACTGAATTGCTCTATATAACTGCTTGAATAACCTGAATAGTTTGAAATGTTTTTCAGAAACTGTGTACTCATGCTAAACTGAATTGTTTGAAATAGAACTGATTATTTACATAAGAATGGATTTGGCGTTAAATAACCTACAAAGGTTGATAAGCCATAAAATCCAATCAACCAACAAACCTTATTATGTCATAGAATTTTGAAGCAGCAATCTTTTATTTCGAAAATTGGCGCATAGAATTTTATTGTCTTATCCGTTGATTTGAGTAATTTGAAATTTGGTCTCAGCACCTTTATTTCAAGAGTGAATTTTTATAGAGGGGGTTTAGAGTTCGGACAGTCGATCACGAGCCGAAGCTTGTACCCAGCTGGCCAATGCTGAACATAGGATCGGTGGGTGAATGTGCACAATGCAAGCCTCCTGGCACGAAGCCAGGTGACCTTGCTGGTCATAGCTTAAACCAGACCTGAAGGCCAAGTGCTGTGCATGTTATCGATTCTTCGCTCTCCTGAAAGTGGCCCAACCGAAGCTGGGAGCCATTCAGTCTCGAATCCATCGTTGACTTGATACCCCATCCAGTAGGAATGCCAGACCACCCAGCAAGAAAGCCAGACACTTATGGTGTCCACATGAAGTGAAAGGGTCAATAAAATATTGCATCAGTGTCGTTGCAGGAGATGTCTGAACAATGTTACGTCTGCCAGACGACACGCGCAGTTGGTTTTGAATTAAGAGTATACATTTTTCTACTTCTATTGCCAACTAAGGTTACATTGCCGAGCTTGAACGAATATTTTTTTATAAAAGCCAGGCGAAAAAAAATGATAGATGTATGCTTTTCCCAAGATTATCATTCAAAGCGAAAAAATACAACCTCAGCTGCAATTTGAACTCTTCTTTACCGATTCCTTTATCTGTCTCAACAAAAGACTCTTTTAAAAAAGGGATGTCTTGGCTATCATACTAAACAACATAAGTTGTGAGGCTTCAGTTCTACAACTTTGAGTAGAGTGGAGTACCCCTTCATTACCATTGCTTCCAAATACACCCTGTCCCGGAATGGAAGTAGCAGTTAGAGTACATCTATGGGTCAAATATATATATATTCGAAATTATTTGTATTTTACTGGAATACTTGCAGCAAAATTCTGTACAAACAATTGTACATTGAATTTGAATATACACGTACATTGTACGCAATTCCCTAACCTCTCGCCACAAAATAACCCCAGGAGGGTTAATATCCAATTAAATCAATCTATAAATCAATCAATCACCCCGTTTTCGTCATTTATTGGCTTAAAACATGTTTATTCTGTGCATAGAGTCATTTAATAAATAAGGTGAAATATTTTCTTAGGAGTTATTGGAAGTACCGGTTACAGTTGCACTTTTTAAAAGGAAATCAGTAGAGATTGGTTCCTTCCATGTCCCAAAAGACTGTCAACATTTACTGCGAGCTTTGGGCGGAACATTATTTACTGGAGGGTCGATGTGTTTCCATCGAATTGACTATCTTTATTATTCATGCTCATATTGATAAAGCCATTAATTTTTTCATGGCTGTGAAGTGCAAGCTTTATGAATTAAAAAAAATATTGTGATATGTATGTCAGCTTGGCTAAAAATGGCTTTATCTCTATGAGCATGAATAATAAGCGCAAACACTTCTCCAGCAGTGTTCTGCATGTCTGGTTCGTCTACCTTTGATAGTTTTCGTGATGGGATATAGGTGGCCGTATAGCTGCTGCTTTGTTGGGTGTTGCATCCAGGACTTGTTCAATATTGCTCGCAATATTGCTCGCAATATTGATTGTGTAATTGCCGTCAAGCATTTGTTCTAGTCTGAAGCACTCTGATTTGAAACCATTTTGAATAGCCATGTTCTCCGAATGGAGTTACAGACTACTTCAACATTGTAGCAGGAGTACTGCAAAGAGACACACTAGCCCTATACCTCTTTATCATCTATCTAGATTTCTTGCTTAGTACATCGATTGATAAAATCAAAGAAAACGGTTTCGAGCTTACAAAGAGATGAAGCAGAAGCAATGTTGAACAAGTCCTGGATGCAACACCCAACAAAGCAGCAGCTGTACGGCCACCTTTATCGAATCACGAAAACTATCAAAGTTAGACGAACCAGAGACGCAGGACACTGCTGGAGAAGCAGGGATGAGCTCATAAGTGATGTACTCCTATGGACCCCCTCACATGACCGAGCAAAAGCAGGGCGTGGAGCTTGAACCTACATACAGCAGCTCTGTGAGGACACGGGATGTAGCCCTGAGGACCTGCCAGAAGTGATGAACGATTAGGAGGAGTTGCGAGAGAGGGTCAGGGATATCCGTGCTGGTGGCACGACAAGATGATGATGATGTTGATAAACCAATTGCAAACAATACGGAGTCTACAATAATGGAGAAAAAATTAAGAAAAAAAACCCAAAAAACAAAAAAAGAACAAGTATTTTCTTTTAAAATCACCTTTATTGAATAATCCCCGTATAAGGTATTATATTCAAATTATAGACATAATTTGCAATTGTATTTGTAGTCTTGATAAACGGATTTTGATAAAATTTTTCTAAATAAAAAAATATTGTTTAATTTTGATTTAAAATTAGAACTGAGTTGACAGTGTTTCATTTGCAATCCGGTGGAGTTCCCGCGGCGTAGTGGTTAATGCCTTCTTCTCCAAGGATAGCTTTTAGATTAAATAGTCCACGAAGTTTGATATACCATTAAACAAAGAAACTAAAACTAAATCGTCTGCATTTTGGGGGAAAATGTAAAGCAGGAAAATATTCATTTTTGATATATCTTCTCGGTATATCAACGATAAAACAAGAGGGTGATAACAATGAATTGTATCTTTATTAATACGATTGCAAAGACTTTCCATAACAAAGCAGCGTTTACGAATTCTGTTAAAGAAAACTCGTCATAAGAACGAGAAAAAGGGGAGATAGCTGTCTGTCTTTTAGAGCTTTCATTCTTCCTTTAATTATTCGGTGTGTATGTATTTTTTTTTCTGTTTGCTTTTGTTTGTTTTTGTTTTTGTTCATGTATTGTTTGTCATTTAAGAAAAGCCAAAAAATTGAGAACTCATATATTTGTTTTTATCTTCATTGTGATTAATTCATAAAACTGTGTTATTTCTTATTATTGTCGAATTTCCAAGTGATACCTCAGGTTTTGTAATGTTAGGAAGCTAGACTAGCAAATGTACAGGTATGAGTTCAAATCTCGTTAGGTCACTCCTTCGTACGTCTTTGTACAACATTCAAGCAAAAAAACTTAGTAAATCTTTAATCAAAGTGCCGAGATAGTGACGTGTGCAAATATAACCGATTTTTTTTTATTCATAGAAAATTGTTTGAACAAATATTATTTTCTTTTACAGAGTGCAGTAGAAATCCCTTCCACATTTTAGATTGTCATTCCTGCGATACTAGTAAACTTAGACCAGTGATACTGGTAGCTCCATTTGTGTCCAGATAAGGTCAGATCATGGCTTAAACTTGTGGGCATCGTGTGTTTACGCTCTAAAGTCTTGTGTTTTTAAAGAATGGTGAAACTGTAATTGCTACACAGATAAAATCCAAAGACATGTGACTAAAGCAGTTCAAAAGAGATTATTTTTATGATGAAAATAGACTAAATGGCAAGAGTGGCTAGACATAAACATATTAAACGACAAAACTGGCCAGTTGAAAGCATACAAGATGACAAAACTAGCCAGATGAAAATACACAAAATAGCAAAACTGGCCAGATGAAAACACTCTAAATGGTAAGATTGGCCAAATGAAAACATGCTAAATAGAGAGATTGACCAGTTGACTGGCCAGTTGAAAGCACTCTACATAGCAAGACTCACCAGTTAAAAGCATACAAAATGGCAAGACAGGCCAGACGAAAGCATACAAAATGACAAAACTAGCCAGATGAAAATACGCAAAATGACAAGACTGGCCCGATGAAAGCATAGTAAATGACAAGACTGGCCAGATAAAAACGCACAAAATAGCAAGAATGGCCCGATGAAAGTACACTAAATGACAAGACTGCCCAGATGAAAGCACATAAAATGGAGAGACTGGCCAGATGAAAGTATACTAAATGGAAAGACTGGCCAGATGAAAGTACACTAAATGGCAAGAGTGGCCAGATAAAAGCATACAAAACGATAATCCTTGAGAACAGGATCCTGTGTTCTGAGTGATCCAATGTAGTCCTGCGACCTGAAACACTGCACTTTGGACCTTACTGAGCAAGACAGCCGGTCGGAAAGGCCCCATCCAAGGAATCAGTTAGTCATGTGAAGCCCTAACATTTATATGTTTAAGTCCCGCAAGTATTCTTCGAATCGCTTTTGTGACAAAGAAACACTCAAGCTCTCCTTAATTTAGCGGTACTAGAAGGCAGTTGCTGATGGTTAACCTCGTCAAGAAAGCACATGACTTAAAACACTGTTAATACTTAGCACACTTCGTATTGGATACTGAAAGCTTGAAATTGGCAATGACTCGAAATTCCTCTTCTGACACGAGTATAATCGTAGTTATATACCCGCCTCAACCAATTAGTATCCACTTTGGTAAATTCCCAACAGAAGTTGGACAGAGTGTTTGGTGGGGAAGCAAAGGACCAGCGAAAAAAATCAAAAACTCATGTGGCAAAAACAAACGAAGAAACTTAACAAAATCTCTCGCTGAACCCGACACTGAAAATGCAACCACGGATTTCCCAAGATTTATTGTAAATGAATACCTGGAGGAAACCTATACTTTCTGATTAAAAAAAGTGATCATTGACCATGTGAAACTACCAACTTTAAAAAACTAGAAGCGGAAACATACTCGTTGAGGTGGATAACAAAATACGCCGAAAATCTAAACCAAAATTAAAAGTTTAAACGTCATCAGCTAATCCATCACTAACAACAACAACAACAACAATAACAACGACAATCAACTTGATAAATGCTATGGAAGACTACTGCAACTAAGTCGAAACGATTGGCCAAAATTCCAAGAACACGTAAAAAAAACTACGTAAAACTGAAATGGGGTTGTCCTCGTGGTGTAATGGTTAAAGCTCTGGACTGCGGAATCGTAGTAAGCAAGGTAGAACGCCAGTTATGCTGTTACATTCACTTTCAAATAAATAAACTTATGAAAGGTATGAACCCCCTTATCCTCCCAGCTATGGGTTAAATAGTACCACTACTGTTCTTCTAGAATGATGGATTTGGCATTAAATAACCTACAAAGGTTGTTATGCCATTAAACAACCAACCCAGAACTAAAACTAAAATCTGTCAAATAGAAGCATAAACAGAAATTAAACAAAAAGAATCTCCCCCACCACAAAAAAAACAACAAAAAAAAAAACAGTACCACTTCGAAAATATATAGCAAGAGAATACGAATCTCTAATTAAAACAAGAATTATAAAGAGAATATTTAAAAAAATCACCGATTCATCCTGCAATGCCCCAAATATATATCTCTAAAGGATAAAAAATGCCAAACCAAAACAAACTGACTAACCAAGTCAAATTTGAACCTTCTTACCATTGCAACATAAACCATATTCAACTATGAAACAAAAGCGACTGAAAATATCAAACTCTTAATCATCTTAATCTAGACACCAGTAAACATCAGGAATAAAATCACCAAAAAATTAAACAACGTATTACATACGATCCAAAGAATCAACCAAAACCCTAAAAGATTCGATAGTATGGAAAGTATGACTTCTTAATTGTTAACCTAAATCATATATATATATATATATATATATATATATATATATATATAATTATATATATATATATATATATAATTATGTGGGAAGATGAATGAATCAGACGCTTACAAAGGGTTTAATTGTAATATTTCTTTCTTTATTGAGGAATTTCTTCAGAATAATCATTTTTTCTTCAATTGCTTAAATGTTAAAAAATCCAAAAAAATGTTTTGTCTGTTGAAATTCTTGAATAAAGAATGAAATATTACTACTACTAAACCCTTTGTAAGTGTCTGATTCATCCATCTTTTCACTTATTGTTATCATCTTGTCGGATCCACCAAAATCTAAGATTTTACCTTTTATATATATATATATATATATATATACACGAAACAAGACCATTTGCAAAAGATACGCCAGTGAAGGAAAATTTTCAACTAGTCTTCGTCTCACCTTTGTAGAATTCATTTAATATCAAACATACAAACATACTTACTAACAACTCGGATAGATAGATAGATAGATAGATAGATAAGATTTGGCATTAAAGTGTAAAGGGGTTATAGGCCATTAAATACCAACCGACTAATGCATGGTAAAAGACAAGACTGGCCTGATGAAACAGTCCTAAAAGCCAACAAAATAACCATATGAAAGCATACTAAGTGGCAAGAACGACCAGATATTGAACAAAATTCATAATAAACGTGTTTAAACGTAACGAAATTCGTGGAAATACAGCCTGATCAATAAGATGCATAATTTATTGGGAAATACACAGAGGAAAAACTGTTTGCTCTCGTTTGTCAATAAGTTAATAAACCAGTCAATTTTTTTCTAATGTTGGTTTTGAACAAGTTAACTTTGACTTTCGAACTTACATCGTTTATCGACCCTTTCATAACTAGTGGACATTCTTTGGAAAATCTCAGAAAGTCAAAAGGATCGATGTCGATTATATTACCGATTATCAGTCTAAACAATAGTCTGTAAAACGGCTAATCCAGATTAGACAATCGGATATAGTCATCGATATAAAAATGAAAAGGACGTCTTAGTTCATTTCAGTAAACTACAGAGGAAAACTAGAAAACAAAATTGAGAAATTTCTAGAGAACGCCAAAAGAGATTTGCAAATTGGCTGGTAAAGAAATAAAGAAAAAAGAAAATTCGAGGAAGAAATGTTATCAACTGGACAACGTAGCAGACATCAGCAAGGAAAGAATGATGGAGTATTAATGAAACGCGCTGCCACTTGATCTCGCGAAGAAATTATTGGATTCTTCTGAAAGGTAAACGCAAAAAGTAAAATCAAAACAGATATAAGCAATGTAGTTATTTTGTTGTTAACCTTCGCAAGATGTAGGAGAGTGAGAGATAAAGAGAGAGAGAGAGAGAGAGAGAGAGAGAGAGAGAGAGAGAGAGAGAGAGTAGAAAAGATAGAAGCAAGTCTGTTAAGAAAATAAATGAGACTACTGTTTGAATGGGTCTGGCTAAATGATAACATTGACAACTTAGGAAACCTAAAAAGCACTGTCCGCGTAAGGTGTTTACAGATAAGGTTGCTAATTTTTTTCTGGAAAAAAAAAAGCAGTATTACAAACAGAAAGACAAAGAAAGAGACAGAACAGGTAGAGAGAAAGAGTATTATAAAAGAAAGAGAGAAAGAGAGAGAGAGTGTGTGTGTGTGTGTGTGAGAGAGACAAACACATAGAAATATATCTGTTTATGTGGGTGTCAAAATTAAGAATGGAAGTATATATATATATATATATATATATATATATAAATATGTGTGTGTGTGTGTGTGTGTGTGTGTGTGTGTGTGCGTAAATATCTATCTATGAATGTGTATATATATATATATAGATAGATTGATGTGTGTGTGTCTGTGTATGCACGTGCATGTGTCTAGATTGGCAGATCTTTCTGTTTCTATATATATATATGTCTGCACAAATAAACATACGCATATATATGCATATATATGTAGAAGTACACACACACACACACACACACACATATATATATATATATATAAATGTTGGTTAGTAGGTTTGTTCTTTTACGGCGTATCAAACCTTTTTGGGTCATTTAACGCTGCGTTAAGTCATTTTGATGAACGTTTCAAACAATTCAGTTTAGTATGAGTACATTTTTTACACATAGTTCAAATGTAAAAACAATTCTTTTTCAAACGATTTAGTTTAGCAGAGGTTCGCAGTTTAAGCACACGGTTGAATGTAAAAACAGTTAATTTCCATCAGTATATATATATATATATATATATATATATATATATATACAGGAATGCATATGGGCGTATATGTACCCGTACATATGTATATACAGGGTGGAACGATAAAATTTGTTGCAGACCATCTACTAGTTGGGCAGTTGTGTAAAAATCCCAAGAGCGATAAGAGCCTTCTATCATGTCTGAAAGTAACACAATGTTCAACGAGTGAGATCGGAGATGCGCTGCTGTACAACCCATGCCCTCTACCGATCAAAGTTATGACAACAGGACCATTGCCAGCACCCTCAAAATGCAAATCCGGACGGTTCAACGTGCCCAGAGTGATGAAAACAAAATTTCCGGCTACGGTTATGGTCTTTGGGGTGGTTTCAAGTGAGGGCCACATCATGCCACATCATATCTTCGAAGTCAGCTTGAAAGTCGACACCAAAGTGTACCTGGATGTGCTGAAGAGTGTGGTGATCCCCAGGTGCAATCAGGTGGCCGGTGGCAGACCCTGGGTGTGGCAGCAGGACTTGGCGTCGACCCACAAGTCCAAAGAGACCCAGGCTTGACTTCAGAACGAGTGCTACGCCTTTGTATCCTTCTTTAACTGCCCTCCTCCTCCCCTGACCTGAACCAGCTGGACTACTTCATTTGTTCATACGTCAAGAACATCACCAACATGACCACCCACAACACCAAAGCCGGCCTGATCACCGCCATCCACCGAGTATTCACCGAGCTCCCGCCGGCGCTTGTGAAAAAAGCATGCTCCCAGTTCCGGATCCGGATCGAGGCCGCAATTGAGGCTGAAGGCGGCTACATTGAATAGATGTCAGGTCTACTACATACTCAAGTTACCTGAATTGATTTTTTCAATAAAAGTTTCAAAATAAAGCTGTAGTGTTGCTTTCTTTAGGACGACAATTTTATCCTTCCACCCTGTATATATGTATATAATGCATGTATACACGTATATATATATACAAGAACTGCCGCTAAAAGGAGTTTGGCTTCAAATGAAGTCTTCATCATATGATGACCCTGGGTTCAGGCATGGTTTCGGGGCTGAAGTATCATTACCACTAGCCCAGGCCGCCCCAACAGTATCTCACAATACTACAGTCTTTATTGGATGGTGGTACGAATACCATATCCGTTCAGATACAGTTACAGTCTTGTTGTGGATCTTTTTTTATATATTACCTCTTCTCTGCTGGTGAAAGTCCGAGTTTGGTTAAAAATGTAGAGGTTGAGTTCGAAATAAAACCTCGACATCCAATATCAAGAAAAAATATGTCTGTTGACCAGCCATTCTTAATACACTGTTCACGTAGGTCTTTGTACTTTTCCAGTTTCAGCTGATGCGCCCAGTCGATGTTGGCCTCGAAAGGGATCGTTAATTCAGCAATGTTAACTTTCTTTGAATTAACTGACCAAATGACGAGAACTCGACGCTGGTGAGTTGATGTTATTCCCGTTGGAAAAGCGAGTTGCCGACCTACGTCAGTAATACCATGCCAGTCCGTGCAACCATCAAGCAATGTTGGTTTGTACCTATTTCTATGTGGAATTTTCGAAACGTTTCCTTCTTTAACAAATTGTATACATGTTTGAGCAAAAGCAGGACGACCAGCTCGAACAATCATACAGCAGCAGTGTGAGGATACGGGATGAAGCCCTGAAGACCTGACAGAGGCGATGAACGATAAGGAAAAGTAGAGAGAGAGGGTCAGGGATATCCATGCTGGCGGGACGACATGATGATCATGATGATAATACTTGTTTATATATCAATATATATTTATATATATATATATACATGCATGTATATATAAAATTAATTTAGCTATACCCTAGTCCTATACAGAAACAAAGAAAAACATAATTTTAATCTCAAGAAGTAACAATTATAAAACATATGCCAACAAAAAGAAACGATTATCTATAGAATCGGCAGTTATTCTATTCGCAGAAATTAAAACTACAATGAACCTGGAAATTTCACATAACTCCAACTCTGGCTCAACTGATCATCAAGGAACATAAAATAAGAAAAACAAAAAGGTTAAATAAAAAACAAACGCTACGTTGTTACCAACAGTAACATAACAAAAGTAAACATTCCTTTCTATATTCAGCGTTGAAAGTGCTATGCAATACAGCGAAACATTTGGTAAAAATAAATATCTTCTACCAAACGTTTTTCCAGTTTGTCGTTTATACTACACAACATACTGTCGGAAATATAACATTTTCATATTATATTTATATATATATATATATATAATATATATATATATGTCTACAGATATGCATGTATATAGTATATATATATATATATATATATATATATCTGTTGACATTTACATGTATATGCGTACTTAGGTTTATACATGTACAATTGTATACGTATATCAATCAATCTTTCTCTCTTTTACTCTCTCTCTCTCTCTCTCTCTATATATATATATATATATATATAGAGATTGCGATGAATAAATTGCCGCCTCAATGACGTACAAATGAAAATAACATTGGCATATTATTTACCAGATATATTTACCAAATTACATGAAAATATCTTGAAATACTATTGATCAAATTTATTCAATGAAATCGCCATTTGCTTCAACCATGGCTACCAGACGATTTCGGTATCTTCTGGAAGCCTTTCTAACAATCTCTCTGTAAATGCTGTCGTTATCCAAGCTTTCAGTTTATATTCGGAGTTACATAGTTTTGTTAATCACACGCTCAACTGTGCTCTACATATGAAAAAGGGGAATTGAAATATGGGGAGTTAGGTGGTCAGAAGAGATATTCTAACAATCAAGACTGGGTTCTTCTGCTTGTGTGGCATAATACAGAGGAATTGATATCTGGGGAGTTACTATTTACCAACCACTCCGCTCGGGCAGGATATGACACAAGGTCAATTTTTAAGTTGAGTTTAACAGGTTTTGAATTCAGAGTTTTCCTTCTCCTAGACTAGTTGCCTCACCAAGGCTGAAGAACCTAGTCCGTCCTACTATTTACCCATAGCTGGAGGGAGAATAAGGGGGTTCATACCTTTCCCAAGGGTATTTGCCCGAAAGTGAACGTAATAGCGCGACTGGAGTACGAACTCGCGTACTACGATTCCGCAGTTCATCGCTTTAACCATTACACCACGAGGACACCCCATCTGGGGAGTTAGGTGGCCAGATGATAGGGATAATGCGGTATAAGAAATATTCTAATAGTCAAGACAGGGTTCTTCAGCTTAATAGCAGCCACCTTCTCGATGCAGATCAGCACTATCTCTTCTAGGCACTTGAAGTACGCGTTCGTATGGATTTTGTGGTCATGTGAAAAGATGAATGGAGCCATAATGTCATCATTGCAAATGACCATCCTAAACATCATAATATGGATTGGGTGTTTAGTTTTCATCAATATGGATATGAATCTCTTATAAGATCGTCACCGAAACCCTTTGAAATCTTTCTTATGGCGCTACTGGAGTGAATGCTAACCAGTACAACACGTCGAATTGTTTGAGTTTCCTTATGCTGCTGCTTTCTTCACAAACAGTACCCAGCTGATTCAGTTTGCTATACAGCAGTTAAAACCTGGAACAAATAAAACGCAAGCGCGAAATTAATAATTTAAAAAAAGTTACAACTTATCCATCATAACATGTTAAAACAGGCGTTGGATAAAATGATGAAAACACCAATAATCTTAGCATCATAATTTTGAAACTCCTCTAAAACCATCAAGCCTTTGTAATTTTTATGTTTTTTCATTTTTTATTAAATTTTCTCGTCTTATTTTACTATAATATTTTTTCTAGATATCAAAAGAAATTAATGAAAATAGCAGATCTATTAGACTTTAAAACAGGTCAAATTGTTGGTGCTCATATGGCAGGCGCTAGTGTAACAATAGCAAGGAGTACTGTTTCAACAGTAATGACAGGATTTGAGAAAAAAGGGAAAACCCTCCTAAATAAAATAAAACTCAGCAAAAAAGCGAAAGGTTTCTGATAGAGACCGTTGGATTCTTACGCGGATTGTTAGGAAAGATTGCAAGAATGCACTCCGAAAATTACTACAGAGCTTAATGACCATCTCGAGCACCTGCTCAAAGCAGGATTTTACGAGAGGGCTGCAATCAGGAAACTATATTAAAATAAATTTGTTTGAAATTTCCTGTTGTTTCTATTATTTTGTCCAAACTATATATATATATATATATATATATATATATCCCTTGACAAAAATATTAGACCATCTTCAATAATGAAGAAAATGATATTGTTTACAATTTTTGAATAATGAAAATCATATGTATGAAAAATAACGTTAAGAGATATTTAAATTTAAAATAAGAAGAATTATCAATTCATTTTTATATGCATTTTAGCATTTATGTAAAATTTTAAAATTCATTTTTGACATAAATATAAGGCCACCAATAAAAACTAAAGAAAAATTAATTCAATTGAAAAATTATTATATATAGCCTAAGTAATGTAAAAGCTAGTGAAACTGTAATTTTTAAAATACTAAAAACGTGTCTAAAGGGACTAAATTTTCTGGATTTGAGAAAGGTGAGATTACAGCTCTGAAAAGAATCGGAAAATCTCAGAAATTTCGAAGGCCTTAGGATGCAGTAAAACCGTTATCTGCAATTACTTGAAAAGTCCAAATAAGTATGGAACAAGAAAACCGACTAACCGGCCAAAAAAGTTATCACGACAATTCAAGAGAAGACTTATTCACGAAGTAAAAAAGAAAACTTCGTCGACATCAAAAATATTAAAATCACAATAGGATGCTTCTTGCACTATTGGAATTATTAAAAAGCGTTTAAACAACGAAAAAATTAAGCATAAGAAAATAATTAATCGTCCAAGGTTAACTATGAAGCACAAAGAGAAAAGACTGGAATATGCTCGTCAATATCAAACCATGAGTGCTTAAGAATGACGAAAAGTTGTTTTCTCGGACGAAAAGAAATTGAATTTGACGGTCCACATGGCTTTCAGAACTAATGGCACGCAAAAATTTTCCAACAAGGAAATTGTTGAGTACCTTTGACCTCCTTCACGAACTTTGGCAGCAATCAATCCCCACAAATCTTCTATAGGACTGGAAAGCACGCTGGGTGGTCAAAAAGTCTTACTTTTGTTCAAGCAAGTACTTCTTTGTTATTGAAGCATTGTTGATAGCAGTGTTATCTTGTTGAAAAATCCATTCTTCTCAACATAGACGACGCCCTTTTCATGTAAGAGATAAATCATTTAGCATCTTCACATAATCTGCTGCTTTTTGTCGACCACTGACAAATTGAAGTTTAAGTTTTCCTGAAGATGAGAAGGCCCCCTCCAGATCATAATAGATCTTATGTCTTGTTGAATAATAAATAGAACAAACCTATTTAATTTGGCATAGAAACTTATAATAACAAAGATTCGTAACCCTTATGATGACTGGTGGGCATCTTTATCATCATCAGTTCGTATTTTTCCTTGAAAACAATCTTTAGAACAATCTTCGCAATGGTTATATGTTGCTAGTGCCTCGTCGGCTGGGGTTGTAGAATACGTCGACTGCATATCTGCAGAAGGTTACGACCCCTTTCATGAAGCGTTCTTGATATGGGACTAAACTATATGATAGTGATGTTTCAATTCTGGAATTTTAGGGAATGTGAAGAACCCGTTTATTGCCGTTTCTCCCAGGTTCACGTTGCCCCGTGGTGGTCGTACCTTTTCGGAGCCCATCAATGAGTCAACCAGACTCATTTAATCATTTCCCATACTTGAAACTATTTAACTGTTTGAAAACAAATGAGTGATGTTTAATTGAGTCATTAGTATATGTCGTATAAGGATGTTTTAATGGTTGTGTTGTTGGAAAATTGTGATGTCGGTAGCAGAATTTTGCTTATCCCCGTTCACTTGTTATTTTCTTTTTATTTGTTGAAACTGAAAAAGAATAAATGACTGAAAGAAAAAAAAAAAAAAACAGGCATACTTTTAAACTTTTTTATTATTTTTTATTTTATTTTCGGGGGTTACCACGATTTTGTGGTGTCTGATGTTTCCCAAAACCAGTAGAAATAAACGTGCTTCCCGTTTAAGGCGTTAGAGGAATCTCAGGAACCATTTTGGCAAATTGTGAATTGTCTGTATCGTGTATAACGGGTTTGAGAGTTAGTGCGTCGTTGGTCTGTTCAGCTGACGAAGCTACGAGCAGGAGACAACCTGCTGCTCGACCAAAGGCCTTGGAAGACACTTGTGTTCCAACTGGCTAAAGAGATAAAAAAAAAACGACGTCCGCTCAGTTGAGATATGTAAAGTGTTTCGGATTCTTTGCTTAATGGCATGTCAATCTTTGTTGGTAATTTAATGCCAAATCCATCCTTCTAGAAGGACAATAGTGGTACTATTTAACCCCTTAGTGGGAGGATAAGGGGTTCATACTTTTCCCGCGCTTATTTGTTCGAAAGTGAACGTAATAGCGCGACAGCAGTTTGAACTCGCTTTATATGAATCTGCAGTCCATTGCTTTAAGCATTAAAGCACGAGGACACCCCAATATATAAAGGGTACTGAGAGAGACTTTTTCTTCTCTTCAGTTACTCAAACTTTTTAGGCATGCGAAGATTGTGCATGGTGTCAGAGGCTCCTGGAAAATTGTTATTTCTGTATTTAGTTATTTTATTTTGTGCTTATTCTAAATTTTTTCCGTTTCAAGAGTCTTTTATTTCTTATCTAATCTCCACTTATATAACAAAACAATATTTGAAAGTATTAAACTGTGTAAAAGCGAATAAAAAATGTTGAATTAAATCCTTGGTTTTACATCGATATATTTGAAACCATTTACGAATGCGCAAATAAAAAGATTAGTATTAAATTAAATAAGATTGTTTGATAAATAGAAATATTTGAATTAAATAGGGGTAGTGGAAACCATACAACTGAGTAGAGACAAATAAATAGTATTAAATTGTATAGAATTCCTTGATAAATGGAATTACTGAAGTTAAATTGCAATACTTGAAACCATTAGTATGCAACACACATGAGCTCAGACTCATTTAAAAGATACAAACTACTTCGTTTACAAATGAAATATATATATATATATATATATATATATATATATATATATATATATATATATATATATAAACAAATACCTAGAGATATATGCAAAATGGAAGTATACAATATGAAGAAATTTCATTGAAATCACAAGGGCCTTTTCATCCGAGATTTGTTAAGCGACTGAGATCCCTAGGAATTTCAATAAAATTTCTTCATATCGTAAATCTCCTATTTTTCTGTATATCTCTAGGTATTTGCCTTATGAAATTTATGTGTACCAACAATTTATAAATATATATATATATATATATATATATATATATATATATATATATAAATGTGTGTGTGTGTGTGTGTGTTTGTGTGTGTGTGTGTGTGTCTGTCATTCCCTCACTGTCTTTGCCTCAACAGGTGTCCTGGATATGATGCTAAACAATCTGATGGTGATATTCCAGTATTGCTGGAGCTTTAAGGAATGCTAAGTACCCCTTCATTGCCATCACTTCCATGTCCACTTTCGTCTGGAGTAGTTGCACCAAATAGGGTCCTCTCTATGGGACAAATAGAACTAAACTGTGTACTTATACCAAATAAAATAGCATGATATAGAACTGTTTTAATGTGCAGATTGTTTGAAATCGAAATGTTTTTGACATTGAAGCTGCATTTACGATAAACTGAATTATTTGAAATAGAACTGTTTTAACATTTAACATTGTGTAAACAAAAGCTATACATATACTAAACTGAATTGTTTGAATTAAAACTGACATAGCTAAATACCTTGAAATAGAAATGTTGATGACAAACTATATCCAGGCTTAACTGAATTGTTAGAAATAAAAGTATTTATTTGTATGAAAATGGATTCAGCATTAAATAACCTATAAAAGTTGATATGCCATAAAACCCAAACAAGCAATCAAACAAACACACTTTGTCTCTCTTTTCCTTCTAACAACAATTTACATTGTTTCTTGACTCATTACAAGCGAACGCTCTTTCTTTTAAATCGACGACTTAACTTCTGGTTCTTAAGTTAACATATTCTTCAGCACACACACACACACACACACACACACACACACACACACACACACACACACACACACACACACACACACGGCAAAAGTACGACTAAGCATATGAAAAAACGCCACACGAACTGCGACCACCGAACACTACGAATGGGCCCTTCTTAACAACAGATATATTAGAGATAAATATGTACTAGTACTGAGAAACAGATTCCAATCACTACAAGAGAAGACAAAAAAAAAGTCCCTCAAATGACGACTATGAGAATTTCGTCAACGCGCACCTAGAGGCAGCAGCAAAGTGTATTCCAACAAAATATAGAGTTCCATGGGAAACGTTAGCGGTTAGAGAAAAACATGCACACGTGAAAACTGCATTGAAAAGCTATAGGAAGAACCCACCAAACACAAAAGCCATAAAACTAAAAAAAAGGCACAATATTAATTAACAGGCATATACTAAAAGAACAGACAGAATACATACACAATCAGATAGATAAGATTAGAGACTCAGTGGATGATAGGCAATCTAGGATAACCTGGCAAACAATAAACGAAGTGAGTAGAAAGAAGAGCACAACTAAAGCAAAATTGAAAGCTGCAAACCAACAAGAAAGAATAAAACTGTGGAAACAGCATTTCGAAAATCTACTAGGAAACCCACCGAAATTTATGCATGAACCAATCACCAGAATTATTAGTAAGCAATTAGACATTAAACTAGGACCGTTCACGCAAGAAGAACTCGACTCGGTTCTTAAAAAATTACAAATAGGAAAGCTGCAGGGCTTGACGAGATTCTCCCAGAAGTATGGAAGACCAGACAATTCGACGACATACTGCTCCGACACTCGCATTAGGTAAGAATACTTTATACATGAGTAAAATCATTTGCATTAAGACTTGTCACTTAAACCTATCATCGTATAGTAATGACTATTATTAATACCTAGAAACCATATGACTGTTATTCAATAGACATAATTACTTGGAACTCTATAATTATAAGTATTAGATAGAAATAAAACGGTGTGCAAAATATGTTTATTAGATAGAAATACTTAATATCATATGACCATGCAAAAACTCTTTAGAAACAGCTATATAAGAATGTATATGTGAATGTACAATGAACAGAATTCCCTAAGCCCAAGGCATGAAATAAGCCAAACGGTTTGACTTGCTGTAAAAACCAATCAATCAAAAAATTAAATTCAGAGTGAGACTTCAAGTTAACGTAACAAAAACGTTTACCAAGTTGACACAGGTTTATAGTTATCAATATAAATCCCCAGCTCAGATTTTAATGTAATGCAATCAAATATTCATGGATCATGATACTTGAATATAAACCTGGTTCTGGTTGACTGCTTACTTAACAAACTGGAAAAATGTAGCAAATATGATGCCTTGCATCAGATCTGATTGATGAGATTATTTTTTACTCTTTGAGAGTATTTTACATCGGCGCTAGCTAATTGTCTTTCACTAGAGTTCTAGTGACTGCAACTTTCCTCAAGTCTCCAGGACTCTTCTGAGTATTCTGTCCGATTTTAGTTATTCAGTAGTTTGAATAGTCCTTCCACGTCCCGTTAAGTCCAAGTCCTCCAGTCCTTGTACAAATTCTTTTGTGACTGTACCAAGAGCAACAATTTCAATTGGTATAACCGTCACTTTCATGTTCCACTATTTTTTTCAATTCCCAAGCAAGATCTCAGTACTTATCCTTCTTTTAGCTTTCTTTCAATTTTACTCTGTGGTCAGCTGGGATAGCAACCTCCACAATTCTGCAAGTTCTCGTTTTTGCTGTTGATTATTATAAGGTCTGGTGGTCTGCCTAAGATTAGGTGATCCGTTTGTATCTCAAAATTCCGGAGAAGTTTGCGCGTCTCATTCTCCAGGACAGATTCTTGGTTGTGCATATACCATTTGTTTGTATGACCAAATTTAAATCTCTTGCACTATTCCCAGTGGATAACCTTGCCCAAACAGTCGAATCTAATCTTATACTCTTTCTGTGCTAATTTGCTGCATTCGTTTACTATGTGATTGATCGTTTTGACTATAACCACATAACCTGCTACTGTTTTGTTGTGCTTTATCTATTCTTGCTTTGATAAGATTAGTCTTTTTGGCGTTGTTTTGTACTCCTATTAGAAGAGATTCAGATTTTTGCTTAAGGTGACCCATTTCTTTGCGAGGTCCACGTTTTCCTGTTTGATTTGTCATTTATTAGTATCTTAAAACCTCCATGGAATTGTTTTTCTTCTTATTTTTGTGTTCTGGTTATTTTCGTTCTATTGAACCCCGTGTTGTCAGAATTTTTCTGGTGGCTGTAATCCGACTTCCTGCATGCTTTTCTATGTAGTCTTCAAGTCGTTGTATCGATGCGTCAACACTGTCTTCAATGCTGGTAAGTCCTCTGCCTCCTTTTTTTCTTGTCATATATAGTCTGTCAACGTCATATCTGGAAGGTGAGGCCTTATACATAGTTATTAGTTTTCTTGCTCTCTGGTCCATTTGCTTCTGTGGTCCACTTCAAGAATGGTCCCGAATATCTTACGGGGACGACAGCCCTGGCATTAATACCAATGATAAGATTCCTGGAATATAGTTTTGTTTTGAGTGGCTTTCTGATTCGCCTGAGATATTCTTTTTTTTTTTTGTTTTCACCTCCACTTGTTTGATGGTGTTAGCCTCCAAGATGCCTAATTATTTGTAGGTTTCCTTTTCTCCGAAAGTTTAAATTTTTTCCTGATTTGCTAGTTCCATTTCTTCGGTCATGTGTCATTTGCCGCTTTTCATTCTTTGCATGGCGCAATTTTCTCAACCAAATTCTATCTCTGTATCCTGACTGTATATTATCACAGCGTATATTAGAGTTTCCAATTTTTTTGTTTTTGGTAAACCGTTTGATATCGTCGAGGTACATTAGGTGATTGATCTTTTCCTGCAATTTACTAAGTCTGTATCCGGCAGTGCATTTTCTGAATATGTGGCTGAGTGGCATCATCGCTATTACAAATAGTACAGGTGAAAGCACAGTTCTCTGGAACATATATCTCTTGATCGTAGCTTCGGCTTAGCTTTTCCCTCGTGCCGTCAATTTTACCCTCCAGGTTTTTATGGTTTTCTCGATAAAGTTTTTGACTAAGTCTGATATCTTGTACCTTTTGTAGCTATTTTTCATCCAGCTTTGGGGGACCATATCGTATCCCTTTTTGTTGTCAATCAAGGCCATAGCTAGATTTTTCCGTTTCATCTGGCTCTCGTTGAGGATGTGTTGATCAATGTTGAGTAGCTCTCTTGTACCTCAGGATTAACGGCATACTTTCTGTTCCTCGGGGAACAATCAGCGGCTTTTTAGTGAGTCGTAAATCTCTTCCCTTATTTGTGCAGATAGCATTCTTCACATATATATAGGCACGTTATGCGTCTGTAATGGTTTCGGACAGTATCTTTGGAGTGATTTTTTTTTAATTAATGTAGACTTTCCTTTGGTCATCCATTCAGGTACGCCTACTTCTTGCAGGAATCTATTCATTTCGATCGCAAGCCTCTCAAAAATGGGGGTGACGTTTTAAACCAGAATCCATGTATGCTATCATGGCCTGGCGTTTTTCAATTAGGTATGTTGTTCTGAGTATATCGATTTGTATTTTAGCCTTCGGTCCTTTTTAGTGTACTTTTAACTCTCTGATGACATATTTTGCTCCAGAATTACTTTGCTTCTGGTTGTTGGTGTGTCTTCGTGCATTCTCACCCTACTTGCTGGTAGAATTTTTCTCATTGTTTTGTCTGTATTATTTTACCCAGTCTTGATATCTTTTAATTGTTCCTTCCTTCGCCTGTAATTTCTATGTTCTTTCCTCGAGTTGTAGTCTCATTTTTACTAACGTTGCTTTTTTTCTTTTTGTCCCAACATATTCCAACGTTCTTTCGTTAGTTTTATCATTTTTGTTTGTCGTCCTAGATTTCTTATCGGTGTTTTCATTCGAAATACCCATCCAAGTTTTGAGTTTTTGTTTGTGATTTCAAGAGGGAAACACTTTTTTTCACTAATTTCGCTCCTGCATAGATTAGTTCATTTAATTCCGTAATGTTTTTCGTTGAGGTATGTGTTAATAATTCCTTTTTTTTTCAGTTTCCACCTTAACTGTCTCTGTTTCTTATTGATGTAATTTTCTTTTCATCCTTAATTCTCTTTAAATTTTTAGAATTCATTCCTGTTCTTGTGTTGGTGCTTGCTCTGTGAGTTTGGGTGTGTTGTGTTTCGATTATTATTAGTTTGCAGTTCATTTCCGTTTTAATGTTCTTCTTTTTCAGTATTTGGTGTGTCTGTTATTGTATTGGTGTCTTGTTGTGGTTCCCTATTTATTTCCTGGAGTATTTTTACTATTTCCTGGTCACATAAGCATCCTTTTTTCACTATCGTCCAAACTTGGTCTGCGAGTATTTGGCTAGAACATTCTTCCCATATCTCTATCATCCTTTTCTTAAACCCTCTTTGTGTAGGGTTGCTCCAAAAATAAAAATGAAGGACACGTCTCTTGTCTTCCTTAGTCTACGTTTTGTGTTGGTGTCTCTGGTTTGCATGGTTACTTGGATCGTCGTTGATGGACCTGAAAACATAACAGCCAACATTTGCAGGATGACGCACTAATCTCCCATGTTGGCTCTCAGGGAAGCACCTGCCTATCATGACACCCCGTCCAATTGTCTGGGTCCTACATTGCAGCATATTTCTATTCAACATTTTTATCATGGGTTGTATATTGTAACTATAACAGTCACGGGGGTTGTTTAAAATCAGTTCACCAGACAGAGATGTGACCAAGCTTTCTTGAATAAGATAACTCTTAAGCGGTTCATAAAAACAAAATCATGCACAAGCACGTTGTCTGGATTAAGCTCCTCAATAGATGAGTAGCAGTAATTTCCTGACTGAACTGTTTGATCCGGACCAGCATTTGGTGAAGCACGCCGTTGACCCATCTTTGGGTCCATCCACCTTACTTCATATCCACCATGCTGCTTCCCATGTTTTCTGAAGTTTGCTTTATGGGTGTTAGAAAAATGTTCTCCTAATATTTCTTAAATTCTAACTCGCATAAAGTTAAGCTATTTGATATTCATTTTTAATGTTTTTTTCCATCAGTTTTAATTTGTTGTTTTCATCATTTCCCTTGCTTTAAAAAAGGTATTTTCTTAATTCATTTCGATAGGTGCTCATATGACGTTCAGGTGATTCGATTCATATGAATTATTCAGATACTCCCACCCCTGTAAGATTTTGACTAAACCGATCTTCAAATGCATTTGTAACAGTTAATTTTCAAACAAAAATGATAATAATAATGCCTGCAAAATTAATAAAATTAATACAGCAATAAAAAAAGGGAAGAGAAACGGTTAAAGAAAATCTGAAAAAAATCTATGCAAATAAGAAAAACATTTTATATGGCCACTTAAAATCTTTCAGCAAAATCAGGTAAACTTAAAGTTCTCGTTTAATGGATTTCACTTACAAAAGTAAAACTGTTTTTTTTTAGCCTTTCTTTTTTAGATTTTTCTTCTCTCTCTCTCTCTCTCTCTCTCTCTCTCTCTCTCTCTCTTGTTTGTTATGGCTCCTAGGGCATTTCCGCTTTTTACTATCTTCTCACATCAACTTTTAAATAAAAATCTTTGCGCAGAACACACTCTATTAATAAAATATCCAAATACAAACCAAATTTTTTGAAAGTAATTCATCTGATGGTTTAAAAATGTTCTTTTTAACTCTTTTTCTAATCCCTTTTTTTAATTCATCCAATTTAATCTTGATTTTTAACAGTGTTATAGTTTTCTTTTATTATCTGATTTGGTAATTTATTCCAAAAATATATTACTAGATTAGCAAAAGAAAAAGAAAAGGAAACATGAAATTAGTAAATTCAATTAGTATACTTAGTTTTTGAAATGACTCGACTGTAAATTTCCATTTCAGGGAAAAATATTCAAAAAATGTTCGGCATAATTAGAAATCACATGAATTAATTTGAAACTTTCAATTATCCTCTCTCATTCTTTTTTCTTGTAAAGCAGTTAATGATAATTTCTCAAATCTCTCCCTATAACTGTTATTCTTTACATTTTTATTATTTTTGGCACTATTCTTTGTATGCCTTCCAATCTTAATATTGCACCCCACTTGCCATATTTTGACAGTGGAACGCAGGTCTAAGTCAAATATTCCACATAACTAATAATTAGATTTTTTCGAAATATTTAAAAAAAAATATCAACTTCAAATAAAATTTCTCACTATTCAACCAATCATTTCATTAACTGTCAATATCATAGAAAAATATACTTATGATCTTTAAATAAAACATCAAAACAAATCTCTAGATTACATTATTCATTTATTCTTTTGGTTTCCTTGTTGCTTAATCAATATTCAACTTCAATGTTCTGGGATTCAATATTTAGTAGTTTACATTTTTCTATATTAAATCTTAATTTATGAATATCTTTCCAAGATGACAATTTCTTTACATCTATAATATTTGGTGTTTCTTTTGATAATGATCAAGTATTTAGTGATGAATCAAACTAGCTATTCAACTCTTGACAATTTAGCCAAAGACCTGTACATGCAGAAAACCTATCCCAAAGTTGATTCCAAAGATCCACAGTAACGGCTTATGTCCAAAGATGATATTTCTGTGCCATCAGTGCTTTCTTCTTTTATCCTGGTTCTTGTGACATAAAAAAGATCATAAAGAAACAACTGAGGGCAGTGTAAGTTGAAAACTTCCAGCATTTTTTCTAGGTTTTAGAACACCGTCTTCGTCTGCGTGTATATTCTAAAAGGGACGATCCAGTACACAACTGTTTTCGTGGTACCCAGCTTTTCAGGACGGCCGAGATTCTGCTGAATACTAAACCCCCTTCTTGTCCACCGGATACTGAAGAAAATGCGGTAGAAGGAAGGATTTGATGATTAGAAATCAATAAATATTGATCAACATATATTTGATCAGGGTTACTAACCTGAAAAAAAATGTCTCATTACATTGAAGAGCGCTGTTATGATAAACTGTTTTGAAGGGTATAAAACATTTGGATTCGAAGTGATTTTTTACAGAATCAGTTTTATTAGTTTCTCGACACACGTTATAATAAATTCGGTGTGCAGCTGTCATATCTTTTGCATCCAGGGAAATCAAACCGTCCGATGACAGATGGTAAATTCTTAGTCTCCCAGAAAAATAAACAGTGAATTTTTCACCCTAAGGGTAAGGAAATCAGAGATTGTTTTTATGTTTGTTTGTTTTTTTTATTTTCCTTTTCGAATAATTTACGTTTGGTATTCATTTTCATATGAAATTGTTTTTGTCGAAAAATCTCTTCTTTGTTAAAATGTGTTAGGGCTAAGTGACAGGCTATTTTCTATCATAGCACAATTCAAACTTAACTCTTGTTAAACTATAGATCGACAATCTTTTATTCAGCTTCTAAAGCATTCATTTAAAAGAAACTGTATACCGAGCTTGATGAACTCAGTGTGATTGACAGGCAATGATCATTAAGGGCAGTTTGAAAGCTAGGTTCTTACTCGAAGAGAATAAAGTCTAATGACTACTCTTCTAGAACTTAAACCTTGGATTATAACTTTAATTGAGATATACCAGAACTGCTGATGTTTACAGACCTGAGTTTATACGGTATTTTTTTTCCTTTTATGGTCAAAAGGGCACACCTGATAACTTACTGTTGGTTATATGTCAGGAAGGTCTTAGAAGATAATTACTAAAATGAGTGCACGGGAAAAAGTCTTTATGGATATGCCAGCGAAGAGGAGTTAAACAATGTTAAAGAACGACCAGTGGCCGAAAGAGAAAAGACGGCTATTCAACACTAATCTGAAGGGAGGAATCCTCGAGGGGATGTGGTTATTTTGCTGTACTGTGACATCGCTGTAAGCGAATTCGAGCTTCAGTTACGCTATTATTTTTACTTTCGGACATATACCATTGGGGTGTCCTCATGGTGTAATGGTTAAAGCGATGCACTGTGGAATCGTAGTACGCGAGTTCGTACTCCAGTCGCGCTATTATGTTCACTTTCGGGCAAATACCCTTGGGAAAGGTATGAACCCCCTTATTCTCCCTCCAGCTATGGGTAAATAGTAGGACGGACTAGGTTCTTCAGCCTTGGTGAGGCAACTAGTCTAGGAGAAGGAAAACTCTGAATTCAAACCTGTTAAACTCCGCTTAATAATTGACCTTGTGTCATATCCTGCCCGAGCGGAGGTTTGGTAAATAGTACCATTGGGAAATGTATGAACATTCTCATCTTTTCAGTTACACGTTAAATTTTACCACTTTTGCTCTTCATCAAGGATGGTTTTGACATTAAATAATCCACAATATTTGATATGCCATTAAACAAAGAAACCAAACCAATAAAGCAACACTAATATCACAGGTTGTATATGCTTTCAGGATTGTCGACCGCTTCATGAGAGTTTCGATTCTCAACTACGTTCGTCTCTACGACACTTCTTATCAAATGGGACTTTCTGAAAAGCTTGTTTACTGTTTCATGAGGAAGTAAGCTGTTGGCGACAGCAGTCGAAGACGACCAGAAGGCACCCTTTTCAATAGCTACAAGACTGAAGAGTAGGAGAGGGCGCTACTCCATTCCCATAGATTGCTCCACTTTACCCTTGATACGTACCTTATATTACTGAGTATTAAGCAAGGAGTTATCAAGTACCATTTTTAAAGTCTTTGGTATTACGCGACCTGGAATTGAACCCAGGTCTCCTGGTCCACTAGGCCAATGAGCCGGTTCCCTTTTATTTAGAGTGATGAAGAATTAAGTCTTAACCTATCCAGGCCTTACTGTACAAATTTAAAAAATCTGGTTCGTTAATTATAATAAATCATATCCTTAAATTTATAGCCAGCAAATCAAAGCTATAAATTTTTCATTACTATCAATTCATCCCCTTCAACTAATGGTAGTAAATCATTAAACATTAATCACTATTAATTCTTATCAGTATAAAATCCCATGTTACCATAGAATCACATTAAAGTCAAATAGCAGGAAAGCGATGAAGTGAGTGAATCAACAAATAGATAAACGATAGAATCCCACAAAAATGAAACCACCACACTTCAAATAAAAAAAAAAAAAACATCAATTATATCAAACCTCATTTCAGCAATAAAAATACAAATTATTTTACCCATGGACTTCTTGTTGTTTGACTTGCTCAATATTGTTGAGGCAGCACCCAACAAAGCAGCAGCTGTACAGCCACTTATCACCAATCATGAAAAGTATCCAAGTTAGAAGAACCAGTCCTGCGGGACACTGCTGGTGAAGATGGGACGAACTTATCAGCGACATACTCCAGTGGACCCCTTCACATGGACGAGCAAAGGCAGGACGACCAGGTAGAACCTATATACAACAGCTTTGTGCTGATATAGGATGTAGCCTTGAAGACCTACCGGAGGCAATGGACGACAGAGACGGGTGGTGGGAGGGTGTCCAGGAGATCCGTGCTGGCGGTGCAACATGATGATGATGATGATTATTTTTTGACTCAAGACTTCTGTTACGAGCAGGATATGACACAAAGTCGGTTTTAAATGGTGTAAATCTAGTTTATTTGAGTTTTCCACCTCTAAAATAAAGAAACCCGCCTGTCTTACAAAGGACCCGTGGAATAATAGCTAACATGCCGGACTGCGACATCGTAGTAAGCGAGTTCGAGCTCCAGTCGAGCTATTACCGTCACTTTCGGACTAATACCCACGGGAAAGGTCATAAACCACCTTATCCTCCACAGCCATGTGCTATAATAGTATCAATACTGTTCTTCAACAAAGTTGGCTTCGGCATAAAATAACCCTCGAAGGTTGATATGCCACTAAACAAAAAAATTACACCCAGGTGGTGGGAAATATGGATTCTCGCCTTGCCTAAGTGCATGTGGGCGAAGTGACACATTTTCTGCCTCGTTCAAGATTTGGACTTATGTTAACGATTCCGCTTCCTACAAATACCACCGTAGAAGTGTACATTATTGATACATCACTTTTTTCCACTCTTTATCTCGTTTGTTACTTACTGGTTTAGTATTTTACCAACCATAATCTAAATATGGCTTACAGCTAAAATTATGAGTCACCCCGTGATAATCGAACTTACAGACAATAGCCAATTAATCTCATTTTGTTACAATTTAAGCCATGGGAGAATTGGTTGGTTAATTTCGGCAGATGAATCTTTCAGTATGAGTGATCCAGTCCTCTAAATTGTATTCTCTGTGTGTTTCATCATTCTCCAATTAAGTTTATTTTATATGTTTAATGGCATATCAATCTTCTTGGTGGGTACTCAATACCAAAGCTATCCCAGTACAAGAACAGTAGTTGTAGCATTTAACCTACAGCTGGTGTTAGTGATATAGGGGTTCCTACTTTTTCCAATTTTTTTTTGTCGGAAAGCAAAGGTAATAGCACAACTGGAGCTCAAACTTGCTTACTTCATTGCTCAGTATGTCGATCACATTAAACACTACGCCAGGGGAACTCCTCCCCCAACCAGCGATTCAGAAATCATGACAAACTAACAATACTTAGATGATAGATGTTGCAAACTTAATTATCTTTACAATGACAGATCAATACTTTATCTTCGGATCGTTTATCAGGGTCTTGCTTCTAGTTTTACTTATATAAGAAAATGTTTCCTTTCGATCCAACTCCATGATAATCAATATTACTCTGATTTATCACTTTCAAGATTAAAATTATTGAAGCGAAATATATTGATTGGTCTTACAAATTTCGTAATTGTATTCAGAGGAAGAAAAATGAAATGAAAGTAAACAACAGAGAAATAACATTTACGAAATTAATATCTCAAATTGGTTTGGCTTGGTTTGATTGTTTTACGGTATATCAATCATTGTACTTTTTATAATCCTGTTCACACACACACACACACACACACACACACAGAGACACGCACACACACACACACACACACACACACACACACACACATATATATTTGATTTATAAGTAGTAAAGTAAAGTTAGCGACCGTAGTTGAAGGTAACCCGAAGGCTCCCTTTTCGATAGTTACTACACAATGGTGTAAGGGAGGGTGCTACTTTCCCTGGATTGCTCCACTTTACCTTTGATCTTTACCTTATAATGCTGACTGTTAAGCAAGGTGGCATCAAGTACTATTTTTTGAGTCTTTGGTATGACTCCACCTGGGATTGAACCCAGGTCTCCCGGGCCATAGGCGAACATTCTACTCATTATGCCAAAGTCCGGTAAGCAAGTAGTAATTAACTAATCTATTTTCTTCGATGTGGCAAAAGGCCAAATGAATGAGGCACCCAATGATACTCGAACTCACTCGTGAAGGCTTGCTTGTCATGCTTGCTAACCATTAAAGCACCCGAGGTGGTAAACATTTGTAAGCGAGTACTTTGTTGGTTACATCTTCATTAAACGATATACAGCTCATTTGTTTGCACACAGTTAAATGCATTCAAGTATTGGTTTGGTATGGTTTTATAGCATATCAACCATTGTCGGATATTTAATCCCAAATTCTCTTTACACACTCACACACACACACACACACACATACACACACACACATATATATATATATACGAGGCGCATGCGATAAGTTTCCATATTTTTATCGTATGGGCACTTTTATTGATAGTATACACATGAAACTCTTGTCCCCATCGAAGTAATCTCCTCCGGCTGCAATGCACTAGTTGTAACGTTCCAACAACTTCTGGCAGGTCCCATGAATGTCCTCATGTGTGAGCGTGTCAATGACCTTCGTCACAGCCTCTTTCATCTCCTCAATTGTCTCATAACGACAGCCTCTGAGCTTAGGGAATAACCAAAAGTCACAGGGAGCAAGATCTGGACTATAGGGAGAGTGATGCCCATCTTGGTCAAATAATCTGTGACAAGGATGGAGTTGTGGACTGGTGCATTGTCCTGGTGGAAATGCCACTGACCCGATTTGAACAGGGCTCGCCTCTTCCGACGGAATCTCTTCCTGAACTCCCTTAAACCTTCAAAATAGTATCCCAAAGCCTAACCCTAACCCTTTGGCCAATCAACTCTGGTGTATTGACTTCTTCACTGCTCCAACACCTCTCATCATCCCTCACAGACTCTCTGCCTTCCTTGGATCTTTTATGCCACTCAAAAACCAATGCTCGATCCATGCAAAATGTACCAAAAGCAGTCTGAAGCATTCCATACGTTTCTCTGACATTTTTTCCAAGTTTAAAACAGAATTTTATAGTATATCGTTCTTCTAAAGTGTCAGATTGCATTTTTGAAATTCACCAGCTGTGACAATCAGCCTTTAGTAGGGTGTATTCGAATTGCTGCTGTACCTGTGCATTTGAACCTGAAATCATAAAAATTGGTCAGTTCTCTCATAAAATGTACAGCAATAACATACTGAATTTTCAAGAGTCTCCGACAATCATAAATGCCCTTATAAAAAAGTCTGGAAACTTATCGTATGCACCTCATGTATATATATATATAATTTGTAGACACCTTTGCTGGTAATGTTTTTAAATGAGCCTAAACTCTTTTTTTTGCGCATAGTTAAATGTTTCCAAGCATTGCTATATATCGCTTACAATTTAATTAAACCTCATTCATTTGTTTACTCACAGTTAGATAATCAAACCATTCAATTTCTAACCATAAGTCAATCATTGGACACAGTTTAAATATAAAACTATTTGACCCAATCATAGGACCTTATGAATTGCTTCCACTCTGGGCCATATTTGGCCGGCGACCGAAAGCAAGGAAAGGGGGCTTCAAATTTCCCAATGCTCCAGTATTACTGGAGCCTCACCATCAGATTGTTTAACGTTGCATCACGAGATTCCTTGGGTGGGGGTTTATCCCTCAGTGTATGATACAGACCAAGTTAACTGGGCCCTTCATGTATTGTTTTTTAATACTGATATATCTATTTAATATTAAGCGTTTGTTTACACAGAATTAAATGGTTTCAAATATTTGTATCTAACATCAGTAATTCTATTCAAGAAGTATTTCTAATACGAACATTCTCATCATCATCATGTCGTGCCGCTAGCACGGATATCTCTGACCCTCTCTCGCCACTCCTCCCTATCATTCATCGCCTCTGGAAGGTCTTCAGGGCTACATCCCGTATCCTCACATAGCTGCTGAATGTACGTTCGAGCTGGTCTTCCTCCTTTTGCCCGGCCATGTGAGGGGGTCCATAGGAGAACATCACTTATGAGCTCGTCCCTCTTTCTCCAGCAGTGTCCTGCATGTCTGGTTCGTCTAGCTTGGATAGTTTTCGTCATGGTAGGCAGGTGGCCGTATAGTTGGTGCCTTGTGGGGTGTGGCTGCCAGGACTTGTTCAATATTGCTCGCAACATTCTTGTGTAATTGCCGTCAAGTTTCTTCTCCAGCCGTATAGGTAGCGTCCAAGTAGTGCATCCATATAGCAGTATCGACACGACCGCTGCCTGGAAGAAACCGCGTTTCATTTCATCGGTCAGGTTTTATTTCCATATGATCGAAAGCCTATCGATAGCTGTCCGTGCCTTCGTTAGCCGTGTGTAGATGTTTTTTCGGTTGATGAGACACTGCTTCCTAGGTGGGTGAATTTGTCTACCAGTTTCAGAGAGGTTCCATCTAGTGTGGAAATGTCACCTGTTTGATTATAGCACACATATTCAGTTTTGTGTGCATTGACATGGAGGCCAATGCCTGTGGCGGCTCGTTCCAAACTATGCAGTAGTGTTTCGTTTTGGTTGGGTGTATTCGGCAATAACGCTGTGTCATCGGCGTAGTTGGCGTCGGTAATTGTTTTTGCGGGGGACCTTCTGCTACTTTTCTTTTTCAACACGAAGCATTTTTCTCTGATTTTATCAATTGATAATACGAACAACTTGCACACAACTGTATGATTTTAAATAACTAACAATGATAATCCTTTGTGAATGATTTGACCCATCGGTGAGATCTTAACAAATTTTACCCCTTCAGATCATAGTTGACTTGAGAGTAATAGTGATTAAGAGCTACTCCACATTCCCCAGACTATAAGACCAGAGCCTCACTAATGGATGCAATCAAATGTCATACCAAGGATATATCAGAAACTGTCAAAGTTTCATTCAATTATATTATGACAGTAACCAAGATAAGAATGAACACTACTAGGAATATATCGGTGAAATATTTCGCAGTAACTTGCTAATCTATATAAATAAATAGATAGCCAAACAGTTTGATGTAACATGCTAATTGATCTCCAGGGAAGGTTACATTTTTTTCTTCTATGAAGCGAAAGAAAGGCTCGCATCAAATGTAGGGTACCTAATAGCGAACAACAATCAGCAGAAAACTATGATTCTGCAAAGCGGCACACCAAATTCATATTTCTAAATACCAAAAAGAAAAAAGAGTATATTAACCCACTTCTTCTGCATGAGCAATATGTGATGCTAGTTCAATTTTAAACGGAGTTCAACAAGTTTGAATCCATATTTTTCCTTCTTTTATAATGGCTGCTTCACCAAAGTTAAAGAGCTAAGTCTGCCCTACTATTTACTCATATCAGGAAATAGTTAGAGCCATGCTATTTCCGGGTTTTCTAGCACTATGTAAAATGTAATTAACCTGATTAAGGATTTGAACTCAGGTAACTGTATCCATTTCCAACGGTGATAAACATTGCATTACGAGTGCCTCTTATTAAACATCTATATATGTTTGGTCGCGTCCGACAAGTTGAACAGATATGGACGGAGCGTTTTTGTGTCTTGTGATCAGCGTTGTCATCTTCGTAGAAAAATAGTAGTGATATTATCTAGCAGGGATTATCTAATAGGTAAGTGGTGGGCAGAAAAAGTTCATATCTTTCCCAAGGGTATAATCCCAAAATGGATGTAATCGAACTCGATTTCAACGATGTCTCAATTCAGCACACAATGTGCACTTTCCCTACGTAAACAGGGCATTTCAACTCTTTTTCAAAATCCACTCTTAGTTAGCAGTCTGTTGGTTGGTTTGTTTTTTGGTTGCATTTTTATGGCATTTCAACTTTTGTAGGTTATTTATGGCCAGATCATGTCTATACATATTTAAAACATATTAGTTAAAGACAAAGACTGTGTTGATAACATTTTAAAACGAAAAAGACTTCATTTTTGTACACACAGTTAAATAGTTCCAAGTATTCTTATCAAACACAAATAATTCTATTTAATATTAATCATTTTTTCTATACAGTGATGTGGTCTCAAGTAGTAATCAAACAAATAGTTTTATTTGCATACAGTTAGATTGTTCCAAATATTGTTACGTAATGGCAATAATCAAATTCTTATGCATCTATAAATGGTTTCGACTGGATTTCGTTTGGTTTTATAGCATATCGACCATTGTAGGTAATTTAACGCCAAATCGTTTTTATACATATATTAAATATATGATTTTTAAACACATTCTAAAGATATCATTTTAAAACAAGGCTGAGATCTTTTTTTGGTTCACAGTTATATGGTTTCACTTAATTCCAATAATTCAGTTAACCTAAGTACAGTTTTTCTTTACACAGTAGTTAGTTTGAATACAGTCTTTTGATCTGATACAATGAAACGTAAAAACAGTTCTATTTCAAGCAATTCCGTTTGTGAATAAATTTAAATAATTCCGAGTATTTCTATGTATCACTAACAATTCAATTGAACATCAGTCATTTGTTTAGACACAGTTAACTGACCAAAATATTCTATTTCAAGCAATTCAGGTTAGCATAAGTTCACAGTTTAGTTCTATTTGACCGGTAGAGGACCCTAACTGGTGCCACCAGTCCGGGTCAGAGTGGCCCTGGGAACGATGGAAATAAAAATGTACTTTGCATTCCCAAAAGCTTTATCATTACTCGAGTGTCACCTTTAGATAGTTTTATGTCATATCAGGACACTCCTTGGGAGAGTCCTACCCCCTCTGCTAGGGTTATCTAATGCCGAAGCAGTAGTTTGACTGGAGCCCAAACTCACAGCGATATCGGATTCCAGCTCGTTAACTACTTCTCGACGATGTTTCTCCCAGTAAAGATCTTTGTTAACTTTCAAAGTTCTTCATTATATGTGAAAACGTTTAAATCTGCCATGTGTTTGCTTGCTAGTTTGTTTGTTTGGGTTTTATGGCATATCAAAACTTTCAAGGTTATCTAATACCAAATCCATTTTTATACAAATAAACAGTTCTATTTCAAATATTTCAGTTTAGCATAAGTACACAATTTATTTGTAAAAAAAACATTTCTATTTAAAGCCATTCTGTTTAGTCAAGTATAGTTTTTTTTACACGGATACGAGGTGCATACGATAAGTTTTCAGACTTTTTTAGAATGGGCATTTAAAATTGCCGTAGACTCTTGAAAATTCAGTATGTAATTGTTTTACAGTATATTGTTAGTACTGGACATTGGCCTAGCGGTTAGAGTGTTCGCTAATGGCCCTGGCGATCTGAGCTCAATCCCAGTTCGAGTCATACCAAACACTCAAAAAATGGCACTTGATGACTCTTTGCTTAACACTCAGCATTATAAGGTACGGATCAAGGGTAAAGTGGCACAATCCAGGGAAAGAAGTAGTGCCTTCCCCTACACCTTGGTGAAGTAAGCTATCGAAAAGGGACCCTTCTGATAACCCTCGACTATGGTCGCCAACTTCTTTACTATTGCTATACATCTTATGAGACGACTGACCAATTTTTATGATTTCAGGTTCAAATGAACAGCTACAACAAGAATCGGAATACACCCTACTGCAGCCTTATTATCACAGCTGGTGAATTTCAAAAATGCAATCTGGACGCGACGACACTTTACAAGAACGATATGCAATAAAATTATGTTTTAAACTTGAAAAAATGCCACAGAAACGTATGGAAGGCGTCAGACTGCTTTTCGACCATCTTGCATGAATGGAGCATCAGTTTTTGAGTGGCATAAGAGATTCAAGGAAGGCAGGGAGTCTGTGACGGATGATGAGAGGTGTAGGAGGAGTAAGGAAGTCAATACACCAGAGTTGATTGGCCAAAGGGTTAGGATTAGGGTTACCAAGTTGAGGTTTTAAGGGAGTTCAGGAAGAGATTCGTCGGAAGAGGCAAGCACTCTTCAAATCGAGTCAGTAGCATTTCCAGAAGGACAATGCACCAGTCTGCAACTCCATCCTTGTCACAGACTATTTGAGCAAAATGGCCATCAAGACAGTTTCTCACTCTCCCTACAGTACAGACCTTGCTCCCTGTGACTTTTGGTTATTCCCTAAGCTCAGAGTCTGTCGTTATGAGATAATTGAGGAGATGAAAGAGGCTGTGAAGAAGGTCATTGACATACACAAGAGGACATCCATGGGGCCTTCCAGAAGTTGTTGGAATAGTACAACAAGTGCATTGCAGCCAAAGGAGATTACTTCGATTGGGACTAGCGTTTTATGTGTGTACTATCAATAAAAGTGTCCATACGAAAAAAAGTCTGGAAACTTATCGTATGCCCCTCGTAAATGTCAAAATGGTTCTATTTCAAACAATTCAGTTTATCATAAGTATGCATTTTAAATGAAGTACGGAGTTTAAATGCCAAAACACTTCTCTTTCAAGCAATTTCGTTTAATTCTATTTGACACTTAGATAGGACCATATTAGGTGCTAACATTCCGGGCCAGAGCGGATCAGGGAGTGATGGCAGTGATTGGGAACTCTGCATTCCTTAAAGCTTCGGCATTACTGGAACTTCACCATCAGATTGTTTAGTGTCCTATCCAGGACACACTTTAGTGTCATGTCCAGGACACACTTTGGTCTTAACCCTCTGCAGAAAAGCAGTTGATGTATTCTGCAGCACAAGCCGACTGGGCAATTTGCCATCTTGTACATTTCTTTGAAAGGTATTTTCTCATTTTGAACTGTATATAAGTAATGACAGCAATTGTATTCATGCTGCAACTGTCCGCCCTGTTACTAATGCTCCACTATGCTCAGAATTTTTTTTTCCTGAGAGATAACCATTCATCTTTTTAGAAAACAGCTTCCACGCAATTCTTCTCAACAAAATCGATTGTTTTATCATGAGAACTTATTCCTAAACATAGAGTGTGTCTGGTAAGTTTTCATATATAGAAAAAAATTCAGTTTGTAGATCACGCATCTTTCTTTCTTTCTTTCTTTCTTTTTCCTTTGTTTCTTTCTTTTCCTTTCATTTTGTTTGTTAATTTGTTTTGTTTGTTTGTTTGTTTGTTTGTTTCTTTCGTTCAAAAAAACACTTTGCAATCTATATTTTCTCTTAAAAAATTTTGGTGTCAGACATTCATATTTAATTTCCTTTTTTTAGTTTTGAAAAGCAGCTTAATATCGTAAAGATACTTTCCTTTTCTTTTTTCCTCTGTTGTCATCGTTCTTCAGTCTGGCACAAGAGCAGGAAGAGTAGTGAGTAATAATCTGCAGGTTCTTTTTTGTAATGTAGTGTTTAATTAAAGTGGCTTGGGAAATAATGAATATTTCTTTGACATCTAATATATGGGTGAAAAGGGCATTTTGGTAGTCATTTAATTCGATTGATCGTTTGTGTTTGTAGATTCTTTTTTCTAAGTTGTGTTTGGTTTTGCCGATGTGATGTTTGTTACAATATTTGCATGAAATAGAACATATGCCTGCATGAAAAGTAATTACGCTTTTGGTGCTTTTCGAGATGTTAGATTCTTATTAGTTTGTGATGTGGTGTATATTATTGGTATTCCTAATTTAGTTAATGTAGCACATACAGGTTTATTCTGTGTGTTAGTGGGTAGAGAGATAGATATACTGGTTATTGAAATAGTGGGAGTATTTTCCTAAAGTTTATTTGATGAGTGTGTGGTGATAGCTTTCTTTTAACGTTTAATATGAAAAATGTAGTGCATTTTAGGCTTTTAAAGGAATGTTCGATATATCTAAATTCTTGGTCTTGGTATTGGGGGCTACATATTTTAAGTGCTCCTCAATAAAAGGTCTATTTTAATTTTGTTACTGTGGTGGGAGTAAAAATCTACATAATCATTTCTGTTTCTTGGTTTGCGGTAGATATTAAAAGTTAAATGATTTTGAGATTTAGTAATTACGATGTCCAGGAAGAGTATCGTGTTATTTGATCCTTTTCATATGTAAAGTTGATGGAGGGTGCAACATTGTCAAATTTTATCATAATTTTTATGTTTTGAGGTAGGAAAATGAGTATATCGTCAATGTATCAAAAATATGTAATATTAATGGGTAGTCTGTATCTAAAGAGGCCAAATTCTTAAGTTTCTAATAATAGACTGGGATCCAATCCTCCGGCTACAATGCACTTGTTGTACCGTTCCAACAACTTCGGGAAGGCCCCCATGAATGTCCTCTTGTGTGAACGTGTCAATGACCTTCGTCACAGCCTCTTTATATCTCCTAAATTTTCTCATAACGACAGCCTCTGAGCTTAGGGAATAACAAAAAGTCACAGGGAGCTAGGTCTGGACTATAGGGAGAGTGGGGAACTGTCTTGATGCCCATCTTGCTCAAATAGTCCGTGACAAGGATGGAGTTGTGGACTGGTGAATTGTCCTGGTGAAAATGCTACTGACCCGATTTGAAGAGTGCTGGCCTCTTCCAACGGCATCTCTTCCTGAACTCCCTTAAAACCTCAACTTGGTAACCCTAACCTTTTGGCCAATCAACTCTGGTCTATTGACTTCCTTACTCCTGCTACACCTCTCATCATCCCTCATAGACTCTCAGCCTTCCTTGAATCTCTTATGCCACTCAAAAACTGATGCTCCATTCATGTAAGATGATTGAAAAGCAATGTGAAGCATTCCATAAGTTTCTGTGACATTTTTTCCAATTTTAATTGCATATCGTTCTTGTAAAGTGTCGTCACGTCCAGATTGCATTTTTGAAATTCACCAGCTGTGACAATCAGGCTTCAGTAGTGTGTATTCCAATTCCTGCTGTAGCTGTTCATTTAAACCTTAAATCATAAAAATTGGTCAGTCGTCTCGTAAGATGTGTAACAATAACATACTAAATTTTAAAGAGTCTATGACAATTCTAAATGCCTGTTCAAAAAAGTCGGGAAACTATTGAATGCACCCCGTAACTCCAATTTTAAAACTAGTGAAGGAAGCCACAGCATCAATCTTCTACTATCTAGTAGATATCCTTTGATGGGAAAAGTCTAAAAGAAGGTAAGTTGGCGACTTTAGTCGAGAGTGACCAGAAGGCTCCCTTTTCAATAGCTACTACACCGAGGTGTAAGGGAGGGTACTCTCTTTTCCTTGAATCGCCCCACTTTACCCTTGATACGTAGCTTATATTGCTGAGTGTTAAGCAAGGAGGTATCAAGTACCATTTTAAATGTCTTTAGTGTGACGCGACTTGGAATTGAATCCAGGTCTCCCGGACAATTGATGAAAACTCTTCCCACTAGGCTAAAAATAATATCTGCAGTTTTCATTGTCACCGGTAATTTTGCTATGCTTGTTGATATGTTGACAAACAGGCGCAAGCGTATGCGACAATAATCTAAGTAGAGATGTTTTACTACCTTCTCATCATACCAGCTGGGGTTGTAGAATATTCCAACTGCATCTCAGCTGAGGCGAAGACTCCCCCAGGGAGTGTCCTGGATATGTCATTAAACAATCTAATGGTGAAGCTCTAGTAATGCTGGAGCTTAGAAGAATGAGGAGGAGCCCTTCGTTGCTCTTGCTCCCTGGTGCACTTTGGGCGAGAGTGGAAGCATCTGGAACGGTCCTATATATGAGTCAAAGAGAATTGTTTGACATTTAAACTGAGTGCAAATAAATAGCATGCTAAATTGAATTCTTAGAAATAAAACCGTTTGATCATTTAACTGTGTGTAAACAAATGACTGATGTTTAATTGAATTGTTAGTGATACATAGAAAATACATGGAACCATTTAGCTTTGTTGACTTATGCCTAATTGAATCGTAAGAAATAGAACTGTTAGATTATTTAACTATGTGTATATACATATGTTTACAAATCATAAATCTAATATATATGTAAAATCAGAATTAGAATGTTTGAGTGGTAATTTTTATTTTTCCTCTGTCAAGATGATTATATATATATAAAACTATCAATGATTAAGACGCCCAGTCGGTTGGGGCTGTAGAATACACCGACTGGTAAGATCCAGCCAACGAGTGTCCTGGATATGACACTAACCAATCTGATGGTGAGGTTCCAGTAATGCAGGATCTTTGGGGAATGCTGAGTACCCCTTCATTGCCATCGATCCAAGGTCAATCCCTGCCCGGAGTGGTACTATTTACCCAACCCCTCCGCTCGAGCAGGATATGACACAAGGTCAATTTTTAAGCGGAGTTTAACAGGTTTGAATTCAGAGTTTTCCTTCTCCTAGACTAGTTGCCTAACCAAGGCTGTAGAACCTAGTCTGTCCTACTATTTACCCATAGCTGGAGGGAGAATATTTCCGATTCATACCTTTCCCAAGGGTATTAGTGCTATGTGAAATGCAATCAGTCGCTTCCAGGATTTGAACTCGAGTCGCCGTGTTCATTTCCTACGACGATAACGACTACACCACGGGCACCTCCACCTTGCCCGGAGTGGTAGCACTTGATAAGGGTCCTATCTATGGGTTAGATAGAATTAAACAGTGGTTTCTTGACTTTGCTGTTTTTTGCATTTAAACTGTGTATTTATGCTAAAATGAATTGTTTAAAATAAAACTGTTTTGACATCTATACTGTGTACTTATGCTAAACTAAAATATCTGAAATAAAACTGTTTTGACATTAACTCTGTGTATTGCCTAGTCGGCTGGGGCAGTAGAATACACCAACTGCACTTTTGCACAAGGATAAGACCCCCCCAATGAGTGTCCTTGATATGACACTAAACAATCTGATGGTGAAGTTCTAGTGAGGCTGGGGCTTTGTGGAATGCTGAGCACCCCTTCATTTCCATTGCTCCCAGGTCCATTTTGGCCCGGAATGTTAGCACCGGATAGATACCTATCTATGGGTTAAAAAGAAGTAACTGCAAATTTATGCTAAACTGAATAAGAACTGTTTGACTAAACTGAATAGTTGGAAATAGAAATATTTTTGACAATTGAACTGTACTTTCATTTAAACTGCGTGCTTGTGTTAAACTGAATTGTTTAAAATGGAACTGTTTTTGACATTGAAACTGTACTTACACTAAACTGAATTGTTATATATATATATATATATATATATATATATATATATATATAACTCTTTTGAAATTTAACTGTGTGTAAAAAATATATGTACTTATACTAAACTGAATTAGCTGAATTAGAACTGCTTGACTCAACTGAATAGCTTTAAATAGAAATGATTTTTGACAAATGAACAGTGTACTCGTGCTAAAGTGATTTGTTTGAAATAGAACTGACAATTTACCTAAAAATGGATTTGGCTTTAAATAACCTACAAAGGTTGATTTGCCATAAACCCAACCAACCAACCAATAATTAAGATGAATTTTATATAAGGACTTGGCAATAGGAAGTTATCTTTGTAGTTTCTCATTTCTTTTATTTTTTTTCAAATGATTTCATGAGTTTATGTGCACATTTTTATGCCTTTTTTATAACAGTTTTATGTTTTTATTTAACATTTCCCACATTTGAAACCGAAAATTTGATTTTATATTCTCATGACATTAACATAAAAACACAGTTGATGACCACCAGAATTTTCTAATCTTTTGCGAATTTGAATAAAGATTTAATAATATTGCGTAAAAGCCTTTAAAATTAATTTATACATACGAGGAAATATAAAATTTAATCCTGTTTATATGAATATATTTAGTATGCAACCATATTCGAGAGTAAATCAATAAATAAGGAGAATTTTGTTATAGGAAACTTGAGTTTTCACTTTCATTTAATATCAAAATATATAAAAATAATCTTCGATAGAATGTGTAGTGGAATTCTTCAGTATAGAAGGAAAACAATCTATTATGGACAACCACAATTCATTGCAAAAACAACAAAATATTTCAATCAATATTTTTTAATAGTGACTGATTCGATAAACGAGTCAAGTGTGTCTAGTCAGTTACTGATAACCATTACTGTCTGCATTTCCGTAAATATATACTGCTGTAAACCTAACATCTCTTAGCGTTATTCATTTCTGGCCCTTCAAGACCACAACAGAAATAAAGACTGATTACTTTTGGAGTTTTCACTTTCATTTAATATCAAAATATATGAAAAGTAATCTTTTTTCAAGTAAATCAACAATGCTGTGTATTTTAATATCCTTGAAGATTGTGAGTATGGCTTTCATTAGTGATAACCGCTCCTAAAGCGTTTTCTTTACCGGAGAGTCAGTGTGTTTCTACTTTATGGGCTGTCTTTTCAAATCAGGCTCGTTGAAGTAAAACCAGGTTTAGATCCTTTGTGAATATCTTTCCTGACTAAAGCTTGCTTTTCCATACACACCACACATACTTCTGTAAATTTTACATGGTTTAAACATCTCAACCATCAAAGATTTGACCTTTTCTGTTATGGTCAAGGGGGGGTTCAAATGATAACACGACACAGAAATAAGTGGTAAGAAATATATTGAAGGAAAATAGTACATACGCAAACGATAGCTGGGAGAAACCCCTTCTCAGCTTAACAATCAGGAATATTACCGCTCTTGGTAACGTCTAACTGAGACTCTGCTCCGAGACTGAGACTGAGACCAACACTGAGGCTACGACTCCTCTAAGACCGATACTGAGACTGTACAGAAGAGAGCTCAGTCGGCATATGTCACGGGAAGACGAGTTTATCAATAGGGGACACCCCAACACTTTCATGATATGAAGAACTAAAAAAAATATGTGCTATAAGTTTCTTATACCTATCCTTACACTAATTCGACAATTATAATATACAGTCAAAATAGAGGAATCGAATTTGGCATAGAAAAATGTGTTTTGCTAATAATGTGAAATGGAAGAAGGCAAATAACAAATGGAACAAAACAACCAAATAAGAAAAAGAATCAGAACGCTCGGAGAAAAGGAAAATTAAAAATAATTGGGAATATTGGAAACGGAAATGATCAAAGGAGCAGAGATGAAAGAAAAAAAAAGAAGGATATCTCTGATGAAAAAGAAATATTCTTGAACCAAAGCCATGCAGCAGAAATCTTATTAAAGAGTTAAGCATCAGAGCTGTCACCATTGTAAGATACTTACGTCTATTCTTCAAATGAATAAGGGAAAAACTCAAACGAATAGACCATAAGATAAGAAAAATTGATGACAATACACAAGACCATACATCCGAGAAATGACATAGACAGTCTATGCATGTCAAGATAAGAAGACGGAAGAAGACTAGCCACCGTAGAAGATAGCGTCGATGCATCAATACAAGGACTCGAAGACTATATTGATAAAACCAAAGAAAGAATAATTACAGCCACCAGAAACAGCAGCGATAACATAAAGATCTACAGAAAAACAATAATTAGGGAAAAGCAATGTGAAGAAAAAACAACTGTATGGATATTTCAAGCAACAAACAGAATCTTACGTGAGAAGCCCTGGACTTGGATTAGAAAAAAAAGAGAAATTGAATCTAATAGCAGAACAAAGCAACGCCAAAAAAAACTATATATTAAAGCTAAAATAGATAAAATCCAACTGAATAGCAAGTTTAATTTATATGGTGAAAAAGACGAAACGCTTGATAACATACAACTAAATGCAACAAACTGCGCAAAGATAAGTACAAAACTCGACACGACTAGGTGTGGAAGGAGATCCACAAGGATTTGTGCCAGAAATTGAATTTCAATCATACTAGAAATTGGTATAAGCACAAACCAGTATCCATTCTGGAAACTCAGATGCAAAAATATCCCCGAAATTTTTAGATAAAAAGAAATTACTTAATCCAGGATAAATGACCAGACCTAGTAAGATTTAACAAAAAAAAAAAAAAAGAACCAGTAGTATAGGGAACTTTGCTATTCAAGCACCCACAGGATAATAATTTTGCCCAGTCGGCTGGGGCAGTAGAATACACTGACTGCACGTCTGCAGAGGGTAAGACCCCCCTCCCAAATAAGCGTCCTTGGTATGCAACTGAACAATCTGATGGCCCAAGCTTCCAGTGAAGGAAGGGCTTTGGGGAATGTGGAGCACCCCTCCATTGCCATTGCCCCCAGGTCCACTCTAGCTCGAAATGGTAATACCTGATAGGGCTCTTTCTACGGGTTAAATAGAACTAAACTGCATATTATGCTGAACTGAATTGTTTGAATTAGAACAGTTGGACTAACTTGAATAGTTTGAAACAGAAATGTTTTTGAAAATTAAACAGTGTACTTACATTTAAACTACGTACTTATGCTAAACTGAATTTTTTTAAATGGAGCTATTTTTGACATTGAAACAGTACTAAACTGAATTGTTTAATATAGAACTGTTTTGAGATTTAACTGTGTGCAAGAAAAATTAATACTTATACTAATCTGAATAAGCTGAATCAGAACTATTTGACTTAACTGACTAGCTTGAAATAGAAATGTTTTTGACAATTAAACTGAATACTTATGCAAAACTCAATTGTTTGAAATAAAACTGATTATTTGTTTTAAAATGGATTTGGCATAAGATAACCTACAAGGGTTGATATGCCATAAAACTTAAACAACCTAAACCCAGGATGATTATTCAAGACCACGAAGATCGAGACAGATACTTAGACCTTGCCCGAGAACTAAAAAAGTTATAAAACTTGAAGGTGACGGTGATACTAATTGTAATTGAATCGTTGCAAGACATTTAAAAATTAGTATTGAACAGAAAGCCGTTGTATATATGGATACTTATTACAAGGCTAATATCTTGTCTCATGTCCCTAAACTTTTGTGCATATTGTATTTCCTGGAAGTCTGTGTTATTTTTTTATAAGGTTACATGTAAATGTCTGCATTGTGTTATATTTAAATTTGTCAGTATTATATTTTACATATGGAAAGAAGCGAATAAAAATACGTATTTTAGATTTGATGCTAAAAAAATGAAAAACTAATTCAGCAATCATTACGACGTATTGAATTTGTCAGTTTTGCAAAAAAAAAAAAAAAAAAATTAAATTAAAAAATGAATTGATGAACAAATAAAAATATCCGGAATTTCAGAAAACTATTGTTTTTCTCGAAAAAAAAATTGAATTATTGTGATTTTTTAATGAGACATGAAAAAAGTGAAGACATTTTCTCTAATTAGGGGAAAAAACTTTATCCATGTTTGTGCGTGTGTGTGTGTGTGTGTGTGTGTGTTCAAAGTTTCGTGCACTTATAATTTTAAAGACCTGCCTTGTTGGTGGGGCTTAGAATACTCTATATCATCTGATTGTGAGGTTTCATTTCTGGAGATCTGGTGAATGTGGAGTACTACTTCATTACCATTAATCCTAGGTCTACTCTGACCCAGAGCGGTTGTATCTGTTAAGGTGGCATCAATCAGTCAAATTGTCCTGTTTAAAAATAATTCGTATGTGATAATACTGTGTGCAAAAAAATAAAAAATCTTAAGAAACAACTAAAAGAAATGTATATATTGTTACACAATGAATGGTTTTCCTATGAATTTTGTAAAATAAGTGTACAATCCAAAATATATGAATTCAAAAGTTAACTAGAAAAGTCATGGAAAAAAACTGTGATATGATTGACCAGTTTTTACCTCCTGGCTAACCTTTACAGCAGTTCTCTGATTGGTTGGTTCAGTCGGGAGAACGAGTCAGTTAGGTAAAGTGATTAGAGTAGTCGAAGGTGCCGTATGGAACGGACGCCTAAAATGGCTATAACTCAAGCTGTACGGTTAACGTGGGAATTTGGGTGAGTAAAAACGTCGAAAATCCAACCAAGTCTTTGTGTCTATTTATTAGAACAGAAGCGTACACAGAGATCAAGACGGCTTCAAGTATTCCCAGACAGAAGACTAGAGAATCCAGCCGAATAGATAAGTCAAAGAAAACGATTAAGGTGTAAATCTTAGCAGTTTCCTGTTCATCTTTACTTTCTCTTCACGCAAATATTATTTCGCCAAATAATTTCGTACCTTTCGTAATAAACAAAAAGAAGTGTTATTGTTCTTCTTTTCATCTCCCGGTTTACAACAATATGAACATACAATGAACGCAATTTTATAGCCTCTGGGTAAAAAATAATCCTCGACAGGTTGATAGATCGTTAAAATCAGTAAAATCAATCAATCATTTAGTACTGCATCCAGTTGAAATAGCGTTATTTAATCGTTTTTTTAGTGAGGATACTGAGCCATCTTTAATGATGGCTGCTTCTCTGATTAGAAAAATAAAGCTTATCGCTTGAATGTGGTCGGGATTCCTCATGGCTTAATAGCTAAATGGCTGGTATTCGGCCTTAAAGATATGTGTGGTTCTTAAACTTTTTATGAAGGTCAGTGGCTAAGGGCAAGACTGTGTTACCGTAAGATATCTGACTCCATATTTTGGTTATTTAGTTTTACCCCACGTTGACTTGGCCGGTGCAATGCCTTGCCCAAAGAAGGTCCATAAGAAATATAAAAAAAAAGAGAAGATAGGAACAGACAGGAGACGAAAAACTTTTCTTTCAGACTTTCCTTTATTTACCTGGTGAATGGACTAACCAACGCTACGTCTAAAGACATAGCGTGGTGCCCAAAACACCAGATAGTAAAAACGGTGTTGTCGGTTCGACGTCACTACCCGAAAAGAGAGCGGTTCACAGAAAACCTGAGTATTTATCTCTTTTCACCGGCTCCAAATTCGCCACGCCAAAATCCTTCTAATTTTGGCGCGACCGCTTCTCATTGGCTACTTTACATTTTATTTTTCTTTTTTTTTATTTTAACCGGATGGATGCGTGGAGCCTTATGCGTGGCGACGCATTTATACATTTTGTATCACGCAGCCGACGAGTCAACATCCGGTTGGGAGTTCTTTCGTAATTCCTAAATCGCCACATATGCGAGTTCAAACTACAGTTACGCTCTTACTTTCTGTTTCGGACTAATACCCACCGAAAAAGTTCGAACCTCAGTGTCCTCGCAGCAGTGGTTTAAGAAGTGCCAAGATTGTTTTTTTTTAACTTCTTGAAGGCACCCGTGGTGTAATGGATATTGGCGTAGGTTATGAACATGTTGACCTGAGTTCAAATCCCGGAAGAAAAGCTAAGGAGGGAACTTAGGCTCTGCTATTTCACCTATATCTCTTTAACCGTTCTGTGGCAAATGGTCATGGAGAAAAAATCTCTGAACTTAATCTTGTTAAACTCCTCTAAAAAAATTAGCCTTGCGTCGCATCTAACGGACGGGTTGGTTGGTTGGTTAGTTGGATTTTATGGCATATCAACCTTTCCAGGTTATTTAACGCCAAATCCATTTTTATACATCTAGCTCTATATCCAACAATTTAGCTTAATTGTCAAAAACATTTCTATTTCAAGCTATTCAGTTTATCAAACAGTTCTATTTCAGCAAATTCAGTTTAGTATAAGTGCAGATTTGGTTTACACAGTTAAACGCCAAAACAGTTCTATATAAAACAAATCATTTTAGTAATTTACGAAGCTCTTTGCTTCGATGTGGCACAAGGCCGAATGAATGGGGTGCCCAATGAGACTCAAACTCACTTGTGTAGGTTTGCTAGTCTAGCTTGCTAACCGTTACACCACCATATGTGCGCAAACAAATCATTTTAGTGTAAGTACAGTATCAATGTCAAAAAAAATTCCATTTCCAATAATTCCGTTTAGCATAAAATCGCTGTTTAAATGTAGGTACGGTTTAATTGTCAAAAACATTTCTATTTCAAGCTATTCAGTTTAGTCAAACAATCCAGTTTTGCATAAGTATGCTGTTAGTTCTATTTAACCCATAGATAGGGCCCTATCTAAGCACGCAGTTTAAATGTAAGTACGGTTTAATTGGTGAACCGTTGGTAAATACATACTACTGTTCTTCCACCAGGACTTTTTGGCATTAAATAACCCACAGAAAATTTGATATACCATTAAAACAAGAAACCAAAACAACCCTTTAATGGGGATTTTTCATATTTATAGGTGTTAATATAAGCCGAGCAAAGGCGTGAACTGCTATCGATACGTTATCGATCATATGGAAGTCTGATCTCTCAAATGAAACTTTATTTCTTGGGCTGTGGTTATGTTAATACTACTGTATTGGTGCACCCCATGGATGCTAATAAAACGCACAGAGAAAAAGCTTGATGAGAAATAAACAGCAATGCTACGCGTAATTTTAAAAAAATCCTACGAGCAACACCCCACAAAACAACAGCTGTACGGGCACTTGCCTCCTATCTCGAAAATTATCCTAGTAATACAGCAAGACATATTGGACATAGCTGGAGATCCAAAACTGCTGACCTTTTATGGACCCCAATAATTGACGTGCCTGTGTTGACCGACCATCAAGATTTTATCTACCTCAGTTTTAACACCTAAGATATTCCAATAACCTGGGAGTGTTATATATATATATATATATATATATATATATATATATATATATATATATATATATATATATATATATAAACAGGAAACTTGTAAGTTAGTTTAACTTGACGTGACATAAGAAAATCACATTCAAGAAAATCGATCGGAAGAATCATTGAATTTTTCCGGTGGGATTTTAAATAAAAATAATAATTTTGTTTGAGGAAATACAGGGTGTCTCAATATTCATGGGGCCCGTGTAACTGCTAATAACTGTACTAATACCAACGTTGTGTTCTTTTTTATTTCAGATGTGAAAACAGTCTAATATAACAACTATTAATCATCTATCACAATGCCTTGGACCAAAAGAGGGAAAATATTTTTCCTCGCTGCTTTGGAGACAAAATCATTCAAAACTGTCTCAAAATAGAGGCAACCAATTAATATGATAATCATTTATTACTAAAACAAGGAACTAAAAAAAAATTGCATGTCCTGAAAGCTGATATAAGAGGATCATTAAATAAGTTTCCAGACTTTTTTCGGATGGGCACTTTTATTGATAGTACACACATGAAACTGTAGTTTCCTTCGAAGTAATCTCCCCCTGCTGCAATGCACTTGCTGTATCGTCCCAACAACTTCTGGAAGGCCCCATTAAAGTCCTCATGTGTGAGCATGTCAACGACCTTCGTCACAGCCTCTTTCATCTCCTAAATTGTCTCATAACGACAGCCTCTGAGCGTAGGGAATAACCAAAAGTCACCGGGAGTAAGGTCTGGACTATAGGGAGAGTGGGGAACTGTCTGGATGCCCATCTTGGTCAAATAGTCTGCGTCAAGAATGGAGTTGTGGACTGGTGCATTATGCTGGTGGAAATGCCACTGACTCGATTTGAAGAGTGCTGGCCTCTTCCGACGAAATCTCTTCCTGAACCCTCTTAAAACCTCAACATAGTAACCCTAACCCTAACCCTTACCCTTTGGCCAATCAACTCAGGTCTTTTGACTTCCTTACTCCTCCCACACGTCTCATCATCTCTCACAGACTTCCTGCCTTCCTTGAATCTCTTATTTCCCTCAAAAACCGATGCTCGATTCATGCAAGATGCTCCAAAAGCAGTCTAACGCATTCCATACATTTCTGTGGCATTTTTTACAAGTTTAAAACATAATTTTATAGCATATCGTTCTTCTAAAATGTCCTCATATCCAAATTGCATTTTTGAAATTCATCAGCTGTGACAATCAGGCTTTAGTAGGGTTTATTCCAATTGCTTCTGTAGCTGTTACTTTGAACCTGAAATCATGAAAAATGGTCAGCCATCTCATAAGATATATAGCAATAACATAGTGAATTTTCAAGTGTCTACGACAATTTAAAATGCCTGTACAAAAAAAGACTGGAAACTTATTGAATATACCACGTAATCACAATTAAAAGAAAACATTGATTTGATGTTCCTAGCTGAAGGGATGTATTTTTCAGGACCTGTTCCAAATGAGCGCCATAGCATGTGTTCAAGTTATAAATCATTATCATATTAATGGGTTGCATCCATTTTGAGACACCCTTCACTGGAAAAAAAAAAAAAGGACGCAATAACCTACTCTTTTTTTCAGTCGGTATGGTATTCATTATTTTATTATATAGAAAATATACTTTTCTATATTATATAGAAAATATACTTTTCTATATTATATGAAAGACATAACGATAATCTGTCTGTCAATTTTTATTTATGACACATTTTTTCCCGAAATATTGCTATTTTTGATTATTTTTCTAAACGTTTAAATAAAATAACACTTTGAATATAAAGACGATTTTAAAAGAACAGGAAATTAGACATATAATAACGTGGTTATGCCAGCAAAGTTTGAATTATTGGCTGCTGAAAATTTGAATTTATCTAATTTCCAAATCATTTTAAAAGTAAAATTTTATGGCAATGCATTCCTCTTATAAAATTATGTGCATAGTATTTCTACAGTAAAATTTCTTCTATTTAAATTTTTATTTTATTTTCTTTCTTAGTGTCGTTTTTGACTTTATATTCATTTTTTCTTTTCGCGGTTTTTCTTTATCAGTTTATTAATTTCTCGCTTTATCAATTTCTTTCTTTCTTTTTTCTTTCTTTCTTTCTTTCTCATTTTTGCAAATTATTTTCCATTTCATATTTTTTGCATTGCATCTTGTACTTTTATTCATTTTTTTCCCAGTTTTCTTTCTTTCTTTCTTGTTAATTTCCTTGCTTCTTCTCTCTATTAAAATGTAAAACGCCTTTCTTTAATCTTACAATCACATTACTTTCTTTCTTTCTTTCTCTTAAATATCTTTTCTTTCTTTCGCTCCGTTCCATTTCTTTCTTTTTTTTTCTGTCATTCTGTTCACATTTCTTCCTCCCTTCCTTCCTTCCTTCTCAATATTGAATTCCTTGATATTTCTTTCTTCTTCTTTCTTTCTTTCTTTCTTTCTTTCTTTCCGTACTTATTCTATTTCCTTCTTTTCAGTTTTCGAGTATAATCATATCTTTCCATTTCTTTCTTTTTTTCTGTCTTTCTGTTCACATTCCTTTCTTCCTTCCTTCCTTCCTTCCTTCCTTTCTTCCTTCCTTCCTTCTCAGTATTGAATTCCTTGATATTTCTTTCTTTCTTTCTTTCTTTCTTTCTTTCTTTCTTTCTTTCTTTCTTTCTTTCCGTACTTATTCTATTTCCTTCTTTTCAGTATTCGAGTATAATCCTATCTTTCCATTTCTTTCTTTTTTCTGTCTTTCTGTTCACATTCCTTCCTTCCTTCCTTCCTTCCTTCCTTCCTTCCTTCCTTCCTTCCTTCCTTCTCAATATTGAATTCCTTGATATTTCTTTCTTTCTTTCTTTCTTTCTTTCTTTCTTTCTTTCCGTACTTATTCTATTTCCTTCTTTTCAGTATTCGAGTATAATCATATATTTCCATTTCTTTCTTTTTTTCTGTCTTTCTGTTCACATTTCTTCCTTCCTTCCTTCCTTCCTTCCTTCCTTCCTTCCTTCTCAATATTGAATTCCTTGATATTTCTTTCTTTCTTTCTTTCTTTCTTTCTTTCTTTCTTTCTTTCTTTCTTTCTTTCTTTCCGTACTTATTTTATTTCCTTCTTTTCAGTTTTCTAGTATAATCATATCTTTCCATTTCTTTCTTTTTTTCTGTCTTTCTGTTCACATACCTTCCTTCCTTCCTTCCTTTCTTCCGTCCTTCCTTCTCAATATTGAATTCCTTGATATTTCTTTCTTTCTTTCTTTTTTTCTTTCTTTCTTTCTGTACTTATTCTATTTCCTTCTTTTAAGTTTTCGAGTATAATCATATCTTTCCATTTCTTTCTGTCTTTCCTTGTTTCTTTTGGATTCTGTGTCCATCATGCTTTTCATTCTGTTGATTGAATAGCGTTTCTTTATCTTCGTATTTTTCCTTATAATATTTCTCCTATCCTATATTGCATTTAAACCTTATTGTCAACACATGTAATCTTAAAATAATACTTTAATATTTTCATGCTTTATAGATTGTAAGAATTTTTGAGATAGAGTATTCAATCACCGAAATCATGAAAATGTGAATTCCTGGAACACATTGATCGTAACACAAGAGCAATAAAAGGGGGCAAAAATTACACTTCCTGTCCTAAGTCGATCTTTCCGAAAAGGCAATCAACCACATTCTAGCAGGAAACAAATGCACACGGAGGCAAACAGTAACCAAAATTGAAATGCAGATAGAATAGGACGTGTGAAAAGCGCGAAGATGGGAGGCTAGGGAATCTAAACCTGGTTGATCGAAGCGCCGATTATGTCGAAGAGCAACAAGGAAAATTAATGGCAACAGACGATGGTGAAAAGTGAATATCTTAAAATCGGACTTAAATTATGAGTAGTTTAAAGATGAAAAACGAGCTGCCATCTTTACAAAGGGTCAGTTGGCTCCAAGGTGGTTACCATTATTGAACCGATAAATACAGAGCATCATCACGGGGAAACAATCATCCAATTGCACATCTACGTACAGAGGCATATATAAATCAGACATATATATATATATATATATATATATATAAGTGCGTCCATATTTATATATTCAAAATGTGGATGTGTGTGTGCGTGTGTGTGTGTGTGTGTGTGTTTTCACTTGGCATTCTCACATTATCTCCCCACTTTTTTCTCTCTTTCGATATCTATATCGATATCTGTATTCAAATTTATAGACATATGTATGTGTGTGAATGTATGTGAATATGTGAATATGTATCTGAGTGCATATGCATATACATCTATCTATCTGTCTATCTATCTATCTATCTATACATATATATATGTATAGATATCTATATATATCAAGATCTATAAAGCTAGCTAGCTAGCTAGCAAGGGATTGTGGTAAAATGAACAAGAGTAAAGTAAATATATCAAAATGAAAGAGGCCTCAGTTCATCTTAAAGATAGTATTTATTGTTTTTTTAGAATTATTTTTCCGTATATATTTGTACGAAACGTGTTTCGGATATGTCAGTCCTTTTCAGGCAATTG
>OY757917.1:92804056-93124056 GCA_963585895.1 Sepioteuthis lessoniana
ATATATATATATATTTTTAACCGGGACATTGGCCCAGCGGTTAGAGTAGTTCGCCAATGCCCCGGAAGATCTGGGTTCAATCCAGGTCGAGTCATACCAAAGACTTTAAAATGGAACTTGATACCACCTTGCTTAACACTCAGCATTATAAGGTACGGTTCAAGGGTAAAGTGGAGCAATCCTGGGAATGGAGTAGTGCCCTCCCCTACACCTTGGTGTAGTAGCTATCGAAAAGGGAGCATTCGGGTCACCCTCGACTATGGTCGCTAACTTTACTTACTTTATATATATATGGTGGCTGGGGTTGTAGAGTACGTGGACCGAATCTTTGCAGAGAGGAAGACTCTCCCAACGAGATAAGACTCCCTCGCGTACAATCTGGCCAGGTGTCGTTGCACCTGATAGGATCCTATCTATGGGTAAAATACAACTGTTTGACATTTAAACTATGTACTTATTTGTATAAACATATGTGTGAGGATGTATGTGTGTCAGTATTTATTTATAAACATAGTTGTTGGTCCAAAGAGAGAAAAGTAAATATGCTTGGTTCATAGGTTTGTCCTTTTATACTCTAGTGTGCCGAACCTATTTCAGACTTTGAAGTCTTCTTCAGTCGGAGATTTGAGCAGCTCGTTCAGGCTGCAATCTACGTAAAATTGCGTTGACAAACCAACTCTTCATCCTTTGTCGAACTAATAACTGCAATATGAACTGACGAAGAAAGCAATATTTTCCTGTATTTTTAATGAATATGTGTAGTTTTAAAAATCACTTATTTAAAAGAAAACAAGTTATGATAAAAAATAAGATTGCTAATAATTAATTGTTTATTATTCTTTTTCCGGCTTATTTTTTATTATCCGTTTTCATTTTCTTTTTTATGAGCCATTATTATTTTCTTTTCTTCGAGCGTATAATTATTATCGGCTGCGACCTTCAAACGCACAGGCAACGTTTGCTTTATGTTAAATTGAAGCACTCATTTAATTGGTTTGGTTCAATTTTATGGCATATCAACTATTGTAGGCTATTTAATACCAAATCTATTTTTATACATATAAACTGTTCTATTTCAAACAATTCAGTTTAGCATAAGGGAAGTTTTTAGTTTACTCATAGAAGAATGTAAAACAGTTCTATTTCTAATATTTCAATTTAGCATAGATACGCTATTTAAATATCAAAAATAGTCCTATTTCAAATAATTCAGTTTAGTGTAAGTACATAGTTAAAATGTCAAAAACACTTCCATTTTATATAAATCAGTTTAGCATGAGTAAATGTTTAGTTTACACACAGTAAAATGTAAAAATAGTTCTATTTCAAACAAATGAGTTTAGCATATGTACAGTTTTTTTGCTTTACACTCAGTTAAATATCAAAACAATTCCATTTTTAACAATTCAGTTGAGCATAAGTACTCAGTTTAAATGTCAAAAACAATTCCTTTTAAACAATTCAATTTAGCATAAGTACACAGTTTATTTCTATTTAACCCATAGATAAGACCCTACCAGGTACTACCAATTCCGGCCAGAGTGGACCTGGGAGAGATGGCAAAAAAGAGGTAGTTCGCATTCCCCAAAGCTCCAGCATTTCTGGAGCCTCAGCATCTGATTCTTTAGTGTAATTTCCAGGACACTCATTTGAGGGAGTTAACCCCTGCTGAGATGAAGTCGGTGTATTCTGCAGCACCAGTCGACTGGGCCAGCACACACTTGAAAAAATAATAAACTTAACAGAAATATAAGATAAGACTATTTATCTAGAATAATGAATTAAATGCTCATGAAACCGAATCGGCACTTTCTTCATCATGCAAATATTTAACTCAGTATTGTTAGATGAATAGGTTATTTATTTCATCATCATCATCATGTCACGCCGCAGCGGAGATATTTCTGACCGTCTCTCGTCATTCCTCCGTATCGTCCATCGCTTCCGGCAGGTCCTCAGGGCTACATCCTGTATCTATATTTAGATGCTGTATGTATGTTCGAGCTGATCCCCCTGCCTTTGCTCGGCCATGTGAAGGGGTCCACAAGAATACATCACTTATGAGCTCGCTCCTACTTCTCCAGCAGTGTCCCACATATCTGGTTCTTCTAATTTTGATAGTTTTCGTAATGGTTGGTAGGTGGCCGTACAGCTGCTGCTTTGTGGGGTTTTGCCTCCAGGACTTGTTCAATTTTTCTCACAGCATTCTTGTGTATATGCCGTCAAGTTTTTTCTCCGTATGTTTAGTTAGCGTCCATGTAGTGAATCCATATAGCAGTATCGACACGAGCACAACCTGGAAGAAATTGCATTTTATTTTATCGGTCAGGTCTGACTTCCATATGACTCATAGCCTATCGATAGCTGCCCATGCCTTTGCTAGTCGCGTATTAATGTCTGTCTAGGTTGATGAGGCACTGCTTCCTAGGTAGGTGAACTTGTCTACTATTTCCAGAGGGCTACCGTTTAGTGTGGTGATGTCGGCTGTTTTATTAAAGCACCTATATTCCCTTTTGTGTGCACTGACATGGAGGCCAATGCCTGCAGCAGCTCGCTTCAGACTATGTCGCTGGGTTTCGTCGTAGGGGATGTATTTGCCAGAAGCGCTATGTTATCGGCGTAGTCGGCGTTGGTAATGGTTTTTGCAGGGTACCTTCTGCTTTTTTCCTTTGTTAGCTTGAAATTGTTTTCTTTATTCTTTTATCTATTTACCGAAAAAATATATACATCGACAACGATCTGCCTCATAATGCTATTCATAATTCAAGGTTAGGTTTAATTTGGTTTGTTTTGGTTTGATTTTATGGCATATCAACCAATATAGGTTATTTAATGCCATATCCTCTTTATACGTACATATTAGATATATATAATTTGGTTTAGTTTGGTTTTATGGCATATCAACCATTGTAGGTTATTTAATATCAAATCTTCTTTATACATATATATTAAAGATATATGATTGCTTTGGTTTGTTTTATGGCGTATCAACCATTGTAGGTTTTTTAATGTCATATCCTCTTTATACATGTATACTAAATGTATATAATTTGTTAACGCATTTTCTTGATAACAATTTTTAAACTAGTGTAAGCTCACTCTTGTGCACACGGTTAAACGATCACAAGTATTGTTCTTCATCAGTAACGATTCAATTTCACATTTTTTTATTTATCATAAAAGGATCAAACATTTCCATTTTTAACAATTTCTTTTGGCATACATCACTTGTTCTCTTTGTCAGACATTACTATTCATCCCCATAGATAGGATCATTTCAGGTGCTACCAATCCGGGCCAGAGTTGACCTGGGAGTCTTGGCAATGAAGAGGTACTAAAGTATTACTAGAGACTCACCATCAGATTGTTTTGTGTCATTTCCAGAACACTCCTTGAAGGGGAGGGCTTACCCCTCAGTGAAGATGCCGTCGATGTATTCTACTGCTCCAGCCAAGTTAATAGATGTTAGGTTTGGATAATTTACTTAAGACTGATAGCGGGGTAAAGTGTAGGTAACTACATTTTTGGAAGTGTAAGATCTCATTTGTTTGCACACAGTTAAATAGTTTCATGGATTGATATCTATTTTTCATGATGAGTTAAAATCTTTCAAGTATTGCGATTTAAAAACAACAATAACAACAACAATATCATCAACAACAATAATAATAATAATAATAATAATGATAATAATAATAATCCGTGTACAATATCGACCACTTCTATTTGACACATAGTTGAGGCCCAAACAAGTACTTCCACTCAGGGTCAGAGTGGACCGAAGAGTAATGCCAATGATGGTGTAATCCAAAAATGGAAACTCACGATCAGATGGTTTAGTATCATACCCCAGAAATTCCTTGGGGGAGGTTGTCTTTCACCACTGCAAAAATGGAATAGGCGTATTCTACAACGCAAGCCGACAAGGCTACATAGTTTAAATTCATGCAGTTATTATAAACATATTCTTCAGAATACGTTTGTTTGTTTTTTAGGGTTTTATGCCATAAATATTTGTAGGTTATTTAATGCCAAATCTATTTTTTACAAACAAACAGTTCTATTTCAACCAATTCATTTTAGCATAAGTACACAATTTAATTGTAAAAATAATTTCTATTTAGAGCTATTCAGTTTATAGTCAAACAGTTCTAATACAAACAATTCATGTTAGTGTAAGTATATTATTTTGTTTATACAGAGTTAAATGTCAAAACAGTTCTGTTTCAAGTAATTCAGTTTATTTCTATTTGACCTACGGACCGGAACCTTTCAGGCACTTCCACTGCGGTATTGAGTGAACCTGGGAGTGATGGCATTTAAGGGGCTCTCTGCATTCCTCAAAGTTCCTGTATCACTGGAAACTCACCATCAGATTGTTTAGTGTCATATCCAAGACACTGGTTGATGGAGCTTTACCCCTCCGTTGTGATGCAGTCGGTGTATTCTGCCGCCCCGGTCAACTGGGCAATGTACAAGTTTTGTTAAAGGTCTTGGTGCTTTCCTTTTCATTATATTTTAACACAATTGAACGGATTATAGAAAATTAAAAAACAAAAACAAAACAGGAAAATCTGAGTTAGAGAAAGAGAAAATAAAAGTGATAAAAAGAAAATGAAATTTGTAGCAGACAGAGATTCAGCGAGTGACCAGATGACCCCATAGTGAATCAGGTCAAAGCACTTGCTGTAGGTCAGCCAGTCATGGTTAAATGACAACTGTACTTAAAATTACTATACAAAAACTGCAAGTCCCAAATCTTTGGCGCAAGTGTAGAAACGCCGGAAACAGAGATTTCCTTCCACCTCGAAACCATATGTCGAAGTAAGTGGACCTCACAGATTTAAATAGGAGTTTGGCACCAGCTATCGTGATATGATGACTTACCAAAAATTATGACACATTTTTGAGGTAAGCTCCGCGAAGGAACCAGCCTACAATAGCGAAGCCAGTCAGTTGCTAGCGAAGGGACCGAAGAGAAGAAAGAGAAGAAAGGGAATCCCACGCCAGATGTGAAGACGAAACACCTAGCACTCATGTACGAGAACAACAAGAGAAAACTACCAGGGCGAAAAAGATAATATTAAGGCCTGCGTCTTCCTCTCTCGCCTCCCAACAGTTTATTTCTCTCTATCTCTTTAAAGCAGTCGATGCATACTCTGCTTCTCTCTATTTGGTGACTACTAGGAAAAGGCTCTAGTAAATAAACTTCCCTGCCAAGCGAACTAACAGTCAATGTTTTGTGCGTAAGTCACTTCTTTTAATGGAAAATTTACCACGGGGTCCGACTGCTTATTGAAGAGTAGAGTTGTTACATGCGTTTTTGTTGTGTCCTAGTTTTATAATATTTCTCTCAAGCCTTTTTTTCTAGTTTCAAATGTATCAGAATCGATGGAGAAGTTACCCTAAGTTTTGTTCCAACCACACTCGATCATCTCCGTTGTCTTCAGAGGATATTTTTGTTGCTGTTGTGTGTGTTTATAACTTGCGTGCGATATTTATTTTGTTGGAAAGGTGTATTTGGTTGGATTGGGCACCTTTATTTAGTCTTTTATTTGTTGAAGATGTTTTATATGTTACTGTTGGTAAGGAATACAATTTAAAAAAAAAATAGATGATGTTTATTTTAACTAGAATACACCCGTCAATAATGACGGTTGGGTCTTATAAAAATTATCTTTTTTATAATCCAAACTAAAACGATTTTACGAGTAGAATCTAAAAAGAATAAATCAATAAATGAAAATTAGCTCGTACGTTATTGTCATAAAAAAACACAATTTTCATGTAGAAAACTTAGAATTATCTGAAAAATCAGATTGTCAATATCCTTCATAAATGGAGACGCTCTCGCTTTCTCCCTCTTTCTCCCTCTTCCTGGTTGCTGTCAATGTTGATTCGGAAGATACATAGGCAAGCAGACAAACTCAAATACTGAAAAAACTTTCCGTTTTGATGTCATCGTGTTTTCCTGACAACTTGTCTGCTTTCTTTTCCTTTCTCTTTCGATGTGGCAAACCAAAACTTACATGATTCGTTCTTTGTTTATTTTTCTTTAATTTTTTCTTTCTTTAAAGATTAGAACAAAAAACGTCAAAGATCTCATTTTTGTTCACTTTTTCTCTTTCTTTAAAGATTAAATCAAAAAGAGCAGGTATCTTACCTTCCGTTCTTTCTTTCTTTTTTTCTTTCTCAGATCAGCCTGCTGGTACGACTGCTGACTTGAGACCTGGTCTGCTTTCTTTTCTTTTCTCTTTCGATGTGGCAAGTTACAAATCACATGATTCTTTCTTTCTTTCTTTCTTTCTTTATTTCTTTCTTTCTTTCTTTCTTTTTTTTCAAAGATTACATCAAAAATCGTCTGAGATCACACCTTCCGTTTCTTTCTTTCTTTTTTCTTTCTTTCTTTTCTTTTCTTTCTTTCTTTCTTTTTTAAATATTATGTGTACACGTATGAGCAGAACGCTGCTCTTTTGTTTTACATTATTAGGAGATACTGATGTCTTAAGAAAACTTGTTGCTATTTTTGTTGTTTCATAAGATTCTGGGGTTAAAGGAAAGGATTTTTCGTATTTCGTATTTGATGTAAATATAAATTGTACCATGGCACTGGTATCAGAGAGTTGATACGAAAAACTAACTTGCTAATCCCATCAATAATAAACACTTCCAGCAAAATATCCCACCCAACTGCTAAAAATATACAATAACTACAAAAATATTCCCTGAAGACAATAATCGATATAATCAAAAGTGCTTGAGACCAAAACTTAGGGTAATATCACTTTTAATTTGACTCTGATACAAAGAAATTGCCCAGGAAGCTCGAAAAATAATATAAGAAAGGATAGTTCCATAGTCTTTAAGCAAACTTGTATTCATACACACACACACACACACACACACACATATATATATATATATAAGGACAAAAAGTTAACTTTTTTGGCAACATTATCATTTATTTCAGGTTCTCATTGGATTTCCTCCTTGGATCATATATATATATATATATATATATATGTAGAATTATTTTACGTGTTCGTACTGTTGGATTCACTTCCATTTTCCCATTATATATATATATATATATATACACACACATATATATATATACGTGTGAGTGTCTATGAGTGCGTGTGTGTGTGAGTGTGTGTCTGTTAATGGTTTTACTTAATACCAGCCAACTGACTTTCAACCTAGTTCACATAACACGAAGTTAATAATGTGCCTGGATAATTATACGAGAATATCGCCTCTGTTACCTAAATCTTGATCGATACCCCTCTAAATTCTATATTCTTGAAGCATACTCTAACAGGTATGTCCGTCTTGCTGTGTGTATCTCATTATTTCGTTCCTGATAATGCTGGAAGGATTTTAGGATATCTTCTGTTCAAGGGGGTGATATTTGCTGCGAATGATGGGTTTGTAAACGAGAAATTTCATTGGATTAAGAAATCAATATTTTGTTGTATTTCAGTATCGCTCCAGAAAGAAAAAGAAAAAAAAAACCTCTTCGGTCTCATCGCAAAGACGAATGTAGGTTTCATAAGTCAATGCCCTCACCATGAATAGTATATAACCCAACTGGTGGACGTTAGAATATACTGACTGTATACACTTCCGAGAAGTAATAGTCACCTTCACAAAATCGGTGAACTGACTAAGACACTTAGGTGCATCTGATGGTGAGGGTCTAGTTCTGACGACTTGAAAAATGTGAAATACCCATTCATTGTCATTACTCTCAGGTTCACTCTGACCTAGACTGATGGTAGATCTTAGTTTCACATCAATGGGTGAAATATACTGGGGATGAAAAAAAGAACCGCAACACCGACAATCTTAATATCATAATTTTGAAACTCCAATAAAACCATTAAACGTTTGTTATTATTATATTTTTGGATTTATAATTAAATTTTCTCGACTTATTTGACAAAAATTTTGTTTTTTACGGATACCATCAGACGAAATTAATCAAAATTTATTAAAATGGCAGATCTATCAGTATTTAAAAGAGGTCAAATTGTTGCTGCTCGTATGGTAGGCGTTAGTGTAGCAAAAACCCCTGAATTATTAGGTGTAGAAAGGAGATCTGTCTCGAAAGTAATGACAGCATTTCGAGAAAGAAAGAAAAACCTCCTCACTGATTGCAAAACTCTGGAAGAAAGCGAAAGCTGTCTGATAGTGACCGTCGGACTATCACGTGTAACAGGAAGGATTACAAGACTACATTTCCGAAAATTACAGCATAGCTTAATGACCATCTCGAGTATCCAGTTTCTTCAAAAACTGTATAAAGAGAGATGCACAAAGACGGATTTCACGAGAAGACTGCAATCAGAAAACCATATTAAAAGAAATTTGTTTAATATTTCCGTGTGTTTCCATTATTTTGTTTAACTCCTGTATATATCTAAATATTATTTGTAATCGATAAGAGTATTTGATACTATATAGCTAAATTGTACTGAGTTCGAACTGCAGGTGAGAAATTACGTTTATTTTCGAACTCATATTCTCAGAATAGGGATGAGCTCCTTTATTCCCTAGTTATGGGTGGAATTAGAACATAATTGTTCTTTTACAAGTATAGATTTGGTATTAAATGCACGAAAGTTGATGTGCTATTAAACACAGAAACCAAATCAAACCACATGAATGTAAATTAGTTGTTATTTAAAATTATGTTTTTTTTTTCAAAGCATTGATGTTAGTTATTTGAAAGCCTAATAACCGCTTGCAAACAAATGACTATTATCAAACAGAAATAATTTCTACTGTGTTCAAATTGTTTTTTTTAGATAAGAATACTTGATATCATATTGCAAAGATATAATGTCATTTTTAGACAAGAATACTTGATATCATATTAGAAAGATAAGACATCATTTTTAAATAAGAATACTTGATATCATATTGCGAAGATATGATATCATTTTTGGATAAGAGTACTTGATATCATATTGCAAATATAAGATATCATATTTGGATAAGAATACTTAATATCATATTGAAAAGTTATATCATTTTTAGATATAATTTAGCTTTGGGGAATGCTGGGTACCTCTTCATTGCCATCGCTCTCGGGTTCACTCTGGCCCGGAGTGGTAGTTCTTGAATGGGTCCGATCTGTGTTTTACTCTAAATTGAATTGTTTTAAATTAACTGTTTTTCCAATTCACTGTGTGTAAACATAAATTTATACTTATACAAAATTGAATTGTTTGAAAAAGAACTGTTTATATGTATCAAATCGATTTGGCATAAAATAACCTACAATAGTTGATATGTCATAAAACCAAACCAAACCAAATCAAAGCAAACCAAACCTAAACTAACTAATCTATCTATGGGTCAAATAGAACTATTTAATCATATTCTCTTGAAACAATTTAACTGTAAGCAAACAAATCAGGTCTGGATGGTTTAAATAAAGTTACCTACAAACCATTCTCTCAAAAATCATATATATTGAATATATTTTAATAAACAGGATTTGGCATTAAATAACTAAAATGATTTGAAATGCTATAAAGCCCAACCAACCAATCGTTCGTTTCCTCAGACACAGCAAACACTTTTATGATGTAATATACTTCTTGATATGATTCTAAGAAGAATAAACGAAAATAAACAAAATTCTTTAACTTACCAATAGCTAATCCCTAACTGCAAGGTCTGTAAGTCCTCAAGAAATGGTGTCCTTAGTATCCTGTTAAACGCCATCTGGTGGTGAAACATCCATCAGTTCTTGAGCACTGGTGTAACAAAGTAACGTGCTTTTTGAGAAACCTAAAGTTTGTAATATTATTGGAAAGAATTGTATTTTTTACAAGGCAGTGACTCTTATTAAATAGTGTGGAATAAGATATTAATTTTTCCAGGCGAGAATATTTGTCGAAAAGCCAGGTGTGACCTCGAAATGGGACAGGTTAGAACTTTGTTCTTACGTCGTTTCTGACGAAAACGTCAGCCGAATATATTTTGATTTTGGGAACTTGACTGAAAAAGTGAAAAATCAAAACATGGGCATTGACCCCGAATTTAAACTATAGAAAATTGAATTACATTGGCGATTAAACAACTTGATATGTGGGCCAAGAATTATGCATAACTTCACCTCGATTTGGGGAAAACTGATGTACAGGCTTTTAGACAAACAGCAAAAGGGCTTTATGAGCAAACGAAAAGCAGACCAGTACACAATCAAAAACCCAGGAATTCGCTGATCTTCAGATTAAATTTTTCGGAAACATTAGATATGATTTAAGATCACTGTCAAGTATACTTTTGTGCAATAGATTGCCAACTTATATTCAATTGTAGATTATTTTTATTCACTTTCAATAAATAATCAATATACAATAACTAATATATAAATATAAATATAATAATATATTATAATATGATATAATATATAATAAAATATGATATATAATAATATAATATATATATAATAATATGATAATATATATATAATATACATAATATAATATGTATTATAATATAATACAATATAATATAATATAATATAATATTATAATATAATATAATATAATATGATATGATATGATATAATATAAAATAATATTATAATATATAATATAATACAATATTTATTATATAATATTTAATATTTAATGTTTTAATATTTATATTTAATATTATTATTTAATATTGATATTTAATATTTAATATTTGGTATGTAATATTTAATATTTAATATATTAATATTTAATATTTGATAATATCTAGTATAAAATATTTAATATATAATATAATATTTAATATATGATATAATATAATATTTAATATATAATATAATATAATTTAATACATAATATAATATAATATAATATAATAGTATTATATATAATATAATATAATATATTATATAATATAATATATAATATAAATATATAAATATAGATGTATAGATATATAATATATAAATAATCTATATATAATAAAGACTAGCATTATTATTTCATTGAAAAAGTAAACTAAATCCATTCAGAGAGGACTTGATAGAAAAACATATCAGGGCTTTACAGACTCTAGGTGAAGGTCAACTTTTTTCTTTAAAAAGAATTGCAACACTGGAAGATCCAGACTAAACAACGGACAACTGAAACTAGTAACAAGCCGGACAGTTTTGATTTGTATAATCCAAACATTACGGAAATTGTACGGAAATTGGGACATCGGGACGAACGTGATGCAAATTGAATGCTGCAGGTCAACAGAAATGAAGTAGTAGGGCATTGTAAATTTTGGCTGCTATGGATGTAAGTGTTATACCTCGGTAGTTCATGGCTAATCCAAGGTCACCATTTTTCGAGAAGGGGAGGATGCAACCCTTCATCGATCTGTCTATATATATATATATATATATATATATATATGAAATCTTATTGATATTGAATAAACCGCATTACACACACATCCCAATAAACATACAAACATACTCATATATATTTGTATGATCGCACTTTGATATTGAGTACACATACACAAATACAGACAGGCAGTCATATATATATATATATATATATATATATATATATATATATATGATTTATCGTTGATAATGAGCAAACTGTATTGCACACACACACACACACACACACACGCACACACACATATATATATATATATATATATATATGATCGCGCGTCAATATGGAGCAAACTGTACTAGACACGCACACACTCACAACCACACAGGTATACACACTGATTTGTATACATATGTATGATCCCTTGTTGATATTGAGCGAATTGTATTACACACACACCCACAGAAACACAAACAGATATATATAATCTATCTCTGATATTGAGCAAAATACATTACACACACACAAACACACACACACACACACACACACACACATATATATATATATATATATATATATATATATGACTGGTTTTGAGCAAACTGCATAACACACCCTGTCACACACACACACACACACACACACACACACATATATATATATATATATATATATATATATATATATATATAAATGATATTTCGCTGATATCCAGCAAATTGTATTAAACCCACACACTCACTCACAGACCCGCACACGCGTATATATATATATATATATATATATATATATATATATATATATATATATATATATATATATAATTGTGAGTGTAAACACGGAGATGTAACTGAATGTAAAGCTTCCAATATGATCTCATGGGGGTTCCTACTTGTATTATGAACATAAGACGACGTGTGCAGAGAGGAGAGCGTTGTTATTGATGGAATGAGGGATTCCTTGGTATTACTTCCTGGTTCACATTGACTCTAAGTGGTCGTATATGTTATGATTCCATCTCCGGGTCAAATGCTTTTGTTTGAAAATCATCAGTATGATATAGGATTGCTTGAAATCATATATATGTGTACACGTTATTTGTATCAGTAGAATAAACAAATCTCAAATCTAATACGATGTAGCCATGTAAATAACCATGTATATTTCTCAAAATCACACAACTACTGGACCACCTTTACCAGTGTGTTCCATACCACAGTATATAAATGGATACCCACTGCAAGGTAAACACTTGTATTGTATCCACTATATTCTTTTCTTTTTCTTATCTAACAAGTCGGATTCCCTGATCTTCTATCTAGGACTTGGGTTTATCTTGGTCTCCCTGTCCACCCTTGTTCTAATATATATTACCCCCCCGCCGCTCGGTCAAGATAAAACACAAGGTGAATTTTTAAGCGTAGTTTAACAGGTTTTAATTCAGAGTTTTCCTTCTCTAAGGCTGATGAACCTAATCTGTCCTACTATTTACCCATAGCTGAAGGGAGAATAATTGGATTCATACCTTTCCTTAGGGTATTAGTGCTATGCGAAATGCAATCAGTCTCGTCCAGGATTTGAACTCGTGTCGTCGTGTCCATTTCCTACGATGATAGCCATTACACCACGGGCACCTAATAAATGGACGCAAAGACTTTGCTTGTTTTTCAACGTCTTCATTCACCCGAATTCCCTCATCAACCACACAGTGGACGTAAGCCATTTTAGGCGTCGGTTCATTATGGTGCCTTGACTGTTCTCAATAACTCTATGCAACAGACCCGTGCTCATGACTAAGCCAACTAGTCAGAGGACTGCTAAAAAGTTCAGCCAAGGGACAAGTGTTGTTTATTTTATCACTGATTATTTTCCTTGTGTCTTCTAACAAATTGACAGTTAACTTTTGATTTCATACATTTTGAATTCTACACTTACCTTACAAAATCAATGATTGACCTATTCATTATGTAACAACTTGATCCGATGATCGAGTCGGCGAGAAACTGTCTGTCACTAAGCTCTGTTGACTCTGTGGAGACGCTTTCCTTACTTAGATACATTATAGGATATTTCGTTGATATTGAGGAAACTGTATTACACACACAAACACACACACACACATACTCCCCCCCATATATATATATATATATATATATATATATATATATATATATATATATTGACATTACTGTCTGTTACATTGAGCTCTTTACCAGGAAAATTTAAATGTTCACTTTTGAATAGTTTTCTTGTCCTGATGGAATTACTCCCAACTCCGGTTTAACTGGACAAGATAATATATATATATATATATATATATATATATATATATATATATATATATATATATATATATATAAATGATCTCTCATTGATATTAAGCAAACTGTATTACACACACATACCAATACACATACAAACATACTCATACATATTGGTATGATCACTCTTTGATTTTGAGCGAACTTTATTTCACACACACACACAAATACACACAGACAGCTATATATATATATATATATATATATATATATATATATATATATATATATGATCTATCGTTGATATTGAGCAAACTGTATTGCACTCACACACACACACACACACACACACACACACACACACACACACACACACACACACACATATATATATATATATATATATATATATATATATATATATATATAATCGCGCGTCAATATGGAGCAAACAGTATTACACTCGCACACACACAACCACACATGCATACACACTGATTTATATACATATATATGTTCACCTGTTGATATTGAGCTAATTGTATTACACACACATACACAGGTACACACACACATATATATAATATCTCGCTGATATTGAGCAAAATATATTACACACACACACGCACACACACACACACACACACACACACACACACACACACACATATATATATATATATATATATATATATATATATATATATATATATATATATTCAATGATATTTCGCTGATATCCAGGAAATTGTATTAAAGCCCCACACTCACTCACAGACAAGCACAACCGTATATATATATATATATATATATATATATATATATATATATATATATATATATATATATAATCGTGAGTGTAAACACGGAGATGTAACTTAATGTAAAGCTCCCAATATGATCTCATGGAAGTTGATATTTATACAATGAACATTAAACCCCGTTTAACGAAGTACATTTTCAGCCATAAAATACAAATTTTCCGTTGTCATTACCATTGCCTACTTCATTTAGTTGTCGATTAATAACAGCTTATCTGGGGTTTCGAATACAGATGACAAACCAATACGAATTCAACTATCAGAAACGATATTTTCTAAGCTTCGATTCATGATTTTTTAAAAATATAGTCACATCAGAGAAGTTTGCGTAACACAAACCTTTCAAGTTCTGACAACAAGCTTCCTGCGTGAAAAATATCATTATTTAAATTCTGATTTTATACTTTGGCTTATAGGCAATACGAAACTGCGAGAGAAATTCTTATATAGGGTAGTAGTGCATAAGACAACATGTCTGGATGATATGTTGGGGCCTAAAGTCACTGTAGTAGAAGGAAAATATCTTAGACTTTACTAAGATTCTATGCTTATACATACATATATATATATATATATATATATATATATATATGTATGTATGTGTGTGTGTGTATGTGAAAGAGCTCTAAGTCAATGTCCATTACTCCAATTCAAATATTTGCTAGGATATTCTTATTTTCCCTCTCTCGATCTGTCTGTCTTTTCTCTCAACCCTCTCTTTCTCTCTCTCTCTCTCTCTCACACTCATACATACTCACAAGTTAGTGACTCCATAAGAAAGGATTAGGCTTACTTATATCGTAATGGCCTCCAAGGCTAACTCGCTAGCAATTTATGTATTATTTTCCTATATTCAACTGCGTAGTAATATCATATACGACTAAGTCATTAAATGGTTTCAAGAGCCACGAAGTCACTTGCCTTTCAACTTTAACCGATAGTAATTTTTTAGAATCTTAACATCAACCGTAAAACTTGTGCAAATAACTCGGGAAAAATACAACGACTGGTAAATATTAAATATTGCAACGATCACAATATAACTTAAAGAACACAACAATCGCAATGTATTTTAAAGAATACAACGATCTCAATATATTTTAAATAATGCAACGATCGCAATATATCTTAAAGAATTCAACAAACGCAATATATTTAAAAGAATACAACGATCACAAATTATTTAAAAGTAAACAACGATCGCAATATATTTTAAAGAATACAACGATCGCAATATATTTTAAAGAATACAACGATCGCAATATATTTTAAATAATACAACGATCACAAATTATTTTAAAGTAAACAAAGATCGCAATATATTTTAAAGAAAACAACGATCGCAATATATTTTAAAGAATGCAATGAGCGCAATATATTTTAAAGAATACAACGATCACTATAATATTTTAAAGAATGCAATGATCGCTATGTATTTTAAAGAATACCACGATCGCAATATATTTTTAAAAATACGATGATCGCAATATATTTAAAAAGACCAACGACCGCAATGTATTTTAAGAGTACAATGATCGCTATATATTTTAGATACAATGATCACTAAATATTAAAGAACACTAAAAATATATTTATGTCATCGTTTTACTAAAAGCAGAATAATAAAATGAATATTATTCACTAGTGAACATTCTTAAAAAACATTTTAGCTTTGATTTTTAAGAATAAAAAATAAAATTCATGAAATTATGTTATTTACACCAACTGTACGGCCACCTGCCTCCTATCACGAAAACTATTCAAGTTAGACGAACCAGACATGCGGGACACTGCTGGAGAAGCAGGGACGAACTCATAAATGATGTACTCTTATGGACCCCCACACATGGCCGTGCAAAAGCAGGACGACCAGCACGAACATACATTCAGCAACTATGTGAGGATACAGGATGTCGTCCTGAAGACCTGCCTGAGGCAATGAACGATAGGGAAAAGTGGCGAGAGAGGGTCAGGGATATCCGTGCTACCAGCACGACATGATGATGATGATGACATTTTTAATGTTTTTTTTATTATATCCTATATTCATTTTAACTTCTTTTATCTCTAATTCATAAATTTTATGCGTTCTACTTATTTGAATATATTTATAAAGAAAAAAAACGCCCTTTTATTTTGATATAACCGGCTCATTGGACAAGTGGGTAGAGTGTTTGCCAACGGTCTGGGAGACCGAGGTTCAGTCCCACGTCGAGTCATACCGAAGACTTCAAAAATGGTACTTGATACCTCCTTGCTTAACACTCAGCATTATAAGGTACGTATCAAGGGTAAAGTGGAGCAATCCAGGGAAAGGAGTAGCGCCCTCTCTTACACCTTGATGTAGTAGCTACTGAAAAGGGGGCCTTCTGGTCCCCCTCGACAACAGTAGCCTACTTTACTTTAAAGTGATGTAGGTGACGTTACTGAGTGACTTTAGGAACGTAGATCGGAAGATTAAAGTGGAGTATTAGTGAATGTAACTTATTTATTTTTTACTTTTTTTTTAAGAATCCATTTCTCCTGGTAAATATATATATATATTTTTTTGTTTAAAAAAAGAATTTTCTTTAACATAATCATTTTGCTATATGCTATGTTTTTCTTTCATTGATCATGTTTTGACTCAGATATCTTGTACCAAACGTGTTACTAGTGATTTCTTTGTGCTAGTTGTTCAGTCTCGAAAGACCAATGATCCGCAAATAAAAAGAAATAAATGAATTAACGCAACTGTTGAAGACAGAAAGAATGATGTGACCTAAACTCTTCTTTATAGAATGGCCCATATTCTCTTTTTGTGGTTTTCAATCGCCTCCATCTTATCTTCTTGGCTGGCTTTTATTGGCCTATGAAGCGAAGCTTCGAAAATATAGTTTCTGCCATACTCCATAGGTGAATTCTTATTGGTTTCCCACCAAAGTTCGAGAATACAGAAAGACCATTGTTTATTGCTGACGAAATAAAGTAGTCAATGGTGATTATAACAGAAAAAGCTGTATTTTAAAGCCGAAAATGTTCTTGCCATCTTGTCATTTGATGTAACTTTACACAGCTTCCTTATGATGAATAATAACTACATATACCTGTGCGTATAACTTTATTTTATGAAAATATTTCTTTTCCATTCCCATTTCGTAAATGCGGTGAACCAGAGATAAATAAGGAATAACTGTCTGGTTTCTCTGCAGACTGATATTTTGCTAAAATCCATCTTCTGACTTCTAAGATTTTAATCAATGAAATCCTTACTCGTCTAATGGAAGCCAAGTTCTAAACTGATCTAAAACTGTCAATTGCGCCATGTGCCAAATGGAATATTCAGTCAGTCTATTATTTAACAAGGAGAATGATAGAGAGAGAGAGAGAGAGAGAGAGAGAAGAAAAGGGAGTAGAAGACAATATCAATATATGAATATAACAAGAGGAGGAATAGATTGAGAGAATGATAAAGTAATTGATATATGAAGAGAGAGAGAGAGAGAGAGAGAGAGAGAGAGAGATAGAGACAGACACAGAGAAGAAGAAGGAAAGGTATAAATGATGATATAAAAAGATAGAAGAGAGAGAGAGAGAGAGGAATTAAAAGAGGGAGATTTATAAAATCAAAGATATATTGGAATTCTTGTGTCGCATATTGCACTGCTGGACAAACAACAAAGAACTCGTAGATATATAAAAATATAATTCATATTTTTATTCTTCGACGGCGACGATTGTGCGTAGTACGAATACATTCAGAGAGAGTTCGCACATATCTTTCTTCTATAGTGGGGACCCTTTTTGTGAAGTACTGCAACGGCCGGAGAACACACACATGTTTGCTTGAGTGACCCGCAGGGCTTTCCCTTCGCTCGAGGGAATAGCGGATCTCTCCCCTTCGTTTGAGCGACTACTGGATCTCTCCCTTCAGTCCAAAATTACAGACCTTGTATTGTCTTCTCAACAACTATGCAGAAGTATGAACATCCTCTTCGCCTCACGTATTTTTCTGTTCATGGTTATAGGAACTTACATACTTCCGTTTTTTTTCCGGTAATTTGTTGATCTTATCTTCGAAAGGAAACATCTGTCACCCGATCCATAGGCAAAAAATTATATTCTCTACATCATCTTTCATTTTTCTCTTTCCTGTGAGACCACTTTGTTGATGTTATCTTGCGACTGCGTTGAATCTGCTAAGTTCATCATCGCCAGCTAAGCTAGTATATTACACTTGGAGGTCGTGAAGATATCTAGGGTTTAGTTTGTTTACTTTATTTAATGGTATATCAACTTTCTTGGGTTATTTAATGACAAAGCTATCCTTGTAAAAAAACAACGGTAATATTATTTAACCCATAGCTGGCAGGATAAGGAGGTTTATACCTTTCACGTAGGTATTAGTCCGAAAGTGAACGTTATAACACGACAGTAGTTCGATCTCGTTCACAGTACATTAGCCATTACGCTCCCTAAAGATATTTGAGTCCTCTCTCACCAAGGACAAATATTAGCATTAGTATATCAATCAGTAATTTGGCCGCCGTAGTCGAGGTTGACCCGAAGGCTCCCTTTGCAATAGGTACGATATCGAGGTGTAGGGGAGGGTGCTACTCCTTTCCCTGGATTGCTCCACTTTACCTTGATACGTACCTTATATTGTTGAGTGTTAAGCAAGACGGTATCAAGTACCATTTTAAAGTCTTTCGTTTGACACGACGCGGGATTGAACCCAGCTCTCCCGGACCCCTGGCGAACACTCTACCCACTTGGGCAATAAAACGTAACATAATGAAAGGAAATACTTGGTTTACTCATTAAAGAATACAAGTCCATTCAAACTTTTTTTTTTCTACTTACTATACATACATAAGGAAAAAGAACATACAAAGCTATCCAAACAGATAAAACTATACACATACTGTTCCAGAGGCAAGCAGTATGTGGAAGGTATTCTGAACAAAAAAAACCAACACTTTCTTGACAAGTGTGGTTGATATAGCCATGTGGCTTTACTGACAGCGTCTTCATGGTTCAATGAATCAAGGAAAAATAAAGGTCAAGAAAGGGATTCTAAAATATCATGTGACACTCAACGCATCTCTATTGGACATGAAAATTATGCAAGGGGGATAATCATCTTTTACCAACTTATGAAAAAAGAAAGAGAGAGAGAGAGAGAGAGTGAGTGAGTGAGTATGTGTGTGAGAGAGAGAGAGAGAGGGAGAATAATGAAACAAACGGATAAATTAATAGAGAGTTGACAAAGAGACAGAAATACAGATAGTCAGAGAGAGAGGGATAAAAAAGAAAAAAAATATTTATAAATTGACCGGCCCAGTGGTCCATTGGTTAGAGTGTTCGTTAATCATCCCAGAGACCAAGTTCAATCCTAGGTCGAGTCAAACCGAAAACTCAAATAATGTTTCTTGATACCTCCATGTTTAACTCTCAGCAACTTATCTAGGGTAAAGTGGAACAATCCAAGGTGAGAAGAAGTGCTCTACTCTACACTTCGATTTAGTAGCTATTGAAAATAGAAGCTTCGGGTCACCGTTGACTTCGGTCACCAATTTTACTTATATAAGTAATAAAAGTTTAAATTGAGAGATTTACTGATTTTAACGACACTTTAAGACGTATATGTTTATTTTATGCGTTGAGGTTAGGGACTCACATTTTTCAATCTTTCTATTTTACATTTTTGTGTAACTATGTATTAGGCTTTTCTTGCAAATGCACCTGCCCAAGCCGAAACCCTGCTACATTGTCTGGAACAAGCCGCTGCAGGCATCGGCTTCCATGTCAATGCATACAAGACGGAATATATATGTTTTAATCAAACAGGTGACATCTCCACACTAAACGGTAGCTCTCTGAAACTTATTGACAAGTTCATCTACCTAGGGATCAGTGTATCATCAACCAAGACAGACATCAACACGCGATTAACAAAGACATGGACAGCTATCGATAGACTTTCGATCATATGGAAGTCCGTCCTGACCGATAAAATGAAATGCAGTTTCTTCTAAGCAGCGATCGTGCCGATACTGCTATATAGATGCACCACATAGATGCTAACTAAACGGATGGAGGAAAAGCTAGACGGCAATTACACAAGAATGCTGCGAGCAATATTGAACAAGTCCGGGAGACAGCATCCCACAAAGCAGCAGCTGTACGGCCACCTACCACCCATCACGAAAACTATCAAAATTAGACGGACCAGGCACGCGGGACATTGCTGGAGAAGTAGGGACGAGCTCAGTGATGTACTCCTGTGGACCTCTAAGATAGATTGGATCTGGGAATAATAGTCATGTAGTCCTCTTGTACACTCAGAACTCTAGCCTTAGTTTACTGTCATACCCAGAATGCCTCTTTTGGAGGTGTTTTACCCCTTGTTGGAGATACAGTCAGTGTATTCGAAGTCCAGTCGACAGGGGATATAAATGGGTCGAGGGAATATCTATAGAATGTGATGGATGGATAAAATCGAGAGGAAATGGATAAGAGAGAGAGAGAGAGAGAGAGAGGAAGTATTTGTGTTTGTGTGTGGGAGAGATAGAAAAATGGACAGATAGAGAGAAAGAGAGAGAGAGAGAGAGAGAATAAATGCAGGATTTATAGAGTGAAAAGCGGGAAAGTGAGATCATGTGATCGGTGTGGAGCCAAAAATCGAAAGAGCAATTGATAGATAGACAGATAGATAGGTAGATAGATAGATAGAGAGAGAGAGAGAGAGACAGACAGACAGACAGACTTTGACCTCTCACTGTTAAACTGGTTTGGTTCCTTGGGCGTTATCCATATAACGTGTCTCTGGCACGAATAGTCAGACAGAGCCCATCCATCATCAGGTCTACAAACTGCTTTAAAGTCTAAGTTTTCTTTTGTCTCTACCAGTTAACATACTAAAGTTAAAGAGCACAGTCTGCCCTACTATTCATCTATACTTAAAGCGAAAATAATTGGATTCATACATTTCTCATGAGTATTAGCTCTATTTGAATTGCACACTGCCTCGTCAGCGTTCGAACTCAGGTAGTCGAGTCCACTTACTACAAAGTTAAACGTTACACCATGATCACCTCCTGACTTCAATAGCAGGCAAAAATGAGAGAAAGAGAGAGAGAGAGAGAGAGAGAAACGGACAGACAGACATACAGACAGAGAAAAGTTTTCTCAAAATGCCTCTTTTTATTGGCCGTCTTTATTTCCTAATTGACCGGACGAACGGATATGGTTCTCGTTGATTGTGAGGGGGGAAAAACGGAAATTTCGGTCGGCCAATCACAGAAGAAGAATAATGAGCCAATTACCCCCCTTTGTCGGTAGAGAAACAAAGACATTAATGTTCCTCTTGATTTACTCGAGTTTCTTAATCATCTTACTCCCTCCAAATCGATTCTCTCTCGTGTATCTCCCTTTATGAGATCCGACTTCTCACTTAACAGACACGTATTGACTCTCGCCATTATTGTTTCTCTATGATCTCTTATCACCTAAATCTTATTCTCAGTTTAATTCTTTAAAAAATAACAAAAACAAACTGCAATACATCTTTTATTTTCAATTCCTTCTTCATCATTACTCTTCTAATGTCAGTCCTCAGAGCAACTTACTCTCCTTCCACTTTGTCTTACTCTCTCTATTTATTTATTTAAAGTTTACTGTTGCGTAATGGAATTTAATCTGTAGTTCGTACTTAAACTTCCTATTTACATGCAAGATTTCTTTTTTTTTCCTTCGATAACAGTTCTTTCTTCGATGAAATTTTCATTCATTACTATCTTTTTTTATTATTCTAACTTCCTTTTTTTAAAAATTTTTCTAATGTTTTTTCTGTCCTTCTGTTAGGATTCTTTCCTTGTTTCTTTCTTTCTTGTTTGCATCATTTCTTTTCTTCTAAGTTTCTTTTTATATTTTTTGATAGTAATAATTTATATCATAAAGTTCATTCTTTTTTCTTTCCTTCCTACATTTCTCCTTGCATTTCTTTCTTTTTTTTCTTTCTTTTCATTGTTTGCCCTCTTCCTTTATTTTCATTCATTTCTTTCTATTAAATTCCAATTCTTTCTTTCTTTCTTTCTTTCTTTCTTTCTTTTTTTCTTTCCATCCAAAATCTGTTGCATTTCTTTCTTTTTCTTTCTTTATTTCCATTTAGTTTACTTCTTTCTTTTTTTTACATTAATTTCTTTCTATTATATTCCTACTTTTCTTTCTTTCTTTCTTTCTTTCTTTCTTTCTTTCTTTCTTTCTTTCTATATAATTTCGTTTTTTCTTTTATTTATTTTGATTCTGTTTGCATCCTCTTTTCATTTTCATTTCTTTCTTTCAATCATATTCTAGTTCTTTCTTTCTTTCTTTCTTTCTTTCTTTCTTTCTTTCTTTCTTTCTTTCAAATTTTTGTTTCATTTCCTTCATTATTTTTCTTAATTTCCATCCGGTTTGCTCCTTTCATTCCTTTACATTCATTTCCTATTTCTTTCTTTCTTTCTTTCTTTCTTTCTTTCTTTCTTTCTTTCTTTCTTTCTTTCTAATCCATTTCCTTTTATCTTTTCTTAATTTTGATTCTTTTTCTTCCCTCCTTCATTTTTTCTATTACATTTAAGTTCTTTCTTTCTTTCTTTCTTTCTTTCTTTCTTTCTTTCTTTCTTTCTTTCTTTCTATTTTTTTCCATTCGGTTTACTTCCGTCTTCCCTTCCTTCCTTCCTTCCTTCCTTCCTTCCTTCCTTCCTTTACATTTCTTTCTTTCTTTCTGTCTTTCTTTCTGTCCTTATTTAATCATCTTCTCTCCAAGAAATTCTATTAGATTTTTTTCTTAGTACAGCATCTCCCTTTTGGTATTTCTGTTCATCATTACGCCGCACGATGGAACAATGAAACAAAATACAAAAACGGGAATTTTTTAAACCTTTATCACGCACCTGCTATTTTTTTTTATACTTTGAATTCATCCTCAGTAGAACAAACATGCACAAAAAAAAATTCAAGAAATATTTGATTTCGTTGCTTTCTAATTTCATGTGTCAAGATGAACGAGACAAACTATTATTATTATCATCATCAAATTCTTTTACTCTCAACATCCGTCCTTATCGTCCTTTGCTCTTGGCTGGTTATCTATGCAGCATCCAGTGTCCATACGGAGCCGAAGTCCTTTCAGGTCAGCCAATATTGGTTTGTCTATGAGTTGGAGTCCTTAATAGTGTGTGTCGCTTATTAGCTCGTCTTTGCTTCTCCAACAATGCTCAGCACTTAGATGTTTCAATAAATATGAATATTATCGAAAAAGAAACGCTTCATATAAACCTTGAAATCACGAGTAGAATCCATTGAACAAATGCTTCAAAGAATTATATTTATAAAATCAGCTACCAATCAAATTCAGAATCAGAAAAAATACGAGGTTGATTAAGAAGAATCGAGACTGTAGATTCGACGCCTTCTTGATGGGGATTAGAGTATTTTTGTATCGTGTTAAGGAAGAGATACACTGTGAAATAGAAGTTAATTATTTATTAACTAAAGTAGTACAGTTCAACAAATATTATAAGTCTCGCGCTGTGGGTGTTACGTCCGAAGTTGGTCTTACTACTGACCGAGATCTTGCAGAACCCTCGTGTTTAAGAAACACGAAGTCTTTTATACCTCCGTGATACAGGAAGTCACGTGGTACGAGCCACTGTATCACAAATATGATTACTGGTAAGAGTACTACCTCATTACTATTACTCCCAGGTCCACTATGACCATGATTAGAAGAACCAGTTAGGGTTCCATCTATTGGTCAAATAGATCAGGTTAAAAATTATTCATATCTGAAATGCAAAAAAAAAAAAAAAAACTTTACACAAAAGATGACAAGATCGTAGAATGAACGTAATTCCCTAACCTCTGAATATAAAATTACACTATATGGCGCGGAATCAAAACTAGGAATATCCAAAAAAATGATAAATAACTCTATCATAAAACACTTTTAATTTCAATTTAAAAAAAATATAAAACAGAATAAGAATACAGACACAAATCTGTTAATTGACTCAATATGGCCCTCATTTTTTTTTATTATTGTATCAATATGCCTTGAATCGATTTGCATGCCTTCAAAATAAATTCCGCAGATATCTTATTCCATTCCTCCTCAATAGCAATCTTAAGCGAGCCAATATGAGGACGGGAAGTTGCATTTGTTTTATTTTCTAAAACGTCCTACATAGCGTAAGCAAATAGGTTGCGGTCTGGGTTTAATGGTGGCTATAATTAACCTCCAATTATTTCAGAAATCTTTTTGGTTCGGGTTCGGCGTAAGGCAAATCAGAGATTCTTTGCAGTTTCTTTTCATACTCACTCATATTGGGCTGTATTTTATTCAAAAAGTGCTTGAATAATAGAGCTAATCATGAAAATTTAGATTTATCGCGTTTCTTTCAAAAATTGGACTAAAAAACATTTTTAAAATTATTTCATATTTTGCTTCCGCACCCTGTTGGTGGTTTAAAATTCCGTTAAAATCATTAACACACAATTGACTGTTGCATGTAAACGTAACTTATAAAAACCGATATGACCAGATGTAGTTCTTGCTTTTTTTAATATTATAAGGGTCAAAGCGACAAAACATTTAGCTAAAATGCTTCATCGGAATATGAAAACTTTGTTTTTTTTTTTTGGACATACGTAGTATCAGTACACCGTCCTATCATCGATATTTCTGCTGTTTATGAGGTGTTTACAATGGCCACTGCGACAAAGACCATTGCGACAATGACCACGCGAAAAAAGATTAATCTCATAAAAAAGTATATAATAATATAATGCCCCAAATATATATATATATATATATATATATAAGGAGAAAACAGTACAAATTGTTTAAAGCCATAAATCCATTTATCATATAAAAATTCGGACTATTTCAGTGAAGCACAATAAAAATCAATTCAATCGCTTTTTATGACTTTCTTCTTTTTCTTGAAGCGCACGTTTGGGACAGAATGTCGAGAGATACTTTATTGAATTCGAGTGTTTTTGATGACGCAAAGAAAAAAGTTTTGAAACCCTTTAACAGCCTTGCTTTTCAGTTTTTGGTAGTGTAGAATGATTATCAACTGTGTAATGTCGATGAGGGTCACTCGTCGGATGGGGAGAAAAAAAAGACTTAACATAACTTGCTTTTGCAACAGGACCATTAACTATTTTAGTCTCTCTCTCTCTCTCTCTCTCTCTCTCTCTTTCTCTCTCTCTCTCCCTTTCCATTCTCTGAACCCTGTGAACGCCAGAAGAAATGAACAACAAACCATTAACGTCATTTCCTTCCAGGAACAGGACTCTTCTAAAATCTTTAATTCACAACGAGTGTCCTGGAGATGACACTAAACAATCCGATGGTGAATCTCCAGTAATGCTGGAACTTTGGGGAATGCGGAGTGCCCCAATTTTTGCCATAGTTTCCCGCTTCACTCTGTCTCGGAGTGGTAGCAGTGGTTGGGTCCTATCTATGGGTCAAATAGAACTAAACTGGGTACTAAACTGAATTGCTTGAAATAGAACTATTTTGACATTTAAACTGTGTTATTATGCTAAACTGAATTGTTGGAAATAGAACTGTTTATATATATTGTTGGGTATCACCCACCTTTTTCCACACAACGAACTAGTCCATCTGCCATATATAGCAGTAGCTACTAATACCAGGGCAGACTAGAAGGTGAAGAGCAGCTTCTTATAGGAATAGTATTAGAGCGTTGGAGACTGGAGATCGCACTAGACCACCTTACTTGCTACCGTAATAACGGAAGCCAATACTATCGTTGGACTATATCTTTATTCTGTATTCACTTATCTTATGTTCTATGCTACTAATAGTCTCTCTATTGTATGTATTTTTTCCTGAGAATATATCTCTATTTCCTCTCATATCGTGGTTTGTCCTTTATTTAATATTACAAGCGTTCACTAACCAGAATGCAACATATATAAAAATTGATTTGGCTTTAATAACCTATAATGGTTGATATGCCACCAAACCAAACCAAATCAAACCACCTAAAGATAAAGAGAAGCCAAAACACGAAATCCGGGACACACACACACACACACACATATATATATATATATATATATATATATATATATATATATATGCGCGTGCGTGTGTGTGTGTGTGCCTTTGTATTCTAGGGTTCATCGCATTAACCTTCACCTCCAGTGTGTGACGACTTCCATTCCCCGTGACCAATTAATTATCTAGTTCAAGAGTGCTAGATTAAACGTTTTATGCTACCGCTCGTCTACTGAAAGAGATATTGAACTCGGATCCCCGTATTCATATACTTATCATGCTATAGTTGCTCCTAGTGTTACAATTTCCATTTAAGAAACGAATAGATAAATTAAAACAAATGTTTTAAAATACTTTCTTTTAAGACGTTTTACTGGCTCAGACGGCAAGGACTAGAATGGACCGTCTGTATCTCTAGAAAAAGTGTAAGACCTCACCTAAAAAAGAGCATACAGGGTATGATGCTAAACCTCATGAGGTGCTGAGGCTCCAGTTCTGTAACTCTGCAGAGAGTTGAATACCCCTCCACAGGCTTTCATACCAATTCTACTCTGACTTCATGTCAGAGTGGAATTAGTATAAAAGTTTGTGAAGGATGGTTGGTTGGTTGTTTGGGTTTTATGGCAAATCAACCATTGTTGGTTATTTAACGCAAAATCCATATGTAAATTATCAGTTCTATTTCAAACGATTCAGTTTAGCATGAGTACACAGTTTAATTGTCAAAAACATTTCTATTTCAAACTATTCAGTTTATTCAAACGGTTCAAATTCAGCTAATTCAGTTTAGCGTAAGTACTGATTTTATTTACTCAGTAAAATGTGAAAACAGTTCTATATATAACAATTCAGTTTGGTGTAATTACAGTTTCAATGTCAAAAACGGTTCAATTTTAAATTATTCAGTTTAGCATAAGCACATATTTTAAATATAAGTAGAGTTAAATTGTGAAAAACATTTCTATTTCAAGCTATTCAATTTAGTGAAGCAGTTCTAATTCAAACAATTCAGTTTAGTATGAGTATACATTTTATTTACACAGTTAAATGTCAAAACAGTTCAAAGTTAAACAATTCGGTTTAGTGTAAATGTCAAAAAAACGTTCTATTTCAAACAATTCTGTTAAGAATAAGCATGCAGTTTAAATGTAAGTACGGTTTAATTGACAAAAACATTTCTATTACAAGGCTGTGAAGGAGTAAAAGTTCTTGGTTATTTAATGCCAAAACCGTCCATGTATAAGAACAGCAGTAATACTATTCACCACATACATCGAGATATAAGGAGATTTCATACTTTTCCCAAGGGTATTAGTCGGAAAGTGATCTCTAGTGCATCTGGAGTTATAATTCGCTTACTTCATGTCAGCAGTCCAATAATTTGACGATTAGGCAACGGTCACTCCTCCTGCCGTGGTGCTAAGGCCTTATCTATTGGTCAATCTCTTTAAACTTTATTTGTATTAAATAGGAATACTTGATACCATGTAATTCTGAGTAGATTATTTGAATTTATACTTATGTATATATATATATATATATATATATATATATATATATATATATATATAAATGCACAGTTTATTATAGGTTGTTTTTATTAGTAACATCAACCCATAGAATTGTTTGTAAATTATTGGTGCTAGTTAGGAATATTTTAAATCATGTAAATGTGCAAAATAAAGGATTATAGTTTTAAAAATGGAATTAAAATGTGATAGGACATTGAAAATATATTCATCATCATCATCATGTCGTGCTGGTAGCACGGATATCTCTGACCATCACTTGCCACTTTTCCCTATCGTTCATCGCCTCCGGCATGTCTTCTGGACAACATCCCGTATCCTCACATAGTTGCTGAATGTATGTTCGTGCTGGTCGTCCCGCTTTTGCACGGCCATGTGTGGAGGTCCATAAGAGTACATCACTTATGAGTTCGTCCCTGCTTCTCAAGCAGTGTCCTGCATGTCTGCTTCGTCTAACTTGAATAGTTTTCGTGATAGGAGGCAGGTGGCCATACAGTTGGTGTCTTGTGGGATGTTGCCGCCAGGACTTGTTCAAGATTGCTCGCAGCATTCTTGTGTAATTGCCGTCTAGCTTCTTCTCCAGCCGTTTTGTTAGAGTCCATGTAGTGCATCCATATAGTAGTATCGATACGACCGCTGCCTGGAAGAAACTGCGTTTATTTTTATCGGTTAGGTCTGATTTCCATATAATCGATAGCCTATTGTAGCTGTCCATGCTTTTGTTAACCTCGTGTCGATGTCGTTTTCGGTTGATGCGACGCTGCTTCCTAGGTAAGTGAATTTGTCTACTAGTTTAAAAGGGGTTCCGTCTAGAGTAGAGATGTCACCCGTTTGATTATAGCTCATATATTCCGTTTTGTTTGCATAAATCACCATTCGGTAATAACTAACTTTTAAGAGCTTACAAGAAATTAGACAAATAAATACAATTAAACCAAACCAAAACTAAACCTTTTAAAACACCATGCAATGATATTTTTAGAAATGTCATCGTTATGAACTGTTTTTAGAACAAAAAAAAAAGAATCTTAATAAAAGATCCCGAGTCACATTTTTTTTCAATTTTTTAACCTTTTTGTAATATAAACACAGATCTATATAACAGTACTATCTACCTAGATTACGTGCTTTGAACTTCGATAGATTTAATCAAAGAAAATGGTTTTACTTTGACAAAGTCAAAAAGCAGACGATATCCCGCACAAACGATTACGGATACGCACTACGCTGATGATATAGCGCTTCAGGCAGATACACCCGCTCTGGCTGTATCCCGGCTACATAGTCTGGAACGAGAGGCGTAGGTGTCCATGTCAACGCAGAAAAAACAGAGTTATTGTTCTTCAATTAAAGAAGCGACACCTCCATACTAAATTGTTGGTCTCTAAAACTTGTGGTCAAGTTTACCAACCCCCGAAACAGCGTCTCATCTACCGAAAAAGACATCAACATGCGACTATCGAAGACATTGACAGCTATCGATAGGTTATCGGGCGTATAGAAATCAAACCTAACCGATAAAATGAAACATTTTTTCCAAGCAGCTTTCGTGTCAATACTACTATATGTATGCACCATATCGACGTTGACAAAGCGTATGGAGAAAAATCTTGAAGGCAATTGCACAAGAATACTACGAGCTGTATTGAACAAATCCTGGAGGCAACCTCCCACAAAACAGTAGTTGTATGGCCTCCTTCCACCCATCTCGAAAATAATCCAAATTTGACGAATAAGACATCCAGGACACCGCTAGAGAAGTAAGGGCGAACTCATAAGCAATGTACTCCACACGGACGAGCAAAGGTTGGGAAATCAGCTAGAATCTTTCTACAGCAGCTCTTTATTGATACAGGATGTAGCATGGAAGTATCTGCAGGGAGTGATGGACGAGAGAGAGAGAGCTGTGGCGAGAAAAGGTTAGGGAAATCCATGCTAGTTGCACGCCATGATGATGATGAAGATGATGATTTAGTAAAAATAATTACTCGAATTCATATGATTATTAGTTTAGATTGGAATACTTGGTATAACTCATTTTTATGAACCAACGCAAAAATCACGTTTTATTACTTTTATTTTTTATTTATTGGTAACTGTCTTGTTTACACTGAATATGATCATGATCATTATGATGAGGTGCTGCTAGCTCTAATTTCCCTGACTCTCTTTAGCCACTCGTCTCTATCACTCTTTGCTTCCGGCAGGTCTTCAAGGCTACATCTTGTATCCGCACATACCAGCAGTAGATAAGTTATATCTGGTTGTCCAACGCCTTCCCGTCTGTGTGAAGGGTTCCAGAGGAGAACATCGCTTTTGTGTCCGTCCTTAGTTCTCCAGCAGCGTCCAGCGTGTCTTGTTTTTCGGAATGGATGGTCTTAGAGATGTGTGGCCGTATATAGCTGCTGATTTATGAGATGTTACTTCGAACATTTTTTAATATTTTATTTGTTCCCATTGCAATTATTCCCTGCTCAGGATTTACTAGATTGAATCATATCTTAAACACACACACACACACACACACACACATATATATATATATATATATATATATATATATATATATATATATATATATATAATCCAGCCTCAATATTGGCTTAGCATTAGCGTCAGAGTTAGTTTACCCGAGAATTATTTATAGAATTATATATATATATATATATGTGTGTGTGTGTGTATAAAGAGAGAGAGAGAGAGAGAGAGAGAGAGAGAGAGAGAGATAGAGAGAGAGAGAGAGAGAGAGTGAGAGAGATAATAAATCTGGACGTCAAGGTTGTTAAATAGAATGCAGTGGAGAATATTTAGAAAGCCTATCAACAGAACAAAGCGGGGGTGTCCCCTTGGCAAAATAACTTGCGTGCTGGGCTGCGACCAAGTATTGCTCTTTAAATGTCACTTATGACATTTGCCGATAGTGAGTGAAAGAAAAAAGATTAATACAGGAATCTGAAAAAACTCTCAATCAACTTTAGCAAATTAGTTTTCCTTAAAAAGAGACATTTTGTCAAATAAATGACCATAATTTTCCAGTATGCATTACATTTCAATTGCTATCGTTCATCCGCTCACTTTTGAACATACCTCTTTTTGCCAATGGACATATTGCTGATTAATCGATTTAAACGTCTTTTCGACCTTTATGCAACACTACTCCTCTAACGTTATTTTCTCGCTCTCAGAAGTTTTCCTGTGGCGAAATAACTTAAGTGTTGATCCGCGGCTTCGAGGCCGTAATTCAACATTTTGTGTCGGGATTCCTTTTGGGTTCTTTGATTCTATCGAAACAAAAACTATCTAACACGTAGACGCGACTCTAACCAGTAGTACCACTGTCAGTCAGAGTGGACCTGGGATTAATAGCAATTCCATACTCTCCAGCGCTAACTCGTCATCTTCACTTAGGAAAGGTATGAACTCACTGACCTTCAAATCTCTGGATTGAATAGTATAACTTCTGTCCTTTTACAAGGGATGCTTTGACATTGAATAACTCAAGAAGTTTCATATACCACTAAACAAACAAAGAGAACACAAAAACAAAAACACCCATTTAATAAAGAAATATTAACATAGTAGAAAAATTAAGATTGTAACATAATACTAAAAGATAGTTATTCGTTTTTAACTTACTTTAATAATCGATTTTGTTTTTTTTTATAGATAAACCTTTTTCAAAGCAAAATGAGAAAGATTATCAAACACCATAAGACAGAATTCAAACTTTGTTACAATGTATAGTACATTACACAAAAGAGTGTTGAAACCGTGAATTAGGTTGTTGAATCGATTTAAGTTTATGTAGAAACTGAGTTCATATATAACAGACAGACAAAAAATATATTTCTGTTTGTCTGTCTATCAGTCCAAATATATGAGAAAAGGATTTCTACGTTGAAAAACCAATGATGCTGTTTTTCTCCGTTAAAATCGTTCCTTTAGCAATGATTTCTTTTTGTAAAAATGAAGTTTACGCACAACGAAGAGGTGAGAAGCATTTATATATATATATATATATATATATATATATATATATATATATATATATATATATAGTTTTTCTTCATTGTTCAGTATTTATGTTATTCAATATTACGCTTATCTCAATTTTGTTGCGAATATATGAAGTTTTTTCTAAATAAAAGTTATTTTCTGAGGACGCTATTCTAATAGTAAAACAGGAATATTTTAAATTTTCCTGGTGGAGAGCTAAATGAAATTTTTTTACAGAGCAATATTTCTCACTGACAGAAGAAATTTGGAAATAAAATAAATAGGTAAATAAAAAAACGGAAATTCAATAAAACGAGGTGGTAACTCCTTAATCTCTTCCCCTCCCCCTCCACCCCACGTGTCTATTCTGTTTTATTTATCCATTGGATCTGAAGAAGTCCTGATATATTTTTCTTCGTGTTTTTGGTTTACACCAGAAACTGAAAAACAGGATGGAAATAAATTTATAATCCTAAATTAACCGGTCTTTGGGTTTTTTCTTAAAGATATATATATATATATATATATATATATATATATATGCGTGTGTGTATTGGTGTTTGTGTAATATATAATTATCTAAAAAAGATGAGGCAGGACTTATTCAAATTGAGAATATATAAAAGGATGCTTATAATTATATATATATATATATATATACAAAGAGAGAGAGAGAGAGAGAAAGATAGTAATACATTTGCTGTGAAATGTTGACATATACTTTAGGCAAATACTGCTAAACCCATTTTTTCACGATTTCCGACATTTAAAGGTCTGTCTTCTGTCAGTGAGATAACTATGAACGTGAAATGTCAGAATAACAGTAGATATTCCATAGCTCTCACCGATTATTTCGATTATATATATATATATGTGTGTGTGTGTGTAATATTCGAATGCCCATCGATATATATACCTATGTGTATATGTGTGTGTGTGTGGGTGTTTCGATGGATTGGCATATCATATAACGTCTCGATACAAGTCGAGTTCAAATCCTGGAATAGGCTGTATTAATGCTTTTTAAAAGGCATGAATCCACGTCTTTTCTCATTGTCTATGAGTGAAGTAGTAGGGCAGAATATGCTCCGTAGTCGTTGTCCTTTAACCAGTCTAAACAAACGAAAAATTCTGAATTCAATGTGAGGAGTATTGTATCTGAAGATCAGCTACACACAAGCGTCCCATTATTTAGTTATCAATTCAACCCTCGCAAAAAACATTTTGACTGACCCTATATAAGAACCCACCACTATAAACAAGTCAACACTATTACTTCAAACACTTCAATCACATTAATACATATCCACATTATTATTTTTATTATTATTATTATTCATTTGGTCATAATATTTCCTAAAAACTTATATCGGAATTTGGTTTGGTTTCTTTGTTTTACTGGCATATCAACCCTTTTTAGGTTATTTAATGCCAAAGCCATTCTCCTAGAAGAACAGCAGTGGTACTATTTAACCCATAGCTGGGAGGATAAGGGTGTTCATACCTTTCCCAAGGGTATTTGCCCAAAAGTGAACGTAATAGCGCGACTGGAGTACGAACTCGCGTACTACGATTCTGCTATCGATCGCTTTAACCATTACACCACGAGGACACCCCCATATCGGATTTTCATCAAAGAGATGGAAATTAAGGTTTAAAAACCACATTCATTCATTTTCTCATCAACGCTTACAAAATCAAACAGCCTAATCCAAACTTTTTTGGAAATTGAAAAGTAAGGGTTTAAACCCAGAAATTTAATGGTGTATATTAAAAAGATCTTATACTCCGAGTTGCTTTGATGGTACTATTTACCAACCCCTCCGCTCGGGCAGGATATGACACAAGGTCAATTTTTAAGCGGAGTTTAACAGGTTTGAATTCAGAGTTTTCCTTCTCCTAGACTAGTTGCCTCAACAAGGCTGAAGAACCTAGTCTGTCCTACTATTTACCCATAGCTGGAGGGAGAATAAGGGGGTTCATACCTTTCCCAAGGGTATTTGCCCGAAAGTGAACATAATAGCGCGACTGGAGTACGAACTCGCGTACTACGATTCCGCAGTTCATCGCTTCAACCATTACACCACGAGGACACCCCATATCACCAGTTGCTTTGATGGTAGATGTAATTTGTGTCTACAAGAAAAGATACAAATTATGTTGTATCCTGATCCCGGTAACCTACTAAATCAGAGATGTGATTTAATAGCTAGATGTAGGCATAGAAATAAATTTAAACTTCGGCAAAAATTTGAATAGATAGTCAAAGTGAATATTTAACTATAATCTATCAAATCAATTTATTATTATATTATTTATAATTTATTAAATTGGTATGGATATTTTATCATGGTTAAAGTAGTCTTACAATTAACGGCACGGGTTTATGTACCTTTCAAAGAAAAAATGATGACATACTAGAATTAAAATTGAAAATTTTTGTTAGAAATGGTTGAAATGTGGATATATATTACTGTGGTTGCTAAAGCGTAAATTTCATTGGTATTGTAATTGTCTTAATCTGAAACGAGAAGGGAGCGGAACAAGCCTTACTGTAATATATTGGTCCAAAAATACGACCAAGATATTCACATGTGAAATAGACATAGGGAATCCGAAAACACTCGAAACACTTGACAACTCTCTTTTGGTTCAGGTACGAAACTTTTTATTACCTTTTTGTGTTTAAGGTTTTTCGACATAAGGGGAGAGAGAGACACAATTTCTTTCTATGCTGATTTTTCCATCTGACACCACCACGAGCGGCACATTTCGTAGACCCCAACTGGTCTCGCCTCGGTGAGACCAAAATCAACTACTTTCCTAGAGACTCGAATCTCAACTAACTGCTTTTTTTTTTTGCAAATTCCAAAATCCTCAGCGCTTCAGGGTATGACGTCATTCACGTCCCCGTCTCCTTTCCTACCTGAGCTTTTTATTGTGACATCTCTGATTGTCACATCCGCCCTGCACGCGCGTGAACACCTGCACTCAATGTGTGCACCTAACTAACCCATGCACTAAACGAAAGGTTCTCAGCCAAACTAAACCGAAAGGCAAGATATATAAAACGAAATCGCTCCGCAATTATCTTACATTACATGGGTAAAGGCTATACATAGCTGAAATGGATTTCGTTTCTCCCTCTCTTTCCTTCCTTTTACCATCCCTCCTATCTTGTAATTTATTTTATTTTTCTATTGGATCTGATGAAGTGCTGTTAAAAATTATTTTAGAGTCTTTGATTCATATCAATGCTCTTAACAGGATCGAAATAAATTCATTATCCTAATGTGGCCGAATATTGTTTTTTTTTTTAAATTGAAATAGAATTATTTACTCTGTGAATTTATTCACACTGAGCTCTTGATGAGGAATATTTAAATATTCGAAATTTGACTAATTCATTTGTCCTGACGGAATTGTTCCCGACTCCGGATTTACTGGATTTAAAAATACCTTATATATATATATATATATATATATATAATGTGTGTGTTTGATGGACCAATCATTTCAATCATTTCAAGGCTATAGGGTTATGTAATTACTATTAAAAGTTTCAAATGCACAATGTTCTAATAGATATGATAAAATCCTGATGCCTTTTGCTTTGAAGAAGTAAAGTTTTATCTAATAATATTGTGCTCTTTATTTGGTAGAAGAGCACTATGACGTATGGCATAAAAGTAAGGAGGTGAAACCATAATTCCTTATTGTAATTCCACTCTGCTGGTCGGATTTGAGCACGTTTCATTTATCAGACGTCTTTTAAACGCTAGCTAATTTTCATATTTTCTCTCTCTCTCTCTCTTTCTCTTTCTTTCTCTCTCTCTATATATATAGAGAGAGATTAATAAAATGTTTACACGATTATGGGAATGCTATTATGACATGATTGAAAATAGTTTCGCTATGCTCACCATCTCTGTCAAAATATTCTTGGAATTTTCGCCGTGTGCAAACGGGGGACATCTCTTCTCTAGACGGAACCCCTCTTAAACCAGTAGACAAATTCACTTACCTAGGAAGCAGCGTCGCATCAACCGAAAACGACATCGACACGAGGTTAACGAAAGCATGGACAGCTATCAATAGGCTATCGATTATATGGAAGTCAGACCTGACCGATAAAATGAAACGCAGTTTCTTCCAGGCAGCGGTCGTATCGATACTGCTATATGGATGCACTACATGGACTCTAACAAAACGGCTGGAGAAGAAGCTAGACGGCAATTACACAAGAATGCTGCGAGCAATCTTGAACAAGTCCTGGCGGCAACACCCCACAAGACACCAACTGTACAGCCACCTGCCTCCTATCACGAAAACTATTCAAGTTAGACGAACCAGACATGCTGGAGAAGCAGGGACGAACTCGTAAATGATGTACTCTTGTGGACCCCCACACATGGCTGTGCAAAAGCAGGACGGCCAGCACGAACATACATTCAGCAACTATGTGAGGATACGGGATGTTGTCCGGAAGACCTGCCTGAGGCGATGAACGATAGGGAAAAGTGGCGAGAGAGGGTCAGGGATATCCGTGCTACCAGCACGACATGATAATGATGATGATGATTTTTATTAGAAAATCAGAACTGATATTAAGAAATTACGTGGAGAAGATTCCAATGATGAGTTGACATAACCAGCAAACAGGTAGAAGATTTTATCTCATAGGATCTGTCAGAAATGTTTACATCTATTAAACACTCTGCATATATATATATATATAGAGAGAGAGAGAGGAAAAGATACAGAGACATAGTGAGAGAGAGAGAGAGAGAAGTGAGAGAGTAGCACTCTGAAAGCAATGTCTCTAATTTATTTCACTGACAACTAAATAAAAAATGTATAGGAACCCAATAACATCGTTAGATAGGGCAATTTATCGGTTATACAATAACTATTTTTCCCCGCGATAAACATTCGTAAAAAAAAAGAATCTTCAACGGCAAAGTGACTCATTTTTTGCACCACTGAAGACTGCATATGTTTTCGGTTTGATTTCTCTGATTTAATGGCATATCAAGCTCTCAAGGGTTATTTAATGCGAAATTCATCCTTGTTGATAAACTGCCGTGATATTATTTTACGCATATCTCAGTGTGGGGATAAGGTTGTTTCATTCATTTCCCATGAGCATTTGTCCAAAAGTGAACGTAATAGCGTGACTGGATTTCGAACAAGCTTATTTCGAGATCTTAGTCTAGCAATTTAGCCATTTCGTTACGGAGACTTTCTATCCTATTTATAAAGAAAGTATTTATTGATAGTTTTGTTCATCTTCATCTCGCCAATTCTGGATTGAGCTAATGATGGTTCTGTTTATTTTATGTGTTGAAATGTATGTCGATGTTGTTATGACGTCACCCACTACCATTGCAACGCATTGTCCGTTGCTTTACAGTGCTCTTATCAGAGTTTTGGTCTCCGTAAGCATTCATTTATCATCGATGAATGTAATTCGGAAAAATCTTTGTATTTACCCAAGCTCACATTCACGATCACGATGCCACATAAAGACAATTTTTAAGTGAAGGTTTGAATTTGGACTTTCCTTATAGACTGTTTGCCTTACTAGAACTAAAGTATTTAATTTTTTCAGTGATATTCGCGTTGCCAGGAGGAGGGCGCTAGTGAAACGCAAACAAACTCACTCAGGAGTTGAAGGTAAGGTTGCAGATTCAATATCCCTCGAAGGTACATTAAGGGCGCCTCTCATGGGACAATGTTTTCTATGTGAAGGTGTTCAATGCAATACCTTTGTTTAAGAAGGTAATCCAAGTAGAAGGAGATATTCATTGAGAAGCAACGTCGACATTATAGCGTTTCGGTTCTAACGAACCATCATCAGGACTATGAGGTATGATATTAGTGATGTTAAATCAACGATGGATGTTTAAAATCACTAATATCATCCCTCACATCCTGATGATGGTTCATTAGAACCGAAACGATATAATGTCGACTTTGCTTCTCAATAAATATCTCCTTCTACTTGGATTACCTTGTTATAATTTTTTCTTTATCTATTGTTGGATTACAATCCATTATTTAACCGGCTCATTGGCCTAGTGGGTCGAATGTTCGCTAATTGTCCAGGAGACCTGGGTTCAATCCCTTGTCGCGTCATACCAAAGATTTTGAAAATGGTACTTGATACCTTCTCTCTTAACACTCAGTGATATAAGACACGTATAAAGGGTTAAGTGGAGCAATCCAGGGAATAGAGTAGCGCCTTCCCCTCTACCTTGGTGTAGTAGCTATTGAAAAAGGGAGCTTTCCGGACGCCCATGACTACGGTTGACAACTTTACTTATTTACTTCCAATCCTTTGCTTATTATGTTAGACCCTATTTTGACAATCTGCCACTCTGATACTATCAGTAATCAAAGGCAATGTTTTCTTTCTTATTGGATGGGAATCTTCAGTATCTACTGCCATACTATCAACATTCACCTCTTAAACTGTGGGACAAAATAATTAAATAAATAGAATTATTTTTGGAATGACATTATCACGAGAGCACCATGCGCACTCCTTTTCAAAGTACATAATTAATATAATAAACTATAAGAAAAAAATATTGTTTTCTATCAGAAAACCCGCTCTTTGAAATGGTGCTATTTTTAATTCCAATAGATGACTTGATTTCAGTAGAAAAAATAGAAGCGGCTTTTGTAAAATAGTAAGCGAACTATTCTATTCTTTTAGGATGAAGCTTGGAAGTTTTTGAACGACAGTCATATAAATGGTTAGGCTTAAATGTCGTTTCCTGTCTTTCCCAAAGAGGATCAAGGCAGAAGAACTGGGATCCGAGTGTAGTATCTGTTTTTTTCTCGAGATAATGAATAAGGTTATGATGTGATAAAAATAAAGAAAATACATTGATTAATTTTTAGATATATTCTAATATATTTAAGCAACATATGTTTGTTTTTCTCTTTTTAAAAGAAATGGTAGTGTGTTGCCACCACAAAATTATGCATTTATGACTCTTCGTTCTGGGTGAAGCTTAGAACTTTTTGAATGACTCACATATATACAATATTGCCCATAAATAACTATACCTTCACCAATTTTAAAGGTAAATTTGTCTTCTAAACCAAAGATCATCGTCATCATCATCATCATCATCATCGTTGTGTTTGTTATCAGCATGTATTTCCCTAACTCTCACTCACCATCTGTCCATATTATCTATCGTTCCTGTTAGGTCTTCTAGAATGCATCTAGCGTCCACACAGAGCTGATGTGTCTAAGTCCTTGCTGGACGGTCAATAGAAACGTACTCTTACTTCTACAGTAGTACCTGGCCTGTCCTGTTCGTCTTACAGGGATGGTTTTCGAGTTTAGAGGTTGGTCAACCACGCAACAAAATCGACTTAAACTGATGTCAACATACGCTTAGCAAAAGCGTGAACTGCTATTAAAAGGTTATTGATCATATGGAGATCTGATTTATCTGATAAAATAAAACGGGATTTCTTATAAGCATTATACTTTGTTACGTCTACTGTATGGATGCACCTCACAGACGCGAACAAAACTCATAATGAGCTAGAAATTACACATGAATGCTACGTGCTGTTGTACACAATTCCTGGCCGCAAACAAAAGGTACTCGGATTTTTTTTCCAAGGGAATATTATATAGACAAACAAAAATATTTTATCAGATATCATTCATCCCAAACTCTAAAGTACTGAAACTTAGTAGATAACAATATGAATTGGACACAAATCTAAAAGCCCCCTCCCCAAGTGAGAATTTTATTTGTAGATAGGCAGGTGTGGCAATGATTATCTAAAAGCATTCCATTGCCGTAGGCTGACGTAATTCTCAGAACTATTCGGTAAATTAACTATTAAATTTAACTCAAGACCCTAGTCCGGTATTAGTTCCCGGGAGAGATTCTTATTGACTTTTCCATAACAAATAATGGCCGAATCGGTGCTTCCGTTTTCTCTACGCAATGGCGGAACTACTACTTCCGACTTCTTAAAACACATGAATCAAATTACAATGGGAATAAAATATACATGCTAATAACATTTACGAATGCATTATGATCTATAAATTCCTGCAGCATTTGGCTTTGAAGAGAATTCCTTTAAAGAATTTGTCGTTCGCATGGGCTATACTGTTCATATATATATATATATATATATATATATATATATATATATATATATGTGTGTGTGTGTGTGTGTGTGTATGTGAGTCTTTTGATGATCTAACTACAAATACGTATGCTTCGAAGACTGCAATCAAAGGGAAAACTATCAGACTGAAAGACTGATATGATAGCATTGCATCCTAGATTGATACAGCTGCAAATTATCAATCAAAGCCCACTTCGATGTGTCTGCCAGGCATTGGTCCAGCTTTTCTTTCTTATCTCTTATTCACAATATTCCGTTTTGATTAGATTGTCACAGATAACATTCAGTCAGAGACAAGTAAACAATTCAATGATCAATCAGTATATATCTAGTAGCTCATTATATATATATATATATATATATATATATATATATATATATATATATATATTATATATATATATATATATATATATATATGCTAACTTGCTCGTTATATACCGATCGATAAGTGCATACGTATCTAGGAAGCCATTATCTTTACATAAATGTATATATTTACACAAAGGTAATTGGTGAATAGATGCATAAAGATCGATAAAGGAAACAACACACACACACACACACACACACACACGAGTGTACATAAGTTCATGCATACACACACGTACACACACACACACACACACACACACACACACATATATATATATATATATATATATATATATATAAAGGGGTTCATGACGGTTAAATATATGTAGGTACGTATGTAAGTATGCATGTAATAGGAGCTGCTAAAAATATGTTGAGCTTACCAAAAATGAACTTTTTTAAACTTTTTAATTAATTTTGTTAAGTGGGTGATTAATGGTGATGCGAATATTTAGAATAACCTTCATATTTTGAGGAACTTCTCTTCTTGGCTGGACCGGGAACTATTTCCCGTATGTATGCACACACACACACACACACACGCATATATATATATATATATGTGTGTGTGTGTGCGCCTGTGTGTGCGCCTATGTATGTGTGTGTGTGTATGTGCAGGAGTGTGTGTGTGTGCATGAGTGTGTGTGTGTGTGTGTGAGTGTCAAACAATTGATTAAATTTTTGTTTCTTAAATTGAGAGAAAAGTTCGCTGAAAAATAGAAGTCACAAAATCTTTTATTGTGTTCAAATATTATATTAATCAGTGCAAAAATATTTCAAATTGATGATAGTTAAGATTTTGTAAGTGAAGTATAGCAGTAATTGTCAGCTCAAAATAAAGAGAAATATTGATTATGCGTAAAACTTCTTTGCATTAGACTGCTCTATTCAAAGACACACACACTCACACACATACACACACACACACACACACACACACACACACACACACACACACACACACACACACACACACACACACACTCACACACACACATATATATATATATATGCCTTTTTTGTATTTACATCGGCAAGCTTATTCTGGAATGTCAGTATTAATAAATGTTATGTAAACACTAACATATTTGGTAATTAGAATAGCAATCTTAAAATAAAATGCATTCTAGAGAGAAAAGTATGTACATTTTAATCAAAAGAAATAAGCTGAAAGATTCTTGGGTAAGTAATAATTGTATACGTACAAAAGAAATTTTATTTCTTCGCTTATTTTTAAAATTTAGGTCGACTCGAAATTAAGTTAGAAAAAGATTATTTACCCACGATTCTAATGCTTTAAAAACATGTATTTTTAATATATTTGGAGGAAAAACTTCCTTAAATTATTTTGGGGTTGATCCTTTAAATCTTTCACGGCAAGTAAAATATTTTCGTTTGCGAAGTATTTCAAAAATTCAAAAAAAAGCGAAAGCACAGATTGATTGATGAATGCAAAAATGCAGAAATAAAAAAGATGGCTTCTGAAGTCTTTTTTTCGAATAAAAATTAATTCTTTTTTTTAGTATGAAAAACAGTTTAGTTTCTACACACACACACACACACACACATATGCACACATACAACCCCCCTATATATATACAATGTATTACAAAAGGGAGTACACCCCTCACATTTCTGCAGATATTTAAGTATCTCTCTTCATGGGACAACACTGACAAAATTACACTTCAATACAATGAAAAGTAGTCTGTATGCAGCTTATATAACAGAGTTGATTTATTTTCCCCTAAAGATAATTCAAAATATAATCATTAAAAGCTAAACCCCTGCCCACAAAAGTGAGTACACCCCTTAGGGAATGTTGTCAATATCGACATACACCATGTAAACTGTCAATATTTTGTGTGGCCACTATCATTATCCAGAACTACCTTTACTCTCCTGGGCATGCAGTTTACCAGAGCTTCACAGGTAGCCACTGGAATGTTCTTCCACTCCTCCATGACGACGTCGCGGAGCTGGCGGATATTTGTGACTTTGCACACCTACACCTTCCGCTTGAGGATCTCCCAAAGATGTTCTATTGGGTTCTCAAGTCAAGAGACATGCCTGGCAAGTCCATCACCTTTACCCTCAGCCTCTTCAGTAAAGCAATAGTCGTCTTGGAGGTGTGTTTGGGGTCATTGTCATACTGGAACACTGCCCTGCTACCCAGTTTCTGGAGGGAGGGGATCATGCTCTGCTGCAGTATTTCACAGTACATGTTGGAGTTCAGGTTTCCCTCAATGAAATATAACTCTCCAACACCTGCAGAACTAATGCAGCCTTAGACCATGACATTCCCACCACCATGCTTGACTGTAGGCATGACACACTTACCTTTGTATTTCTCTCCTTGTCACGGCCACACATGCTTGAAACCATCAGAACCAAATAAAAGTAATCTTCATTTCATCAGACCATAGGACATGGTTCCAGTAATCCATGTTCTTTGTTGACATATCTCCAGCAAACTGTTTGGAGGCTTTCTTGTGTATCGTCTTCAGAAAAGGCTTTCTCCTGGGGTGACAGCCATGCACACCAATTTGATGTAGAATGCAGCGTATGGTCTGAGCACTAACAGGCTGACCTCCCACCTCTTCAATCTCTGCAGCAATGCTGACAGCTCTCCTACGCCGATCTTTCAAATAAAGCATTTGGATGTAACGCTCAGCACGTACTCTCAGTTTCTCTGGACGAGCTACCCGAGGCCTGTTCTGAGTGGACCCCGCACTTTTAAAATGCTGGATGATCTTAGCCACTGTGCTGCAGCTCAGTTACAGGGTGTTGGCAATCTTCTTGTAGCCTTGGCCATCTTCATGTAGCCCAACAATATGTCTTTTAAGATCCTCAGAGTGTTTTTTGCCATGTGGTGCCATGTTGGCACTTTCAGTGACCAGTATGAGAGAGTGTGAGAGCTGCACTTCAAATTTGAACACACCTGCTCCCTATGCACATGGGCCTAGTAACACTATTGAGTCACATGACATTTTGGAGAGGAAATGACAAGCAGTACTCAATTTGGACATTTAGGGGTGTAGTTTCTTCGGGGTGTACTCACTTTTGTTGGCAGGGGTTTAGCTTTTAATGGTTGTATTTTAAGTTATTTTGAGGGGAAAATAAATTAACTCTGTTATATAAGCTGCATACAGACTACTTTTCATTGGGTCAAAGTTTTATTTTGTCAGAGTCGTCCCATGAAGAGATATACTAAAATATCTGCAGAAATGTGAGGGGTGTACTCACTTTTGTGATACACTGTATATATATATATATATATATATATATATATATATATATATATAATACTATCTTTGTGTTGATAGGAAATAAACATTAAAACAAAAGGTTTACTGGGGCATTTTTATCAATAAACTTTGCAGATGATCGTGTCTTTGTGATAATCTTAAGCGACATGCCTCCTAAACAAAAGTATAGTCTAATTAAAAACGACATACAATAATTGAAGAAAAAATATCAAAAATTAAAAGAAACTTACTTAACAGACCGGCCATATGAATGGCTATTAGAATTCCTCAAAGGAGGGAAAATTCTAAGAATCTCAGTGACAAATATTTGAAAAAATTATCAGTTGATAGGCTCTACGTACATCACATGATATAGCTATGCACAAAATAATGTGCATTTTTATAGATGAAATTAAATGTTCTGAAAAGTTTTCTTTCCGAATTGTTTTGACAATTTTTCTATCTAAAAGACGAAAAGAATAATTACTTCAATTTATTAGGACAAAACTGGATTGTTGATTGGGCTGCACACTGGTAAATTTTTTTGTTTGTTTGCAATACTCCGGTAATCCATTAATTTTATTTGTTGAATGGTCTATTCGGTCTTAAAAGTTTGAAAATCGATATGGAGATTGTTGTGAATTACCATTAGAACACACACACACACACACACACACACACACACACACACACACACACACACACACACAGGTATATTATCGCCCATAAATATGTATATACCATGCAGTTTTTATCGAAAGTTAATTTTCTTCTGAACCGAATAGGCAAGGACTTTATGATTTCTAATTTAACTTCAGACTTTAAAAGCTGAAATCATTAAGGATTATATATACAGGGTGTCTCAACATACATGGGGCCCACGTGACTGATAATAACTCAACTAATAAGAATTTTGTGTTCTTTTTTGTTTCAGATTTGACAAGAGTATGCTATAACAACTATTAATCTTCGATCCAAACGCCTTCAATAAGAGTGGACAAAATATTTTGTGTCACTACCTATTTGAACACAAAAACATTCAAAACTATTTCAAAATAAATGCAATCCATAAATATGATATATTCTATAACTGAGACAAAAAAACTCCAAAAAAAGATTGAATGTCCTCGAAGCTTATAAAGAACAATTTAAAAAAACATTGATTAGATGTTTCTAGTTCAAAGAAAGCATTTTTTATAAAACATGTTCGAAATGACCGCCATTGCGCTTGTCTCAGCAGTAAATCCTTATCATATTAATCATTATCACATCGCACCATCAGTACGGAAATCCCAGACCCTCTCTCGACACCCCTCCCTATCGTCCATTGCTTCCGTTAGGTCTTCAGAGTTACAACCCGTATCAGCACAGAGGTGCAGTATGTAGGTTTTAGCTTGTCAGCCTGCTTTTTCTTGTCCATGTGAAGGAGGGAATCACTTATGAGTTCATCCCTACTTCTCCATCAGAGGCTCGTAGGTCTGGTTCGTCTAATTTTGATAGTTTTCGTGGTGAGTGGTACGTGGCCTTACAGCTGCTGTTTTGTGGGGTGTTGCCTCCATGACTTGTTCAATATTGCTCGCAGCATTCTTGTGTCGTTGCCGTCAATCTTTTTCTCCATTCATTTAGTTAGAGTCTATATAGTGCATCCATAAAGCAGTAACGACACGACCACTGCTTTAAAGAAACAGCGTTTTATCTTATTGGTCAGGTCTGACTTCCAAATGACCGATAATCTATCGATAGTTGTCCATGCCTTTGCAAATCGCCAGGTGATGTCTGTCTCAGTTTATGAGACAATGCTTCGTAGATAAGTGAACTTCTCTATTAGTTTCAGAGGGCTATCGTTTAGTGAGGAGATTTCGCCTGTTTAATTAAAGCACATATATTCCGTTTTGTGAGCATTGACGGGAAGGCATATGCCTGCAGCTGCTCGTTCCAGACTATGTAACAGAGTTTTGGCTTGGGTGGGTGCATTTGCAGGAAGCGCTATGTCATCGGCTTAGTCAGCGTCTGTAATTGTTTTTGCGGGGTACCTTCTGCTTCTTTCCTTTGTTAGCTTGAAACCGTTTTCTTTCAATTTATAAATAAATGTTCTAAGCACGTGGTCTAGACAGATTATAAACAGGTATGGGAATGATGTGTCTTCTTGCAGTATACCTGCTTCAATGTCGTAGCAGTCTGTGTGTCCATCCGGGTAACGGGCTTTTATTTTTGTGTTTCTATATAGCATTATTATGGCGGCAACGGTTTCTTTTAGTAGGCTCTTGGCAAGTGGAATTTACTCCACCTTTCCTCTGTGAATGAAGTCAAAGGTCTTGGTTAACTCGATAAATGATATTGTTGTTGCTAGGTTTTTTGTACAGACACCTTCAAGAATTCGACGTATAGTCAAAATTTGTGACGTCGTGAATGTATATCTCCAGAAGCCATTTTGGTTCTTCTTAAGTATGTTCTCAATTTTGGGTTCTATGCAGTTGCGTAGTAGAGCATTGTATATGTTGACAACTATGGTTATAAGGGTTATACCTCGGTAGTTCTTGGCTGATCCGAGGTCTCTCTTTTTAGAGAAAGGGAGGATGCACCCCTTTGATTATATACGGCATTACAGTGTCAGAGCAGTATGTCGTCGAATTGTCTGATCTTCCATATTTCTGGGGGGATTTCATCGAGCGCTGCTGCTTTTCTCTTTTTAATTTTTCCCAGTACCTAGTCGAATTCTTCTTGAGTAAACGGTTACAGTTTGATGTCTAATTGCTTACTTATAATTCTTGTGACTGGTTCATGTGTAACTTTCGGAGGGGTTCGGAGTAAATTCTCGAAATACTGTTTCCACATGTGTATTCGTTCTTGTTGACTGGTAGCTTTCGGTTTAGCTTTCGCAGTGCTCTTCCTTCTGAACACTTCGTTTACCATTTGTCATGCTTTCCTAGATTGTTTATCTTCAACCGAGAAACTATCTGCTAACGCCGGGATTAAAAACTATCAAAGGAGTAACATAATAATATATACTCGCATGCGACACGTGTTTCGAATTTTTAGGTTCTCTTCAGGTTTTTCGAATGGTAAGATGTATCTGCTTCTTTTATAGGAAAATAGTTTTGATAGGTTGCTTTGATTTTGTTGAATTCCAATTTTTGTGTCTGTGAATGGCCTATTGGAGTTAATTACTCGTGAAGATCTCTCGACTATGTTAATTTTTTATGTGTATATATTAGTATTTATTCACAGAATCATGTACCCATGTATACATTTGTGTATACTCATACCAAAGTCGCTATCATCTGCGAAACTATTCACACACGCACACATTATCTATCTATCTATCTATCTATCTATCTATCTATCTATCTATCTCTGTCTGTGTTCATGAATGTTTGTGGCATTTATTTCCCTTAAATATCTTGTTCTCTTATATATAAACTCATCATGTCACGCCATCAGCACGTCGTCCATTGCTTCTGGCAGTTTTTTAGGGTTACATCCCGTATCTGCACAGAGCTGCTGTATATAGTTTCTAGCTGATCGTCCTGCTTTTGCCCGTCCAGTGAAGGGGTTCACAGGAGTAGGTCGCTTATGAGTTCATCCCAACTTCATCGGCAGTGTCTGGCATGTCTGGTTCGTCTAACTAACGAACAAGGGAGGATAGCCCATAATAGAAGGCGATGAGGTCAGTTTCTTCACTAATATTGGTACGGCTGTTGCAGCAGCTGATTGTTGTGATGTAAAGGCCATTAAAAGTAGCTACCATCATCCTAGGTTGTATTTTCTCTTTGATATTTAGTGATTTTAGGGCTCGTGGTTCTATAAGCATATCTATATAAACTATCGTGGCATTTACAGAGTTTTCCAATCAGATACTGTGGCTACCGTCCATCTATTGCCAGTAGAGTAATATTTAATATCCTTGCTATGTGCGTGTCTCTGTTCTTGAATGCATATTATGTCTATGTTATGATTAATAGCTGATGCGGTCAGCTCCGGTAGTTGTCCTATTCTATTTAAGGTTCTGACGTTGAATATCACTAACTGTATTGTGCTTTTGCATTTTAGTAAATTTTGTTTGAGCTCTGTAGCTCATTTTTCGAACACTGAAGCCAGGGATCCAGCCTCAGCTAGAATCACCTCTTTTTTACCCGCGCGAAGAGTGATGCTGTTTGGATAGGTGGTTTGGGTGTGGGTCATGGTAATCTTTCGATGTCTGTTTTTGTTCTCATCTATAGAAGCCACCCTTATAGATGAGCAGAAGTAGTTCCTCGATCGAACTATTTAATACTGGCCGTTGAACCGTAGGATTCATACGCCCATGAACGCATTGCGTTCAGCCATCAGAGGGTTTATTCACTTGCCTTTACGTCCACCATGCTGCTTCCGATGGCTTTCGAAAATGAAAATATTTTTCGCCCCTCCCGCTCCTCTTTCTTCTTCCTTCAGTCATTATTAAGTTCTAACATAGTTAAAGTCCTCAATTATTTTTTAAAAAATTCAGTGCAGTCCTTATTTAAGCTTCTTTGCATCCTCATAGGCATTCTATTTTACGCTAACTTAGATTTCTAGGTTCTATTAAAGTCCTATCGTCTTAGCTTATCTTGATCAGGTTCAATTTTAATTTGAAATTACAGTAAATTGTCTTTAAATTTCAGACACAGATAGTATAAAGCAGTGATTTTAAAAAGAAAAACAATGAATAAAACCATTCATGCATTTTTAAATGACAATTTAGTAAAAAAAACAACATATTACTAACCAGTTTTAAACCCTGCCATCTTGGAGTGGATACGCTTAGTATTTTTGAATGAAGTTTAACTCGGTCTGTCTCGAATACTCTTCTGAACTTTACTTTTATACAGAAATATGTGGTTTATTGCTTGAAGGGTTGGGGGAGGAAGGGTCATTAACTCATTTCATTCTCTCCTACCTTTTTTTGTTTTTTTTGTTTTGTTTTTTTTGTTTTGTTTTTTTTTGTTTTGTTTTTTTCCTCTTTATACTGAATATTTCGGCATTGACACGGGATTCAATAAAGAATTCTATCATTTTTTTGACTTAGGGTTTTAGGTTCTACTGAAGTCCAATAGTGTTATCATCTCTTGACCAGGTTCGATTTTAATTTGGAATTACAGTAAATTGTCTTTAAATTTAAGACACTAATAGAATAGAGCAGTGATTTTACAAAGGAAAAATAGATAAACTCATTCATATATATAGTATTATTTATATAGTATTATATATAGTATTATATATATAGAATAATATATATACATATAGTATTATATATATATAGTATTGTATATATATAGTATTTTATATATATTTTATCATATATACAGTATCATATATATGTCGTATCATATATATACCGTATTATATATATATATATAGTATTACATATAGTATTATATATAGTATTACATATATAGTATCATATATATATATATATATATAGTATATATATATATATATAGTATATATATATATATATATATATATATATATATATATATATATATATATATATATATATATATATATATAGTATTATGTAGATAGTATTAAATGCAATTTATAACATTCGAAAGGTCATATTCTTTTCAATCAATATCATGGTTCTATTTTGCCCAGACAAACCAATGAGATAATATAAACATGGGATTTGACGTCACAATTTCTCAAAAGACAGTGACCTTTTCAGTCTGTCTTACGTCTTTTCTAATTGTAAATGTGTTGTAACAAGATCGACCATGACCATTCATTCTTTATTGCTCGTAACATTTGACCTTTGAGTAGAATGAGAAGATTAGGTAAAATTCTTTCATGGTGATGATACATTGCAGTGTATTGTTCTTGTCTTGGATCTTTTAATTTGGCGTCACGTTGTGATTTGGTTATTTTTATTAATACCACAACGTTTGTGTAGATCTTTAGTCGGCCTTCTTCACGCGTATATTCCATTAGAAATGCCGAGGGGGGAGTCTAAATATTTTTTTCAAACAAACAGCAAACTGTATAATGTTAAAAAGGAAAGATTAGTTTATTTAAAAAAGTATATATAGATTAAAACATCAAATAAGATCTTAGATTTTTTTGCCTGATTTTGATAAAGACCAGGATAATTGTTAAAAGAGTTACGTAAATACTGCTGTTAGAATAATTAAATTCAAATTTGCTTTATCGTGTTCGTGAACACATGATCTTACTTTCTGTCCTTAAAGAAGTCTTTTCACTTTCGGACATTGTTAAGCAAGCCGTCTTACTTTACACCATCTGAAAACAAGTCTTATAGATTATCACATTCGTTTAGTAAGTCATTTTATTTTACACCATCCTTAAACAAGACTTCTTACTTTTTTCAGTGTTAAGTCATCTTACCGTCTATTCTCATTAAACTGTTCCTCTTACCTTCATTACTCCTTAAACATATCTTTTTACGTTACATTATCCTTATATATATATATATATATATATATATATATATATATATATATATATATATATATATATATATATATAAACTAATATGTGTGTCCAGTTCTGGGGAAACATAACAAAATAAGCCAAAAATAAAATTTATTATATAAATTAAAAAATGAAACCCAAGTCGTTAAAACAACCATTCCTTCCATCACAAATTAGTGAATTTTTTCTCGATGTGCTTAGCTAATTTGCATATTTGCCTTAAAATTACATATAAAAAAGGAAGAAACTATTCTATAATGCCGCCCAGTACTGCAAAATAGTCTAAATAAAATCATGATTAATATCCCGATCAGATCAATCTAGGTCTATGGATACGTACAGTCGGCCCGCCTTTTGGATGATGATGGTGTTTTATTCATAGATAAAAAATGAGATGTAAAATGGAATTAAAATAATCAAACATTTACATTAGTCTTTTTCAGGTTACTTTTTTCGAGTTAGTGATATTTTCAGCCTGTCTTTTACATCTCTCTTTGTATAAATGTGTTCAATAAGATCTTCAGTGTAGGACTGCTGATTGAGACATCATTAACTCAGTAGTCAATTTTATTTGGTCTTCATCATCCAATCTGGAACTTATCACCAATCTAAACTTGGTATCAGCTTTGTAAGTCCAACCTGCTTACATACGTAAAAACCTGACAAATCCACTTTTCTTCGGATATTGCTTTGTTTCAACAACAGTATTTTTACGCACCTTCAGTTTTGACAGCAGAGCGTAGGACACGCTGGTATTTGTCGAGCGCCCCGCGCACGCGCGTGTACGGGACAAAGACTTTTTCATTGTGAGTAACAGGCGCAGGACCGTAGTCTACACACGCCTGGAGGGGCACTCTCAGTCAGCTGGAGCTGTAGTATACACCAACTACTTTCCCTGGAGAGAGGTAAAACCTTCCCTCAGCGAGTATCCTGTATATGACACTAAACAATCTGATGGTGAGGTTTTAGTAATGTTGGACCTTGGGGTAATGCAGAGTACGCCTTTATTGCCATCGCTCCCAAGACCACTCTGGTTCGAAATGGGAGCACCTGATTGAACCCAGTCAACTGGTTAAATAGAACTAAACAGAAAACTTATGCTAAACTTACTTGTTTGAATTAGAACTGTGTGATTAAACTTGAAAAAGAAATGTTTTTCACAATTAAACTGTGTACTTGCATTTAAACTGTGTACTTATGTTAAACTGAATTGTTTGAAATGGAACTGTTTTTGACATTGAAACTTTACTAACGCTAAACAGAATTGTCTAATATACAACAGTTTTGACATTTAACGGTGTGTAAACAAAATTTATACTCATACTAAACTGAATTGGCTGAATTAGAACTATTTGAATAAACTGAATAGCTTGAAATAGAAATGTTTTTGACAATTGAACTGTGTACTCATGTTATTGAATTGTTTGAAATGGAACTGACTATTTTCATAAAAATGGATTTGGCGTTAAACAACCAACAAAGGTTGATATGCCATAAAACCCAAACAACTAACCTAAAAAGTGGTGCCCCTTTTTTGGTTAGTCCTAAGAGCAATGGCAATGAAGGGGTGCTCCGCATTCCCGAAAGCCCCAGCATCACTGGAACCTCACCATCAGATTTTTTAGTGTCTTATCCAGGACACACATTGGTGGGGGGTCTGAACTCGCTGCAGAAGTGCAGTCGGTGTATTCTCCTGCCCCAGCCGATTTGGCAATACACATACATATGTGTGTGTAAGTAATATCTGGTATTAAATGACAATCACAAGTTTATATGCTATTAAACCATGTAATCTAATATAAATAATCAGTTATGACCACAGCTTGAACGTGTGGACATTATACATTTGCTGTTTAATGGGTTTTGGAAGACTTAAGAATCTTTAATTGATATATACTGAGCTTTTCGAGCTCATTTAGTGTTACGCCGGGATGATGCTGTTCTGGATAGAAAATCGATACATCTAAAAGTCAAAAATCTTAGAAGCACGAAGGGAAAGAAAGGCAACCGAATAAAAACTGCAGACCTTTATCATTACAACAGTGAAATATTTTTTTATATAAGTTATATTGTTTTTTTTATCAACCATGAAAATCATGGCCGGTCAAAGTATTATATGCACCTTCATAGCATTTGCTATATATCTCTTATTCTCGGCCGTTCTATGTTTCATAGAACATCACTCGACATCGGACAGTTTACATCTTTTCACTTCTCTTCTCTTCGTTCTACGATAGGCTTGTCGATCGCCTCGAGTCAATATCTTTCGTGTCACTATTTTTGTTTTTGTTCGTAGGCTTCACTTTCCGTAGTTTTAAGTTCTCAGCTAAAACGATGAACAATGACGCAACTATATTTTCATGTGTACATATCAATTCTAAGCGACTTTCCTTTCATTATTCACTGTGGCCTAAAAGGTGTATCTATGAGCAAGATGGAGCATTTCAACCGTGTTGAGGGACTAAATTATTTTTTGACTCTAGAAGCTTTTTGGTCAGTTGATAGAAACCATCGAATGTGAGCAGTTGTCTCAGATTAACCTCAAGTTTAATAGCTGTCAATCATACCGCAGTGTTCTTCATGTTGAATGGCTACACGACTTAATCTGAATGATATTTTACATGCTAATAATAGATCTCAGTAATATATTATGAAATACAAGCTATTATCGTGACAGGTCATTTCAGAAAAATGTGGTGAGATTTAACTATATAGAGTTACCATTGTAACCAGGAGGTACCCGTAGTGTAATGGTTATCATCGTAGAAAATGGACACGGCGACACGAATTCAAATCTTGGACGAGACCGATTGTACTTCACATAGCACTAGTACCCTTGGGAAAGGTATGAATCCAATAATTCTCCCTCCTGCTATGGGTAAATAGTAGGGCAGACTAGGTTCTTCAGCCTTGGGGTGCAACCAGTCTAGGAGAAGGAAAACTCTGAATTCAAACCTGTTAAACTCCGCTTAAAAATTGACCTTGTGTCATATCCTGCCCGAGTGGAGGGGGTTGGTAAATATGGTTACCATTGTAACCTGCCCAAGTTTATTTTCACCACATGAGTGGCGGTTTAAAATGTAAAGGTTATTTCTTCTGGACTCTATACTTCACTCCAAATTAAACAAACTTCTCTCTCTCTCTCTCTCTCTCTCTCTCTCTCTCTCTCTCTCTCTCCTTACTGTCTCTGTGCCGGTCTGTCATCCGTCTCTGTCTCTCTCTCGCTCTCTCTCTTTATATATATATATATATATATATATATATATAGTGTGTCTTCAAACTGAAATAGAAATTTTCAGGTTTGCAATTTTAAAATATTTAAAATACTGACGAATAAACACTTAAAGTTTATCACTAAAAAATACAGACATCTCACCTCTAAAATCACAGGGGGGTACCCTCGTGGTGTAATGGTTAAAGCGAGGGACTGCGGGATCGTAGTACCCGAGTTCGTACTCCAGTCGCGCTATTACGTTCACTTTCGGGCAAATACCCTTGGGAAAGGTATGAACCCCCTTATCCTCCCAGTTATGGGTTAAATAGTACCACTACTGTTCTTCTAGGAGAATGGCTTTGGCATTAAATAACCTACAAAAGTTGATATGCCATTAAACAAAGAAACCAAACCAAACCATCTAAAATCCCACTCATGATAAACCCATTTAAATCTATTTCCTTCTCCTTGACAGGTTGGCTTACGAAACTAAAGAAACCAGTTTACCTGACTATTTCCCCATAGATCGGGAGTGGGAGAATAGATAGATTCATGCATTCCCAAGGGCATAAACGCAAAATGAAACTAAAGCAGACTCATCCAGGTTTTGAACTCGGGACATAGATTCCATTTTGATAACAGTTACAGAAACGGCTCCTTCAATAACACTCAACTTTGTATATTTAAAGGTTACGATAATGGAACGCACCATGGGGATCAAACTGTATGTCTTTTTCCCTTGAGCAGTGACCATTCTCCAACCAGTCATATACACCTCAACAAAAAGTACTCATTTTTTTTTTCACAGATATTAGTATGTTTTTGAATTGTAAATGTACCTCTCTTTGCGACGCTTACTGATATCTTCTTTTTTCTTCTCATATGAAACGACTTGTCATGTATTTACAGTTCAAGACAACATAAAACCCTCCGTTTAATTCTGATCATTTGCAAGCAACTCAATCCAAATGTTTGTTGGAGAGAAAGATTGATATTTCGAGTTTGAAAACGACGTGGCACTGGGCGGGATAAACAGATATATACATTTGGAGTCTCTTTCAAGCCATTACTTTCGCAGCACGGGGTCAACATCGCGAACAGCATATTTAAAGAAGCTATGACATGTGTTTCCCCGAAGCGGGAAGCTTCTACCGGTTGTCGAGCAAGAATTTTGAGTCGATAATGAATGGAACAGCAAGATCTTATAAAAAATACATAAAAATCTGATACACAGATTTCACTTTTATGATTCACATACTCTCGCACACATACATAAAGGATATTCGAAAAATAAAGGATCTTCTATGTTTCTGCAGAAACTACAAAAGATTGATAGAACTTAGCGAAACGATTATCGTCCTAATCAGTGAACGAAGCTCCCATCCTCAACGAGAGTGTTAATATTTCATTTCGGGATAAATACTGCGGAAAAGGCATGAACTCATCTGTTTTCCTTCTTTCTATGGGAAAACAGAAAGACACTGAGTTCTTTAGCTTTAGTTTAGCAATCAATGCAAGAGAAAGAAAACTTTGAATTCAAGCCAGCTTTACTCTGTTTTAAATTCACCTTGTGCCACATCCTACTTTTGGTTAAGGGATAACTTAAATAGTATACCATCTGGGTCATTTCTACATTTACTTTGAATTTCTTTAAGTAAGTTGAGATACTTAATGAGTATTCTGCAGACTGAAATTAAAGGCTGTAAAGAATTTTAAAACTTTTACTTGGTTTAATGGCAAATCAACCATTGATGGTTATTAAATGCCAAATCCTGTTTATACACAAACACACTCGCGCAAAGAACGCACACAACCAAGCATATATATATATATATATATATATATATATATATATATATATATATCAGACAATTTTTAAATGAACGCATTGTTGATAGATTTATTTTTACACAAATTCGCTTTTTTACGTACAATTAAATGGGTTCAAGTATTGTTATTTATAGTTTGCATAAAATTAAATGGTTTCAAGTATGGCTATATAACACGAATGATTCTATTTAATTAGTTTTATTTTCTTGTGCTTAATGGCATATTAGGCATTGTATGTTAAATCGTGACTTTATCTATTTATGTATCTATCTCAATATATATATATATATATATATATATATATGCGTGAGTGTGTGTGTGTGTGTGTGTGTAGTTGGGCAGCAGTCTTTCATTTAAGCATGTTTGAATAAATAATAAAGGCATATGTGGTCTATATAATCTAATCAAAATCCTTTAAAGTATCCTAATAAGTGTCTTGGTTTCAGGTTTATACCTGCAAGCAACCCCGGATGAGGGACTTTGAAAGGTCAAAAAGCGCTTGGGACAATTTTGGTAAATTCAACCCTCAATGCCAACTTATTAGGAAACTTGAAATGATCTTAATAAAATTATATAGACAAAATGTGTCTTTATTATTTAATAAATGAATAAATGAATATGTATATATATATATATATATATATATATATATATATATATATACTCATTTATTTATTTATTAAATAATAAAGACACCTTTTGTCTATATGATTTCATTAAAATCACTTATATATATATATATATATATATATATATATATATATATATATATATATGATTTGTAAGTGCATAGTTTTTAGAGTTTATTTGTTTGCACACAATTAAGTAGCACTATATAACACTAATTCTTTTCAATATTATTCACTTTTTTCGCACATCGTTAACGGGTTTCACGTATTGCTCTCTAAAACCAATACTTCTTTTAAACATTAATTATTTGTTTACACTTACTAAAATGCTTTTGACTATTTCTATTCAATATTAGTAATTGTATACATCAAATATTCCTATCAAATACGAACAAATCTATTTGATTTATTGATGAGTCCTTTACAGATACAATCACTTCAGATCAAACTGGCTGGAAAGGTAATAGTAATGAAGGGATTCATCCCATCTCAAAACTTCAAGACTATTGCCTCTCAATCAGATGCTGTTTGAGTTCATACCCAAGACACTAAATGGTTTCAAGAATTACAATCTGATACAAACAATTTTATTTGATATTCGATTGTTTGCATTCATTTACATGGTATCAAGCAATGCTACTTAATACTAATAACCCTAACTAATTCAATTTAATACAAATAATTATTTTGGGGGGTGTCCTCGATGGACTGCGGAATCGTAGAACGCGAGTTCGTACTCCAGTCGCGCTATTACGTTCACTTTCGTGCAAACACCATTGGGAAAGGTATGAACCCCCTTATCCTCCCAGCTATGGGTTAAATAGTAGCACTACTATTCTTCTACGAGAATAGCTTTGGCCTTAAATAACCTACAAAAGGTTGATATGCCATTAAAATAAAGAAACGAAACCAAATAATTATTTTATATTCTTTTCAATGGTTTCAAGCATTGTAAATGATTGAATAGATATATTTAACCCATAGATGGGAGCCAAACTGTTGCTACTACTTTGATTCAGAATGGACCTCAGAATAATAGCTATAATAATTCGATAAATTATATTCACGATATTGTTACATAGCGATATACACGAATATGGCCATGTGCGAAATGGGTGAAATGGACATCGAATGTTGATTACGATAGAACATATGAATCTCAAAATTCGAAAACACGTAACGAATTCTTGTTCAGATATGAAACCTTTTTATTAACTTTGAGTTAAAGGTCTCGACGTAAGGAGGAGAGACACAATCTTGTTATGCTGTCTTATTCATTTGGCCCCCATTTCGTGCGGCCCCCAATGGGCACAAGTTCGCCTCGCGCCTGCGAGCTCCAAAAGTCGATCCTTCTCGTTTGGCGTCCAGTACTCGACTCTTACTTTCTTCAAATCTCACACAAACCTCCGCGCGCTTCCGGTGCGTGACGTCACCCGCACCCTGTCACCGCGTTTCGTCTCGGACTATTATGATATCTGAGTGACACCTCCATCCGCCCGCGCGCGCCTGCGTTACCACCTGACTCAATGTTGCACCTAAATAACCAATGTGCTGAGCCGAAAGGTTCTCAGCCTAACTAAACTCAAAGGCATGAACAGAAATCCCTCGGCTATTATAAAACAATATCATGGAATACATAAATAGCTATCAGCTGATAGGTCTATTATAGGCATAATATAACTATAGACCAGTTGACATGCCTTTTAAATCAGTCAACGACTAATATCGCCGTTAAAATTTCCTAGATAAGATTGAGGATAAAACACCAAGACATTATAGACGCTATCGAACATGTCCTTTGTAGACTCTGCAGATGTTGTTCTGCATAGAAAATGGAAACTGTTATGGTTTTAAAATTCTATCCGGAACAGTATCAATCCCAAAACTACAAAACTGGAGCCTGACCATCAGATACTTTAGTGCCATACTCAGGTCAGACGTGTTGTAGGGGGTCAAACTCCTCTGCAGAGATGTAGTGGGTGTATTTTTCAGTCTGGACATCAGGACTGGTTGAAGTATTAATTGGATGAAGTATCGTTATTTAATATTAATGATTGTATATCATGTTTACCCAACCCCTCCGCTCGGGCAGGATATGACACAAAGTCAATTTTTAAGCGGAGTTTAACAGGTTGGAATTCAGAGTTTTCCTTCTTCTAGACTAGTTGCATAACCAAAGCCGAAGAACCCACTCTGCCCTACTATTTACCCATAGCTGGAGGGAGAATAATTAGATTCATACCTTTCCCAAGGTATTAGTGCTATGTGAAATGCAATCAGTCTCGTTCAGGATTTGAACTCGTGTTTCCGTGTCTATTTCCTACGATGATAACCATTACACCACGGGCACCTCTATAATTCTATATAATGTTGAGAATTTGTTTGCTCACTATTAAATGATTTCAAGTATTGACATTTCTGGGTAATTGCTCCTCAATCACCTCTTTGGCATAATCTTGGAATAACGATTAGTGAGTTCACCAATGGTCCAGCAGACCGGGGTTCGGTCCCAGGTCCAGTTATACCAAAGATTTAAAAAATGGTACTTGATGCCCCCCTTGCTTAACACTCAGCATTATAAGGTATAGATTAAGATAAGTGGATCAATCCAGGGAAATGAGAAGCGCCTTCCCCCTTGTGAAAAGGGAACCTTCACGTCACTCTTAACTATGGCTGTCAGCCAACTTACTGAACTTACATGTTTGCCACAGGAGTAATTGGAAGAATGCAGTCGAAAAAATCATATCAGTACTATTGATAGACAGGACCAGCCGAATGATTGGACGGGCACCTCTGACCGCCTGTCCAGTAAAGTAAGGACCAAAGAGGGATTTTGCAGGGACACGTGACCTCTTCGGTTTCCGTTTCACAATCTGCTCAACCACCAGAATCTTGTCTCGAAGCACAACGGATCGCCTCTCTCGGATAACAGGCAACATCGTTGGGCGGAGGTTTTACCCTTTACAGAGCGGCAGTTGGCATATTCTACCGCCAAAGCCGACACAGTGGACCAAAGTTAAAGTGTCATCAATTGATTAATGATTTTTAAATGTAAAATCTCATTGAATTACAGTTAATTTTACTATCGAAATATTTCAAAGATAATTCTTACTAAAGCAATCATCGTAAAACATTATGGTATTTTAGAAAGGGATTAAAATTCGAAAGAAATTGAAATTTGTACCAGCTTGCGAATTGATAAGTTTTTTTTTAATCCAGAAGCGGGACAAGATTAGTTGATAAAGTTCAACTTCTCATCCAGTCGATCAAGGGTAGCTAGGTATACTTCATCTAGTATCCCAGACTGAAAAGTGAATTTAACCAGGACCTAATGAGGTCACTAGACCTTATCGGTCACATAAATGCTTGTGATGTCTTATTGAACGATACTGCCCACGCAAAACATAAACCTCTACATTGCCTTCAATGTGATTTCGAGATAGTTAATATATGTATTTACCCAACCACCCCGAACGTACAGGATGTGACATAAAGTCAATTTAAGTGACGTTTAACAGGTTTGAATTCAGAGTTTTCCTTCTCCTAGACTAGTTGTCCCACCGAGGTTAAAGCACTATCTACCCAACTATTTTCCTATAGCTGAAAAGAGAATAATTAGATTCCTACCTTTTTCAAGGATTATATGAAATGCAAACAGCTTTGTTTAGGGTTTGAACTCGAGTCTATGATTCAACTTCCTTCGACAGTCACCATTACACCACAGGAGTTCCCTTATTGATAGTGTATATATGAATACAGATAATGTATACATTCAGCAATAACATTGTCATTAAAAAAAAAACAAACACGTTAATCCTCTGCACTATATCAAAACAATAATTATTTCTCAGTGACATCGACGTAAAAGTTTGAAAAAAGAAATTATTATACATTTTATATTTATTGATGAGCCAACAAAACCATATTTCAACACAAAAATAATAATATGATATACATGAAGACTTTTTATATATCTGAAAATATTTATACTAGCCTTATAACAATTGTGAAAGAAAAAAATCAAAAAACCTTTTTAAAAGATTTCAATTTATTGGAACCACACCAAAATACAATCAATTGTTAGTTGGCCCATTGCCCAATTTTCCACGAACTATCATTGAAATTCATTGAAAACTTTTGGAGATATTGTGTGGACAAACGATCATGTATAATCTGTTCAATTTCGTTGTCAGAGTTCAAAATTGCCAAAATTCGCCTCTTAATCTTCAAATTTATTCTCTCTTCACCGGTTCTTCGTTAGAGAAGATAATGACCAAATCAATAAAAGAGAGTTGTGGGGAGTAGAGTTAAAGTCGGTTTGCGGCAATAATAAAGACCGCCAACCTGGTTTAAATGTAATCGACGTTTAAATGCAGCCGAGAGTGTAGTTTCATTTTGGCAGTAATGAAAATATAATTGAAAATTACACTCTTTTCTGACACTTCCAACAGCGGAAATATCCCGTGAAACGTCCTATACAAGATTAAACTAACATACCGAGACAGATGATGACAATACTGAGGGTTCTTTTATTTGGATTCTTTGTTTAACGGCGGACCTGGCCGATAAAATGAAACGCAGTTTCTTCCAGGCAGCGATTGTGTTGATACTGCGATATGGGTGCACTACATGGACGCTAACTAAACGGATGGAGAAAAAGCTTGATGGTAACTACACAAGAATGCTGCGAGCAATATTGAACAAGTCCCGGAGGCAACACCCCACGAAGCAGCAGCTGTACAGCTACCTACCACCCACCACGAAAACTATCCAGGTTAGACGAACCAGACATGTAGGACACTGCTGGAGAAGTAGGGACGAGCTCATAAGTGATGTACTCCTATGGACCCCTTCACATGGCCGAGCTAAATCAGGGCGACCAGCTCAAACCTACATACAGCAACTCCGTGAGGATACGAGGTGTAACCCTGAGGACTTGTCGGAAGCGATGAACGATTGAGAGAGGTGGCGAGAGAGGTCAGGGATATCCGTGCTGATGGCACGACAAGGTGATGAGATGATGAAAGCAATAACAAGCCTTATAGAAGGATTACTTCACTCAGAGATGGGTGGCTTTTTGGTAAGCAATTTTAACGTAGATATTCGATAAATCATATTCACGATATCACGGAATACATAAATAGCTAGCAGCCGATAGGTCTATTATAGGCATGATATAACCCTAGACCAGTTGTCATACCGTTTAAATCAGTCAACGACTGATGTCGCCATTAAAATTTCCAAGACAAGATTGAGGATAAAATACCAAGATACAGTACACGATATCGAACATGTCCTTCGTAGACTCTGCAGATGTTGTTCTGCATAGAAAATGGAAAGTGTTATGGTTTTAAAATTCTATCCGGAATAGTATCATTCCAACGTAAAATGAAATAAGCAATTGTAAATGCATAGAAATAATCGGTCCCAGCCATACTCGTAACTTAGTATATCTGAAAAAAAAATGATGAGGCATTAGTTAATTGGAGTTATTATTGCCACTTATTGAAGTTTTCTTGTACCACACATGTGGCAGTTTAAAATGTTGAGGCATTTCTGTTTAAACGTATATAATGAAGTTGTATTTACATCTACACGTCTAGAAAATAATGGTTGGTTGTTTGCTTTGTTTTACAGCGTATAAACGATTTTCGGGTCATTTAACGCCGAAAGAAATTTCAAACAATTCAGTTTAGTATAAGAATAGTTTTGGTTTTCAAACAATTAAATGTCAAAACAGTTTAATTAAATGTCAAAACAGTCCTATTTAAAGCAATTCGGTTTAGCGAAAGTACACAGTTTAGTTCTATTTGACCCATTGATATGACCCTATCAGGTGTTACCATTTCGAACCAGAGAGTAGTTGACAGCGATGACAATGAAGGGGTACTCCGCATTCCACAAAGCTCCAGCATCCTGGAACATTACCATTAGATTAATTAGTGGTCCAGGATGCTCTGCAGAGAAGCAGGTGGTATATTCGACAGCACTAGCAGACTGTGTAAAGAAAATATTGGAATTGTCTCTGTAGAAATATTTTTAAAAAATCGCTTTCTAGATGCGATCCACATTCAGGAAAGACTGCAACAAAAAGCCCCTCTCCACAAAAAAAAAAAAAATAAATAAAATAAAATAAAAAAAAAAAAAATTAAATTAAAATAAACGCGCGTTTGTTGCTATTAAACTTAATCATTACTGAGTATGAGAGAATTAGAATATTTAGAGATTTTATGGATCTATCTATCTATCTATGTCATTTGATTCAGTCTATGTATGTATGTATTTCATTGAATTAAAGTTAAGACTGAATCCAAAATCTATCTATCTATCTATCTATTTTATCTGGATCATATTAAACAATTTTATATCTTAACTGACTATTTTTCATATGATTTTTTCTAATTTTTAATTTAATTTTTCTTTTATCATAAAACATCCCATTGCAAAGTTTAATCTTTTCACAATCCGCAACATTTATCCAACGACAGAGTAAGAACTGCCTTCCCAAACAAAAATGGGTGTTTTAGGTATGAGACTAAATTAAATCTGAGGTTGAGGCGCTTGTTTTGGGGAGTATGTGTACCAGTTTATTAACATTACTCCCATATCCACTCTAAACCAGTGTGTTAGTATCTGTTAAGGTTCTGTTTATGGATCAGGTTAAGCTAGGTTATTTGGTTTAATGGCATATTAACTCTTGATGGGTACCCAATCCTGTTTTCACTCGCACACATACACCCACACACATACACCCACACACATACACACAAACATACATATATAATTTGTTACCTGATATTTATCCGTACCTACCATCAGGTAGGATGTGACACAAGGTCATTTTAAAGTGAGGAGCCGTGCACAGATCAAAATCATGTGCTACAAGCTCAAAGGAATGCTCTTTGCATCGTGTGCTGCAAATACATCAATATTCCCTTTTTAGGGTATCTGAGGAGCCGAGCGATAACTTAGTCACGTAAGCAGGTATCGACTGGGGGAATGGCCCCTGAAACCAAGCGATCATTTTCGCGGTCTCTGTCATTGACTTGTAAGCTAATAGGTTATAGGTAACCTTATTTTTAAACTGTTAGAGCTCATTTGTTTGCACACAGTTAAATGGTTTCAAGTAACACAAATAATTCTACTTAATATTGCTCAGTCGGCTGACGCTGTAGACTACACCGACTGAACCCCTGCAAGGGGTAAAAACCCCCAACTAGAGTCCTAGATATGACACTAAACAATCTGATGGTGAGGTTTCAGTGATGCTGGAGCTTGGGAGAAAGCGAAGCAACCCTTCATTGCCATTGCTCCCAGGTCCACTCTGTCCCGGAATGGTAGCACCTGATAGGGCCCTATCTATGGGTTAAATAGAATTAACTGCAAACTTATGCTAAACTGAATTGTTTGAAATAGAACTGTTTGACTAAAATAAATAGCTTGAAAGAGAAATGTTTTTGACAAATAAACTGTACTTACATTTAAACTGCGTTCTTATGCTAAACTGAATTGTTTTCAATGGAACTGTTTTTGACATTTAAACTGTACTTACAATAAACTGAATTGTTTTATATAAAACTGTTTTGACATTTAACTGAGTGTAAACAAAATCTGTACTTATGCTAAACTGAATTAGCTGAATTAGAACAGTTTTGATAAACTAAATAACTTGAAATAGAAATGTTTTTGACACTTAAACTGTGTACACATGCCAAACTGAATTTTTGAAAAATAACTATCTGCATAAAAATGGATTTGGTGTTAAATAACCTACAAAGGTTGATATGCCATAAAAACCCAACCAAGCAACCTGTTTAATATCAATCATTTGTTTGCACGCAGTAATGTGGTTTTAAGTAGAGTAAATGATTGAATAATTCTATTTGACCCATATATGGATCTCTAACATGTACTACCACACCGAGGGAGAGTGGTCATGAGAGTAATGGTTTTGAAGGGTACACTACGTTCCCGAAAGCTCCAGAACTGGAGTCTCTGTATCCGAATTTTTAGTGTTGTACCCAGGACACACGTTGTGAGGGCGCCCGTCATAAGACAATGAACCACTCTGCGGAGGTGATGTCGACGTATTCTATACCCCCAGTTAACAGGGCAGTCCCTATGGGTCGAACAAATCTAAACAAAAATCATCCGTATTCGATAGGACCGTGTGCAAAACAAATAAACTCATAAGATAAAGCTGTACAAAAATGTATACATGAACGTGGTCCCCAGGCTTCTCGGCGTAGAATAACCCTAGACGGGTTGACATGCCGTTTAGATAAAAAAAGAAGATCCACAGTAGATTGTATGTGTTGTTTTTAACATATCCTTGTAACAGCAGCTATGCTACCTCTTACCTCCCATCTCATAAACGGTCCAACTATAACAAACAAGACAACGTTGACAAACTCATATATGACATTCTCCTAAGGATACATACACATGGACGTACCAATTTTGGCCGACCATCAAAGACTTCCATATATCAGGATTGTGCGGTCACTTGCCGCCATGTAAAGTAGCTGGCAGGAGAAATGGAAGACAAAGACGGATATTGAGAGAGAGAGAGAGAGAGAGAGAGAGACAGACAGACAGACAGACAGAGAGAACATGATGATGATAATGATGATGATGAAGTGGTTATTCGGTGCCTATTGCGAAGATTTAATACTAGTTTGAATTTAGACGTTGAAGTCTTTTTTATATGATTAGAATTTCCGATATACAAGGATATACATTTTTTAAATTACGTTTGCATGTCAACAATTTTTTCATCCCTACATGTACTCTATGATTAAATGCAGAATGCAAGTCGACTTATTCAAACTTTCCACCCTTTCGGGACATTTTGAGGGAGAGAAAAAAAATTGGAGGCCGGACTCTAGAATCAGTTGTACGCAGCAAGAACGATTTACTACAAGTATTGGTCATGATCTTCTCCCAGTTGCCAATGCGTTGGTGTTGATGAAATAGAAAGGAAAGTCCCAACACGCAACAACGCAGTCATTGATACGGCATTGATTAGAAGGTTGCAAGCCCCAATGATTAACCTCAGAAAATCTCGCACACTACAAGCCATGACAAGCAACAACTTATCTTTCCCTCATGTTACTCTCTTTAATCCTCCTCAGCCTCAATAGAACACAAAGTTTTCTATTGCCAGTTGGCCAGTCGACTAGATTTCTTCTTCAGCATTTCTCTTTACTAAACGGATTTTTAAAATTTTCTTCCTTTCTTTTTTTTTTTTTTTTTTTGTTCATTTTCTCCTCTTCCGTCTCATTATAGTGTTGTTGATTTTTCGTTATTATTTAGGTCTCCCCGAATTCTCCTTCTTTCACTCATTCATACACACACGCACACACACGCACACACACTCTCTCTCTCTCTTTCTCTCTCTTTCTCTCTCTTTCCTCATCACCAGAGCTTTTTTGTTGTGGCCTTTCAATTTATTTTTTGATGTTCATTTTTCTTTCTTCTTCTCACCGACATATTTCCCAATCTTTCCTTTTCATCCTATCAGTTCTGCTTTTTTTTTAATAGTAGTCTTACCATTTTTTTCTTTTGTATTCCTTTGTCTAATTTGTACATATTTTTTCTACTCACAACAGGCGCTCTCTCTCTCTTTCTCTTTCTCTTTCTTTCTCTCTCTCTCTCACTCAGTCAGTCCTGCTTATTTGTAGAAGTATTTCCATTCCTTTTCCTTTAATTCTAATGGCATATCAAATTTTGTGGGTTATTTAAAGCAATAGCAAGCCTTTTAGAAGAACCACTTCACTCAAAGTAGGGTGGGTTTTTGGTAAGCAATTATGACGTAGATATTCGATAAATCATTCTCACGATATCACGAATACATAAATAGCTAGCTGTAGATAAGTCTATTTCAGACATAATATAACCCTAGACCAGTTGGCAAGCCGTTAAGATCAATCAGTCAACGACTGATATCGCCGTTAAAACGTCCCAGACAAAATTGAGGATAAAACACCATTATATAGCTATGTCGAATATGTCCTTTGCAGACTCTGCAGATGTTGTCCTGGATAAAAAAAGAGATATTATGGTTTTAACATTCTATCCAGAACAGTATTACGTAACATCGCAATTGATAAGGTGAGAGCGTGTGTGTTTGAGAAATAAATGCATGTCAACTATTGTTTCATCCTTACATATGTTCTATGATTAAATGCAGAATTCAAGTCGACTTATTCAAACTTTCCACCCTTTCAGGACCTTTTCTGGGAGAAAAAAAATTGAAGGCCAGACCCTAGAATCAGGACTTTCCATCAGTACTGCTCATTAGTAGAAGTCTTCCCATTTTTCAATTATTTTTGCTTTTATTTTAATGTCTATTTATCATTCTTCTTTCAAACACTTACTCTGACCTTATCAATTGCACTGCTGTTTTTTTTTAGCCTTATCTTTTCCTTTCTCTTTGTTTTTTTCTAAATGTTCATTTTTAACTCTTCTCTTTAGGTATTTTTGGCTAAAGTGCTGAAGTGCAACATCGTAATAATCGAGTTCGAACTCCAGTCGCGCTATTACGTTCACTTTTGGACTAATACTCTATCTAAAAGTATGAACCCCTTATCCCTCAGGCATGGGTTAAATAGTAACCCCTGCTGTTCTTCTACAAGTGTTGCTTTCGGATTAAATAACCCGTGAAAGTTGATATGCCATTAAACAAAAATAATTCTTTTTATTATTGTCATTCTATTCTTTATTCTCGTTCTTTCTTTTAATGTTCATTTTTCTCTGATTTTTTTTCTCCTTTGTTCAAATTCTTTTTCTCATCATATTTCTTAAATATCGTCTACCTTTCTTTTTTTACTTCACTTTGTCTATTGTTCTTTATGCTATCACCTCGATGCTTACGTCTTCAGCGTATATACGTGGTGCATTCAATAAGTTTCCAGATTTTCTTGGTGCAGACATTTACAATTGTTGTAGACTCTTGAGAATTCAGTATGTTATTGCTATACATCATATGAGATGACTGACCAATTTTTATCATTTCAGGTTCAAACGAACAGCTACAGTAGCAAATGGAATACACCCTACTAAAGCCTGATTGTCACTGCTGGTGAAGTTCAAAAATGCAATCTGACACTTTAGAAGAACGATATGCAATAAAATTCTGTTTTAAACTTGGAAAAATGCCGCAGAAACGTATGGAATGCTTCAGACTGCTTTTGGAGCATCTTGCATGAATCGAGCATCAGTTTTTGAGTGGAATAAGAGATTCAAGGGAGGAAAGGAGTCTGTGAGGGATGATGAGAGGTGTGGGAGGAGTAAGAAAGTCAATACACCGCAGTGGATTGGCCAAAGGGTTAGGGTTAGGGTTACTATGTTGAGGTTTTAAGGGAGTTCAGGAAGATATTCAGTCGGAAGAGGCCAGCACTCTTCAAATCGGGTCAGTGGCATTTCCACCAGGACAATATACCAGTCCACAACTCCATCCTTGTCACAGAATATTTGACCAAGATGGGCATCAAGACAGTTCCTGAGCCTCCCGAAAGTCCAGACCTTGCTCCCAGTGACTTTTGCTTATTCCCTAAGCTCAGAGGCTATCGTTATGAGACAATTGAGGAGATGAAAGAGGCTGTAACGAAGGTCATTGACACGCTCACACAAGAGGGCTTTCAAAGGGGCCTTCCAGAAGTTGTTGGAACGGTACAACAAGTGCATTGCAGCCGGAGGAGATTACTACGAAGGGGACTAGAGTTTCATGTGTGTACTATCAATAAAAGCGCCCATACGAAAAAAGTCTTGAAACTTATTTAATGATCCTCGTATGTCGAACATTGAACATTTATTTAATCATGTTAATGTTTTTACATTGTACCATTTCAGCTTTTATTCGGGATAAACATTTTTAAGTAGGCTTTTTTTCATAAAGTTACTGCGGAATTTTGGTGTTACTGGCTTGAATGCATTGTATGGTTGCGCTATTGTAAGTATAGATGTTTCAGTGATTGCGGCTGGCTAAGATTAGTTTTGAAAAGCTTTAGTTCCACAGAAGACGACTACTCTTACCCATTCCTAACCAAACTTTTTAGTCGTGTGCTCAATTTAATTGTAATATGCATTTCTGATAAACGCATCGGCCGTGAGGCGCAGGTTATGTGTCTCAAATGAATGCTCACATATTGAAATTAAAACCTCTCACCTCAATGTTTTTATAAAGCACATATTTTTCTTTGTTTATTTTAATGAATCATGTATGTACTTTCGTTTTCATGCATTCTTTTTGTTTAAACACACACGGCTTTCCTTTCTTTTTATTTCCTTCCCACCATTTCTTTTTTCTTTCTTTGTTTTTCTTTCTTTTATTGATTCTTGATTCTTTCTTTCTTTCTTTCTTTCTTTCTTTCTCTTGATAACTTTTAATCTTTCTTTTCTTCCTAACTTTCTTTTCTCGCATTTTTCTTTTTTCCTCCTTTTTTTTCCTTCCCTTTCAACATTTCTTTTTTTCCTCCTTTTTTTTCTTTCCCTTTCAACATTTCTTTTTTTCCTCCTTTTTTGTCCTTCCCTTTCAACATTTCTTTTTTTCCTCCTTTTTTTTTCCCTTCCCTTTCAACATTTTTCTTTTTCCTGCTTTTTTTTTTCCTTCCCTTTCAACATTTCTTTTTTTCCTCCTTTTTTTTCCTTCCCTTTCAACATTTCTTTTTTTCCTCCTTTTTTTTCCTTCCCTTTCAACATTTCTTTTTTTCCTGCTTTTTTTTTTCCCTTCCCTTTCAACATTTCTTTTTTTCCTCCTTTTTTTCCCTTTAAACATTTCTCGCATTTTTCTTTTTTTCCTCCTTTTTTTCCTTCCCTTTCAACATTTCTTTTTTTCCTCCTTTTTTTCTTTCCCTTTCAACATTTCTTTTTTTCCTCCTTTTTTTCCCTTTCAACATTTCTTGCATTTTTCTTTTTTTCCTCCTTTTTTTTCTCTTTCAACATTTTTCTTTTTTTCCTCCATTTTTTTCCTTCCCTTTCAACGTTCCTTTTTTTCCTGCTTTTTTTTCCCTTCCCTTTCAACATTTTTCTTTTTTTCCTCCTTTTTTTCCCTTTAAACATTTCTTGCATTTTTCTTTTTTTCCACCTTTTTTTTCCCTTTCAACATTTTTTTTCCTCCTTTTTTTTCCTCACCTTTCAACATTTCTTTTTTTCCTCCTTTTTTTCTTTCCCTTTCGACATTTCTTTTTTTCCTCCTTTTTTTCCCCTTTCAACATTTTTCTTTTTTTCCTCCTTTTTTTCCCCTTTCAACATTTTTCTTTTTTTCCTCCTTTTTTTCCCTTTCAACATTTCTTGCATTTTTTTCCTCCTTTTTTTCCCTTTAAAATTTTGTAAACTTCATATTTGCATTCTGTTTTTCTATTTATCGTATATTTCTTTTTATTTTCTATATTTACCTGATATTTTCATTCTTTTCCTTTCTCTCTTTTTCTTTCATATTCCTTTTCTTCATATTCTTTTTTTACCCAGGCAGCTGGGGCTGTAGAATACACTAGCTGTTTCCCGGCAGATGAGTAAGACCCCCACACCATAGACGAGTCTCCTGGATACAACACAAAACGATCTGATGATGATGTTCCAGTAATGAGAACCCTTTCATTGCCATCGCTCCCAGGTCCAACCCGAGTGGTAGCCCCTGATAGGGTCCGATCTATGGGTCAAATAGAACTAAACTGCGTACTTGCCCCCAGGTCTGCGGTTGAGCAACCCAGGAGAACGGGAAAGCAACGCCGATGGCCATAAGAGTGGGGGTCAATATGTTGCAGTTCTGTTCGGTCTCCAACTCCCTCTCACACACAACCCTTTCAAATAAAGTGAGAGGTATATTTTTCTAAGAACGGTGTTGTTCGTCTTTATTGTGTCGTTGTTATGATTTCGCATGCATATGTGTTTGTATTGTTGATCATGGTTGTGACTCTATACAACACTTAGGCTAAACGGAATTGTAATAGAATAGTTTTGGCATTTAACTGTGTGTGGACAAAAACTATACTTATATTAAACTGAATTTTTAAAAATAAATCTGTTCATTTGTTTAAAAATGGATTTGGTATTAAATAACTCAGAAAGGTTGATATGCTCTAAAATCCAATTTTCTTTTCGATTTATCTAAACCACAACAAAATTATTTGTTACTTTACATCGTTTTCTTTCTTTCTTTTTCTGGTACTTTCTTTCTTTTTCTTTCTCCCATCTTTTCTTTCTTTCTCTTTCTTCGTTCTTTTCTTCCTTTCTCTTTCTTCCTCCTTTTCTTCCTTTCTCTTTCTTCCTTCTTTTGATGTTTTCTCTTTCTTCCTTCTTTTCATACATTTCTCTTTCTTCCATCATTTCATACATTTCTCGTTCTTCTTTCTTTCCTTACATTTCTCTTTCTTCCTTCTTTTTTTCCTTTCTCTTTCTTCCTTCTTTTCTTCTTTTCACTTTCTTCCTTCTTTTCTTACATTTCTCTTTCTTCCGTCTTTTTTTCTTTCTCTTTCTTCCTTCTTTTCTTCCTTTCTCTTTCTTCCTTCTTTTCTTACATTTCTCTTTCGTGCTCCTTTTCTTCCTTCGTCTTTCTTCTTTCTTTTAAATACATTTCTCTTCTTCCTTCTTTTCTTCCTTTCTCTTTCTTACTTCATTTCTGTCTTTCTCTTTCTTCCTTCTTTTCTTACATTTCTCTTTCTTCCTTCTTTTCTTACATTTCTCTTTCTTCCTTCATTTCTTACATTTCTCTTTCTTCCTTCTTTTCTTCCTTTCTCTATCTTCCTTCTTTTCTTACATTTCTCTTTCTCCCTTCTTTTCTTCATTTCTCTTTCTTCCTTCTTTTCTTACATTTCTCTTTCTTCCTTCTTTTCTTACATTCCTCTTTCTCCTTTCTTTTATTCCTTTCTCTTTCTTCCTTCTTTTCTTGCATTTCTTTTTCTTCCTTCTTTTCTTCCTTTCTGTTTCTTCCTTCTTTTCTTTCTTTCTCTTTCTTCCTTCTTTTCTTACATTTCTCTTTCTTTCTTCTTTTCTTACATTTCTCTTTCTTCCTTCTTTTCTTCCTTTCTGTTTCTTCCTTCTTTTCTTTCTTTCTCTTTCTTCCTTCTTTTCTTACATTTCTCTTTCTTCTTTCTTTTTTCTTTCTGTTTCTTCCTTCTTTTCTTCCTTTCTGTTTCTTCCTTCTTTTCTTCCTTTCTCTTTCTTCCTTCTTTTCTTGCATTTCTCTTTCTTCCTTCTTTTCTTACATTTTTCTTTCTTCTTTCTTTTTTCTTTCTGTTTCTTCCTTCTTTTCTTCCTTTCTGTTTCTTGCTTCTTTTCTTCCTTTCTCTTTCTTCCTTCTTTTCTTAGATTTCTCTTTCTTTCTTCTTTTCTTACATTTCTCTTTCTTCCTTCTTTTCTTCCTTTCTGTTTCTTCCTTCTTTTCTTCCTTTCTCTTTCTTCCTTCTTTTCTTACATTTCTCTTTCTTCTTTCTTTTTTCTTTCTGTTTCTTCCTTCTTTTCTTCCTTTCTGTTTCTTCCTTCTTTTCTTCCTTTCTCTTTCTTCCTTCTTTTCTTGCATTTCTCTTTCTTCCTTCTTTTCTTACATTTTTCTTTCTTCTTTCTTTTTTCTTTCTGTTTCTTCCTTCTTTTCTTCCTTTCTGTTTCTTCCTTCTTTTCTTCCTTTCTCTTTCTTCCTTCATTTCTTACATTTCTCTTTCTTCCTTCTTTTCTAACATTTCTCTTTTTTCCTTCTTTTTTCTTTCTCTTTCTTCCTTGTTTTCTTACTTTTTTTCTTCCTTCTTTTCTTCCTTTCTCTTTTTTCCTTCTTTTTTTTCCTTTCTTTTTCTTCCTTCTTTTCTTCCTTTCTCTTTCTTCCTTCTTTTCTTCCTTTCTTTTTCTTCCTTCTTTTCTTCCTTTCTCTTTCTTCCTTCTTTTCTTCCTTTCTTTTTCTTCCTTCTTTTCTTCCTTTCTCTTTGTTCCTTCTTTTCTTCCTTTCTCTTTCTTCCTTCTTTTTTCTTTCTCATTCTTCCTTCTTTTCTTCCTTTCTCTTTCTTCCTTCTTTTCTTCCTTTCTGTTTCTTCCTTCTTTTCTTCCTTTCTGTTTCTTCCTACTTTTCTTTCTTTCTCTTTCTTCCTTCTTTTCTTGCATTTCTCTTTCTTCCTTCTTTTCTTACATTTTAATTTTTTTTCTTCGCATTTCTTTTTTTCTTCATATTCTTTCTAACTCTCACCAATTTTTTCTTTTTCTTTTTCTTTTCACCGTATTTTTTTTCTGTTTGCTTTTCTTTCTTTCCTTTCATTGCATTTTCTCTCTCGATTCCTCCTCCTCTTTCTCCCCCCTCTCTCTGTCTCTTTCTCTGTCTCTCTCTCTCTCTTGTGGCCACCTCATCTCATTGATGCATTTGTTACTTTGCCATCTTTCAAACCCCAAAGCCTGCCTTTCTCATCCGGTCATGTTCCTGCCTCAAAGTTCTGTGAATGGCCTTTTCTGTAGAACGAACAAAGACAAGTAAACAATTGACCATACACTACGCCATTGATTTAGACAACACTACAATGGAAAACCATCTATCAAAGCCAGTACTCATGACGCATTTACACATTTAGATATGAACACGTCTCAATGCAGTTACACACGCACACTCACAGATATATAGGGATTATTCGCTTACACACACACACAAACACACACGTGTGTGTGTGTGTGGAGATACATTTATATTTGCACTCATGTATCATGCAACGCTTTCTCTACACCAGCTTTCGTTCTCTAACAATATATATATATATATATATATATATAGTTATCTTCACGATGTAAAACCATATTCCTCACTAACTTTCTAATGCTTAATTTTGCATACTCTTTTCTTCCTCCTTATTTCTCTCTCTTTCTTCTTTCTCCCTCCTTTCTCTCTCTCTCTCTGTCTCTCGCACTCTCTCTCTATATATGTATATAGAGAGAAGGTGCTCGGAGGGTGTTTCCATTTTCAAATAATGCTAATACCTTAGAGAAATGTATACCTTCAGTTATTCTCTTTCCATCTATGTGTAACTTGTTGCGCAGGCCGTCTTTTTGAACCTAAATATTGCAACTGGTCTTGGAGAGAGATTAACTGAGTTGAACCTGTTGAGCTTTGCTTAAAAACTGATCTTTCGTCAAATCTTGCCCGTCCCGCGGCCTTGGTATATATATATATATATATATATATATATATATAAATTCCATAGAACATAATAGACATTTTCTGTCTACATATTTTCTTCTGGATCCGTTCGTATTGCCGTATTGCTTTTATCGTATTCGGCAGAAACTGATTTATGTGTTGTCCATAGTTATATATTTCTCTAGTACTTTCTGCCCGACTTTGAGCCATTATCAGAGAAAGATCTATTGCAAAAGTGATGTAACCTTTGTTTTTGAATATTACTACTATGTAAGAGCGTCTTTACCGTTGAAGAGTATAGCGTTTGCTTTTAAATGGATTTCTATAAATAGTGTCAGTAGCTAAAGACATTTAAGTGCATTAGCACTGGTTTGAAAATTAATTCTGTTAAGTGTTGGTTGTATGTTTCTAATATGTAGTGCTTCGAGAATTTGTAGTTTTTGTTTATTATTTTGATGTTCAAATATTGTTGTGTTTTGGGTGAGAATTTTCTGTAATTCTGTGGTTGGACATGAATGCTTTTTTTAAATGCTGAGCTACTGAACTTGTATCAGAAAGGTGCATAGTAAGTTTCCTGAATAGGGTAGTTGAGGTTAAACCAGCATATATATTATTATTATCATCAGAGGTAAGTCTCGTAAAAGATATTTAAATTGATATATAACGTTGGTTTTTTGCAAAACTCCAGTCGAAGGAGAGGAATTATTTCTAATATATATATATATATATATATATATATATATATATAACTCTTCAAATTATTTCCTATATAATATCAAATAAAGAAAAGTCTCCTTATGAAAACGACGGTCTAATTCACTTCAGCACTTTTCCTTCAGATTACGAATACTTTTCTCGGTGTTGGAACACTTCACATGTTGTAATGATTAGCAAGTTAAGTTATCTGATCTTTATCAATGTGTTCAATTCACATTAGCCGCTCTTAACTTTTAGCCTTGAACCAAACTATCTATGCTTAGTAAATGAATCCTAATCTTGGCTCTATTCTGCATTTCTACTTTGCTAATACTCTTTAGGTTTAATCGTCAGCTGCTTCGTCATGTTCTCCTCGGTCTGATATCACTCTGATTTCAACATGGTTAGCTGGGAATCGCAAAAAGAATTCTAAGGGAGGGGGAATTATGAACCTTTATGTTTCTTTCGCAGAAAATACTACACGATACTGATATACACATTCGGGAGTAATGAATTCGACAATTACATGATCTCGTTTGAGGGCATTTCACAACCCCGAAAAACGACAACCCCCTCAATGAAAGACGTGCCTTAAAAATAAAAAGGAAAATTAAAAAAAAAATCATGAAAGAATTAAACAGGGAACGCACAGTAGTCATTTTGAATAAAACTATTACAGAACAAAAATTCAGGAAATACTAAAATATTACACTAACTCTAAATATTGCCTAGTCGGCTGAGGCTGTAGAATACACCGACTGCACCCAGTGAGTGTCCTGGATAAGACACAAAATAATCTGATGGTGAGGTCCCAGTGATGCTGAGGCTTTGGGGAATCCGGAGCACCTCTTCATTGCCATTGCTCCCAGATCCACTCTGGGCCGGCGTGGTAGCGCCTGATAGGGCCCTATCTATGGAATAAATTTAACTAAAGGCATATTATGCTAAACTGAATTGTTTTACTAAACTGATTAGCTTGAAATAGAAATGTTTTTGACAATTAAACTGTACTTACATTTAAACTGCGTGCTTATGCTAAACTGAATTATTTGAAATGGAACTGTTTTTTAATATTGAAACTGTACTTACCCTAAACTGATTTATTTAATATAAAACTGTTTTGACGTTTAACTGTGTGCAAACCAAATCTGTACTCATACTAAAATGAATTAGCTGAATTAGAACGGTTTTAATAAACTAAATAGCTTGAAATAGAATTTTTTTTCACTATTAAACTGCACTTAAACTTAAACTACGTACTTATCCTTGAATTGTTTGAAAAAGAACTATTTTCATAAAAATGTATTTGGCGTTCAATAACTTACGAAGGTTGATATACCATAAAACTCAAACAACCAACCAGCCAACCTCTAAATTAACAGATAGACAATGATATTAAAAATTACAAAATTCTACATAAAAAAAAATATCTGGCTATTTCCCTAATGAGTTATTTGTTCGCCAATGGTCCGGAAGACAGGATTTCAATCACAGGTCGGGTCATACCAAAGACTAAAAAAAAAATAGTACTTCATGCCGCCTTGCTTAACCCCCAGCATTATAAGGTAAGGATCAAGGGTAAAGTGGAACAATCCAGGGATTCGAGTAGCGCCCTTCTTTACACCTTGGTGGGGTAGCTATATAAAAGGGAACCTTCTGGTCGCCCTCTACTATGGTTGCCAACTTTACTTACTTACATAAAACAGAATGAAACATTAGCTATAAAATGAAATGGAGTTCCTAAAGAACTACATTGTAAAACTTAGCAATTTTTACAGTTTGAGAATATAAAAGATAAAAATAACCGTAGAAACACAAAAGAACTGAATTCATAGAAATTCCAAACCCCTGCTAGCTCAAATTTAGACCTGAAGTAGCAGGCCCATTATACGCCACTACGAGATTCAGAATACAAATTGATATTCTACAACAACCATTCCAACATAAGATAAGAAGCTACATAAGTGATAGCATTCACCCCATACCACAAAAAACTGATATTAAAAAAGTCGTTGGTACATTTCACGTCACAAACCTATGTAGTAATACCTGATTGAATATATATGAAAGTGCATTTTAAATAGGTCGTTGCACCTTGGTTATGCATTTGTTTAAACAGGTGTTTATGTATCTCACTAAATTTATCAAACCTATTTCAGAGCTGCATTTTGAGAATATCTTAGTTTGATGTAAAAAAACATTTGGATTCAGTGTTTGTTGACGTTTATTCATTTATGTTTGTGTATTTCTATTATCTGTAATATTGTCCAATACGCTTTTTTGATGCTTTCTATTATTGGGAACTTTGCATCGCTCTTAAAATCATGTTTGAGTGGAAATGTTATTCTTAGAGTATAAGTTTGCTGCAATCTTTCTCTGTCTGCCTGTCTTTCCGTCTATCTGTCTGTCTCTTACCCTATATCTGTATATGTATATATTTAATGGAAACACTGACTTTCCAGAAAATAAAAATTTAGGGGCTCAGCAGTTGGGAAAGAACGTCATGATAACAGTCTTCTGGTATATGGAAGGGCTACTGTCAGTCGAAATTCACTCTTTTTACTAGTTGTTCCACAAATGTAATGTGTTTACCCCCCCATATATATATATATATATATATATATATATATATATATATATATATATATAACTCAAGTAAAAACACACGCTGTCATCATGAGACATCTGAGCCCAGTCAACATAATTATTTGTTTCGCCACCTTGGGCATATACGCTTTTGATTATCTTCTTACATCAACTTAAAAAATATTTTCTCAGAACATACACTGTAGATTCAAAAATCTATATTCGTATTACATTCTGTTATGTAATTCCCCCGATAATCCCCCACAATGCCCTCTTAAATTTTTCTTACTATTTCTTCAAAAGATAAATAATGGACAAAAACTAGTAGTAAGATGTGATAACTGAAGCGAAACTAAAATGAACGCATAAAGAAATAGTAAACAACTTTTTCATTCAGAAAAATGCAAGATGAATTGGTCATATTTCCTGGCGAGAAAATCATTGTTTAGGAAAAGATATCCTGTTTCCATGACTGGCTTACAGATACAGAGGCCATGGTAGATCAAAACGTAGATTTATAGACATTTTAATACGCATCCTCAACACATGTAAATACTTAAAACGGAGTGGTTTAATTATAAATTACACCGTTAATGATGGAGAAACGTAATTTTTAGCATATCCCTCATTGCTGAAAACAAGGGAAATGACTTATGGACACACACACACACACTACACACACACAAATGTTTTACATAAATATACTCGGGAAGTATTTTGTTGACGCTCTCTATGTCAAATGAAAACAATTTCTATTTGATTTAGGATATATTAGGATGTTAAAACTAAATAAATTCTGACAATATATAGAGTGTCTCAATATACATGGGAGTCATGTGAATGCTAATATAAGGTGTCTCAATATACATGGGAGCTATGTGACTGCTTATATTGGGTGTTTCAATATACATGGGAGCCATGTAACTGCAAATATAGGGTGTCTCAATATCAGTGGGAGCTATGTGACTGCTAATATAGGGTGTCTCAATATACATGGGATCCATATGACTACTAATATGCTCTACTAATAATAATGCTGTGTTTTTTGCTGTTTCAGAATAGTATACTATAACAACAATTAATCCTCGATTACAATGCCTTGGACTAGAGAGGAAAAATATTTTACGTCACAAAGTTTTGGAGACAAAATCATTCAAACCTGTCACAAAATAGATGCAATCCATTAATATGATAATGATTGATTACTAAGACAAGAAATTCAAAGAAAAATTACAAGTCCAAGAAGCTGATATAATAAAAAGAAATTAAAAAAATATTGATCTGATGTCTCTAGCTTAAAGGGTAAATTTTTTACAGGACGAGTTCTAAATGACCACCATTGAGCTTTTCTCAATAAATCATTATCATATGAATGGGTTGCATCTATTTTGAGACACCCAGTAAACATGTTATTCATTAAATCAATTCGTTTTAAACACATCGTTCCTGTTACTGCATGTTCTTCCAACTTCCCCGGAGATTTTGTTACAACTAGAGGTTTGAAGAACTTGTACAGTATCTTTTCTTTCCCCTTGCATCTCAGCTAGATAATAATAGATTTTCAAACTCACGTAATTAGATATCAGTACTTTGTGATTTAGCTAGTAGTTCCACTCAATACTTTCTGATATTTGGATCTAGGAAATGGTTTTACGGTGACCCCTGAAATAAGTCTTTAACAACGCTAGCAAATTAACTACCAAATGTGTTAAACTGTATTAAGGCAGTTCAAGACTATTTACTAAGCCTGTTAATAGGATTTTCCCAATAATTTTCTTGCTTATATATTTGAGCGATACGCGTTAAACTCGTTCAAGAATGGCATGGTGTTGTCCCATGGGGTCGAATGTTTTGGGCCTTCTTGTCAGAATTTTATATCTCATTTGGCCCAGTTGGGATCTATGATAATTCCAGCTACCATTCTGGGTAACTTATAGCATACAAACAATAATTCTTGTATTAATTGTACACTATTCACAAATATGGCACAAAGCTGCAAAAAGTGAGGAGAGGCTTGTCATCACTATCTTAACTTTTAACTTAACTAGTTCCATTTACTAACCCAAAACTTGCTTAGTCGGCTCAGGCTGCAGAATACACTGACTGCATCTTGGCAGAGGGGTAAGACTCCCCTAATATGTGTCCTGTTGTGATAATAAATAATCTCAGCCCAGTCGGCTCAGGCTGTTGAATACACCGACAGCATCTTTTCAGAGTGGAAGAACCTCGCCAACGAGTGTCCTAGATATGACACTAAACTATCTGATGGCAAGGTTCTAGTAATGCTGGAGCTTTGGATAGTGCGGAGCACCCCTTCATTGCCATTGGTTCCTGGTTCACTCTGGCCTGGAGAGGTAGCATCTGATAGAGTCCTATCTATAGGTCAAACAGAACTAAAATGCGTACTTATGCTAAATTGAATAGTTTGAAATAGAACTGTTCTGAAATTTAACTGTATGTGGACAAAACCTATACTTATGCTACTTATATGGCTTAGTTTGTCTAAATTGAATTGCTTGAAATAGAAATGTTTTTTACATTTAAACTCTGTACTTATGCTAAATTGAATTGTTTGAAATAAAACTGTTTATTTGTATAAAAATAGAATTGGCATTAAATAACCAAGAAAGGTAGATTTGTCATAAAATACAAACAAACAAACTGACCCCAAACATACAATAATCCATCTACCACAAAGTCAATTATACAGTGAGCAAAACAAGTCAATCACTCCACACGTCTCCAACCCAATCTCAGATTCGATCAATTGGGAGGAAGAGGGGAATGATTATGAATTTTTTACTTAAAATATACATGTTTACAAACAATTTCCCCAATAAAAAGAAAAGAATGAGTCAAAAAATATGTATGTAGACACAATTTTAATACAATGATCACCAGAGCAACATGGAAGAGCAGATAGTTCCTCCAGCGAAAATTGCTAAATGGGGGGGGGATATGCGATGAAAATTTATTGCAAACCCCTACCTTCTCAAATGAATACAAGACCCTCATGTATTTATGGGGGAGTGGTCATCTGTGCAATTGATGCTCTTCTATGCTAATCAAAGCTAACCACACTCATTGACCCATTCATTATGACAATACTGACAATCATTCGTTTCATTCACCAAAATACCCCAAAAACTCTATTGCAAGGTTTAGTTTAGTTTGGTTTGGTTTGGTTTTATGGCATATCAAACATTGTAAGTTATTTTACGCCAAGCCCTCTTCATATATTTTGAATATATGGTTTGTAAATACTTTTTGATGATAATGTTTTCAAATAAGCCTCAACTCATTCTCATGCACGCAATTAAATGGCTCCAAGTATTGCTATATATCACTAACAATTCAATTAAACTGTCATTTATTTACACACAGTTGAATGATCAATCAGTTCGAACTCAAACAATTCAATAGGGGGTGGGTTCTACCGAAATTCAGTCTGTGTATTCTACAGCTTAAACCGACTAGGATGTATTCTATGCAAGATAACCTGTTTGAAAGGATGAACTTGTATTGGTGATTGTTGGGTATCACCTACTTTTTCAGCATAATGAGCTGTTCTATCTGTCATATATGTCAGTTGTGGAGATCAGTCTGGGAATAATTCAACGGGTCAGACCAGAAGAGCCGTTCCTATTGTTGAAGTATATCCTTACTCTATCTCTAATCCTATGTTCTTATTACTAACAGTCTCTCTCTTGTAAATATTCTTTCCTGTAAATATAACTATTTTCCTCATATATCGTGGTTTGTCTTATTATTACTACTACTTATGTTTACTAAACAGAACACAACGGTGATAAAGTTCAACAGTTTATGATATATTTATGAGGCAATGGGATCGGGAAATCTACCCCGTAAAATAAAGTGGTATCAAAACAAAACGTTAAAGGGATCTGGTTACCTCTTCGTACCACTCATAATAAAATTTGGACCATTGACTGTTTACCTACCAAAGCCAAATGATCTCTACACGAGGATCGGGGTAATTTAAAGGAAAGAAAAACACGGAAAAAAGTGGGTAGGAGGGATTTAGCATGATGTTTTCCGAGGAGACTCTTAATCCAGGTTAGTACTGGGAAATAATGATTATAAGAGGAAGAGGATAGAAAGAGGTGGGTTGTGAACGAGGGAGAAATTAAAATAACCGATCAGATCGTAATCTGAAAAGTTTAAACAGTCATACGGTCACTTTAAGTGCGTCGTCCCGATAATCATTTAAGCCACCACTAGGATCGCCGGAAACACCCTTTGTTTCAAACCTGTCCACGGATGTTCAACCGACGTTTGCAGCGGAGGGCTCTACGAGCAGCCGTAGATACCAGCCGTTACCACTCCGACTTAGCTCCCTAGCGTTCAAACCCGTTTGAAGTGGAAGAAAGCATTCTCAGCCGTTTCTTCTAAAGCAGTTCCATAACAAGACGACCTTCGGGCAATATTTCCTCAAACCATCCCTATAAACGCCCGCTGAATTAGTTTTCCAGCCGCTTCCGTAAGTCCCATAATCCCAGCATGTATCTATTGAACTACCAGTAGCCCGTCAGACTCGGCCTATTTCCTGAATGCAAACCAGTCAGTACGAATTTATTGTCGGCAAACCCTAACTAGTCGAATGTGGCACAAGAAACGAAGTCTACGTCCGCTATTCAAACGAACACTTAAGACAATTAGGATCTACCTGAAAAATCGCATAACAGTAAAAGCCAAACGCTAACCCCCTAAAAAGATCTCCTTGGAATAGTGTTGTGGGAACCTTACCCATCTCACTATAATGGACTCTTCTCCGTTATGAGTACAGAGATTTCGCCGCCAGAAGGGCAGATCATTATCGATGTTATCTGAACAGTAATAGACTTCTTACCTTTTCTATGTAACTTTATCCTTCTTGTTTAATATAATCTGTTATCTAATATCCATGTTTGCGTTTTCATTAGTGACCCTTTCCGGGGCCACCACAAATTGGGAATTTAGCAAACAACGACTGAGAGTTTCGTTCATACAAACAGAAAACATATTTAAATTGATGGAAACGGAGACCCTGGAAAGCCCATGCAAAACAGAAATCCTAAATATATAAAAAGCCTCAACAAAATCAGCTCAACTAACTTAGAATCCTTGAAAACGCTTAATACAACTAAGTAAAAACCACAAAACAACAACAACAAAAAACAAACAAACAATATAACCAAACCTACACCAAGACAAAATAAATATCAACCATACAACACAGACTAAAAAGTATGACAAAATCCAATGGAACTGTCGTGGCTACAAAGCAAATTACAATGAGCTGTTTCAATTATTAGCTGAACTTAAGCCTATGGCCATATGCTAATAAAAAATATCTTAAAAAGTCAGTGGCAAACCAAATATGAAAAACTTTGAACAATATGATTACATACATAATACTGAACTAAGAGCTTCGGGTGGAGTATCAATTCTAATTAGCAAAATTTGCTCCAAAATAAAATTAACATCAACACCCACTTGCAAGTATTTCCAGTCTCAGCAACCATTTACAAAGCTGTCTCGATTTGCACACTGTATATCACACCTCATGACCTATAAATGAAAAAAGTTAAACAATTTCACTCCTAATCCAATAGAAAGTTTTTACATAGAAGCTAACGAATATTCATTCTCCTTCAAAAGACATAAACTTGCACGCCAAATTTATACTAAACTAATCTCTTGCCTCCCCAAACCCTGTATATAACTGTATCATGAAAAGATACAAAAACCCTGTCTGAAAATAAAACGAAGGTAATTAAACCTCGGAAGCAAATAATTCAAAACCTCCTCAATGAGTTTATACTCAACCCTGCAATAATACATCCTACTATCCTCATTAAAACATCACCAAGAGTAAAACTAGAACCAATAATAAAACTAAAACTAACCAAATTTTCCAAAACCAAAACACACCATCACTTCCTAAAATAAATTCCATTACATCCAAAATAACTTCACAGATTATCCCCAGATCTATTAAGATGGCTCTGAACAGGGAATAAATGTTGGTTGTGCTGTTATCTTCCAAAACCAAGAACTGCTAAAACGTCTCCCAAATGAATCATCAGTCTATAGAACAGAAATCAGAGCTATTGACCTTGCTATGAACATTTTATCTCACCACAAATCTTCCAAATTTATCATCTATTCCGACTCGAAATAAGTCATCTTAGCACTACAGAACAGCGATAAATCAACTTCTTTTATTACAAAACTCCAAAACTAAATTAACACTCTTTCCCAAATAATAGCATCATTATCACCTGGATACCAAGCCACATCGGTATTAAGAAAAATGAAATGGCATACAAAGCTGCCAAAAAGTGATCCTGGCAGACATATCCAATACAAAAATCCCATGCACTGATCTAAAACAACCATTAACAAACTTATGCGTGACAAATGGCAAAAATCATTGAACGATCAAATACAGAACAAGCTCCACCTTATACAAGATTCCATTTGTGCGTAGCCGGCAGGATAGAGAAGAAACGAAAAAAAAAAGATACTTTCCAAACTTCGCATTGGCCGCACCCTCATTACCCACTCACATCTTCTTAAAAGAGAAGACACTCCAATATGCTTAAAGTGCAGAGTACTTCTCACAGCCAAATACATTCTTTTAAACAGTGGTAGATTCAGACGCTCTCACCCTTGCTTTTCCCAGACAAGAAACCTAAAAAGACCTCTTCAAAAGCACTAAACCAGAAAACATCCTGAGTTTTCTTAAAAAACAACTTTTTCACCAAAATGTGACCATATCAATTTTTTCACTAAAATCTAATCAAATCTAATGAAATACTATAAAAACCCATACCCTAAATCCTATAACGCATATAGAAAACAAAACCAATCAAACATTTTGGCCTTAAATAACCCACAGTGATTGATCTGCGGTTTAATACAAGTCAAACTCTTTTGCCATCCTCTCCATCAAAGCACACAGCCTTCTTCACACCCATAAACTTAAATTGATATTGAGGTTCTTATTATATTCCTGCCCCATTAGATGAGAGAGAATTAAATTCTCCGGTGATGTGAGAGTTCTATCAAATAATTCTGATTTCTTTATCCCTTCTTGTATCAATATTTCGACCGATTAACTCGTTTCTTCTGTCATTTTAGTTTGTGAGTAGAGGTCTGCGCAAAAAAATAAAAATCATTTTTATTTAGATTTTATATATATATTAAATTTGGTATTTTTTCTCTTTCACATGTTTCTGTTTTATGAATAAAAATATCAATCATCACAACTCACAGTATGCACATATAGGTGCAGTTCATAGTCACTGAGGTATTTTACTTATTTAGCGTGAACGATTCTAAATACGTGCAACGTTGCAATAATGGATTAAATCAACCAAGGTCACGAACAAGAACTAGTTAAATAAATGTTTGCTTGTGCTGTGGTCTAACCTTTCAATTCTTCCTCTAATCTCCATCTCCCCCACCCTGTCTGTTTGACAGGTTCTCTTAGGATTGTATCGAGGAGTCCAACTACGATTGATATCAGTGCAAACTTTAGTTCCCAAACATTAAGCTCTCAAGTGAGATCTTAGAATTTATTCAGTTTTTCGCTTTCCTTAACGTTAATTTTGGGGTGTGCTGGAACAGCTACGTCTACAAACTGGTAAATTATTTTCTTTTTCATTAGCAAAACTGGATCTGGCCCTCTGGCCGGTATGGGGGAAAAAAATTCACACGAATATGTGTACATTTTACTTTTGTTTTTACTTAAAAAATTAACAGTACAAAATATACTGAAATACAATTAAAACCTGATATACCCTTAAAAACTGTAAAAAGTTTAGTAAATTTTGAAATTAAATACAACTTACTAAAATTCTTGTCTCGACGGTTGTGGGATTTACTTTACAAAAAAAATCTTGATTACAATACTGGGAGCGGCAGTTATACATCCCACATTTTAAGCTACCTGTTTGTGGTACAAATGAGCTTATGCAAGTGGTAATGGTAGCTCTACCTAGCTAATGTCTTTTTTTCTTCTTCACTGAAGATCCCTTACGATCCTGGCTTAGACCGGTGAAAACCGTTCCTTTGTTGTTAAAAGGTGTTTTAAGACTGATTAGTCTTTAATTACTACATAGCGTCTTTCGTGCGTAGGTATTTTTACGTCAGAATCATACTATGACAGAAAATCTATTGTGTGAAAATTCAATTCAAAACAGTATCATTATGACGTAAAATAAAATGAGCACAAAAACAGCTCTGTGTAGTAGTTACAGATTCTACAGTCTTAAAAAAAATGTTTCAAGAGCAAACGCACTCCTTTTTAGTGGCGTTGCAATGTGTCCAATGTTGGGGCGCTCTCGACCGGCTGCGGTTGCGTGTTACTTGGTTCGTTCGGGTGTGTTCCACTACTGGATACAACACCTCAGGTCTCAAGGGGCCGTCCCCCAAGGCTTTAACCCGCTTCAGAGGGGTTGGGTTTATTGCCCGGCGTCTGAGGTGCCCCAAAAAGCGAATGCCGACGGGGCCCGAGGAATTTTTGGAACTGCCTGTCGTGTTAGGCTTCAGTCTTTCGACCGGACCCACCCTAAATTCTTACGCTGGTGGGGCGTAGGATAAATACAACGCACGATAACACTGATAGAACCTTTGATCGTAACTGATTGCATCTTTTGCCCAGTCAGCTGGGGCTGTAGAATACACTGACTGCACCTCTGCAGAGGGGTAAGACCTCCCCTCACGAGTATCCTGGATATGACACTAAACAATCTGATGGTGAGGTTGCAGTAGTGCTGGAGCTTTGGGGAATATGGGGTACCCCTTCATTGCCATCGCTCCCAGGTCCACTCTGGCCCGGAGTGGTAGCACTTGATAGGGCCCTATCTATGGGTTACATAGAACTAACTGCATACTTATGCTAACTGAATTGTTTGAGTAAACTGAATAGCTTGAAATAGAAACGTTTTTGACAATTAAACCTTACTTACATTTAAAATGCGTGCTTATGCTTAACTGAATTATTTCAAATAGAACTGTTTTTCGACATTAAAACTGTATTTACACTAGACTGAATTGTTATTTATAACTGCTTGAATAGTTTGAAATGGAAATGTTTTTGACAATTAAACTGTGTACTTATGCTAAAGTGAGTTGTTTTAAATAGAACAGATTATTTACATAAAAATGGATTTGGCGTTAAATAACCGACAAAGGTTGATATACCATAAAACCCAACAAACCAAACCAAACCTGATTGCATCTTAAAATAACAGCAAAATATTAGCTAGATGGAGCTACTATAACCACTTGCCTCACATCACTTGTTATACACAGGTATTAATTTAAAATGTGGGCAATATTTCTGTTGAACCTCGTACTTATTTTCTGTGAACAACATCCAATGACGCCTAATTGTAGATGCATTTGAAAAATGTTATTCTAACTTCACCGATAGCCAAAACACTCTTGTGAAATTGTTTATTTCAAACACAACCTGAGCGAAAAGCTTCTTTTATAGAAGCGGTACCCCAAAAACTTTATACGATTCCTTGACATGAAACTGACTCATAAAAGTCTTCGAAAAAGCAGTTATGTAGAAAAGAAGATGTTAGCTTGTAGTCTTAGAAGTATTATACCTTCTTTGCCTGTCCGGCTAAAACATACTATATGTTTGTTTAACAAAATCATCCATTATATGACACTGGTCTGCTTTTTCTTCTTCTACTGAACAAGTGTTTATGACTTTTTCGTTATTCCCAACTCGGAATTGAATGAACTCATGACTGACAGATAAGTAAATATATCTAAGCCAACGCCTTTATCCTCTTGTCTATGTATCTCCAAGACAATCAGTGAGGCGGGTAATAAAGTTTGGTTCCTTTGTTTCATGACATATCAGTCTTACTGCGTTATTTTAATAACAAAATTGTTCTTGCCAAAGAACAGTAATGGCACTATTTAACCCATTGTTAGTGGTGAGGATAAGTGCGTTCATAAGTTTCTAAAGGGTATTAGTTCGAAAATATTTGATCTCTCTAACTACGTTATACTGCCTAGAACGTTAGCCACAACGCCACAGACTGCCTCTCGGGGTCATAGCTCGGAGTCTCAATCTTAATGTTATTTTTCTACCTCTCTTATCTAAATTAGGTTGATTGGTTGACTTTGACGGCATGTCAATCTGCCTGGGGTTATTTTATGCTTTGTGTTTACGGAATTGCATTTATTTTACTGCCTTATTGACATTTTTTGTGCAGTTGTTTTTATTTTTTTCTCTTTTTCTCTTTTAAGCCTTCGAATAGATATTATTTTTAAACAGATCTGCCAGACTTATAGGTTGGACCACAACATGTACTAACACTTTGGGTCATAGTGGACGGGGAATTTATGGCAAATAAGGAGTTCTCCACGCTCCCAGATCTCCACCCACTCCATTCGATGCAGTTTAGTGTCGTAGGATGAACACCCATATTTTTGGGGAGGTTGTCTTACACCTCAACAGCGTATACAATCAACATATTCTAATCTACAACCACTGGATGATAACTGAAGTAGACTATATGTCTTTCTTCAAAGTTCGTAGTGTAATTAAATGATTAAAACTTTTTTAATGTCCTTTCTTAATCAAAAGGCAGTTTTCTTTTCTATACTTCACCTACAGAGAAGATTTTTAGAGCGTAACATGTACGCTAATTCTTACACTTTCCACGTCTTTCAGAGTTAATATCTAATATTCAGTCTTGACTCTACAAGGGTTAAATTCTTTTCCTCTCAGGAATGTTTAATCATGCCAATTTCATTATATCTCTTTTTAAGATAACGGATTTTTCATATTTTACATACCTTTTTTTACCAATTGGTAGCCCGTATCGCTTTTATGTCACCTACTTGGTTCGAAATTCCCAGAAGCTTTCCGATTAAAACATAAAACCGAGGCAGCAACAGCATAAATTTTGGATTGGTTGGTTGGTTGCTTGCTTGGTTTTAGGGCATGTCAACTTAGGATCGGTTATTTGATGCCAAAGTAAGCTTTTCTTTTGCAAATAATCTTATGGTTTCAAGTAACTATTTGTGATCATTTAGAGAAAATTATAGCTTCTACTATTTATTCTTGAGGCAAATAGTTTTCACTCTAATGGTTTAAAGTATTCCTTTCTAATACAAATAAGTTCCGAGCATATCTATTTTAACCATACATGGAACTTTACCAAATACTACAGGTCATAGTGGATCTGATAATTATTTTTTTAATTTATTATGACTCTTGGATTATATCCCTTTTCTTCTTCTCACGTCAACTTAAAAGAATATCTACAAAGAACATATAGAGCCCGGTGAGCCGGGGTAGTAGTATACATTGACTGAGTTTCTGAAGGGTGGTAAGACCCCCCTCCCAACAAGTGTCCTGGATATGATATTAAAACATCTGATTTGGGGAATGTGGAGTACTCTTCGTTGCCATTGCTCCCAGGTCCACTTTGTCCCGGAGTGGTTGCACCTGATAGGGGTCTATCAAGGGGTCAAATAGAAGAAAATATGTGTGCGAACAAATGACTATAGTTAAATATTGACTGTTTTATAGCAACACTTGAAACCATTTAACTGTTTTCAAAGAAGAGTTTGGGCTGGTTTAAGAATACTATCTACAGAATATGCTTCCAAATTATATATATATATATATATATATATATATATATATATATATATATATATATATATATATGCGAGCGCGCGCGTGTGTGTATAAACAGGATTTGTCTTTAAATAACCAACATGGTTGATATGCCGTAAAACCCAACCAAACCAATTCATATATATTTAATATATATGCCCAAATAGGATTTGGCATTAGATAACCTAAAATAGTTGATATGGGTCAAATCGAACTATTCAACATATAAACTGGGTGCAAAAAAATAACTTATGCTAAATTGAATGGCTTGAAATAGGACTGTTTAATCCTTTTACTTTGTGTAAACAAATGACAGCTGTTTGAATTGTTAGTGATACATAGCAATATTTCGAACTATTTTACGTTCTTGACTAATGATTAAAAGTCATATATATCTATAAAGTGGATTAGGCATTAAATAACCAACAATGGTTGATATGCTATCAAACCAAACCAGACCACTAATAAAGAAAATATTGACAGAGTATAATCTAAATTAAAAGCATATCCGACTGAGATGATGCGTTGACTCTTCAACTGCACAGTTTCTCTATTTTTCTGTTGATAATTAATTGGTGATCTTCGTTAAAGATGTGGTTCTTTAATTTTTAAACACTCAAAGTATCAGAATGAAAATGAAAAGAATATGCTACTTTTAATGCGTCGTATTCCATTTTTTGAAAGCTACCACAGCTTGATAATCTTAAATGAAAAAAACCTAATCACGATTTCGAAAGAATCTTTTTTTTAAAGATTTAAATTTCCACAACATTTTATGATAATCACAACAAGTTTTCTGTAGCGTTATTCTAACAATATAAAAACAATTTAAAACTAAAATCAAAATTTGTTATATTGTTATTTTATTCTGTTTTTTTTTTAATATTCTTGGTTTAAGTATTTTATTTTGTTTTAAATCTTGTGAAGCAACCCGGAAGATATATGATCAAAGATTGTCTTTTTTATCTTATGAATCTGTTTGAATGGAACAAACATACAATACTGTTACGTTTGAATCTGTGGTACTGAAAACATCATAAGAAAATGACTTCATTTGTGGAGGCGCCAGTAATGTAACGGTTATCGTTGTTGTGTACAGTGGTCGTACGAAAACAAATTACGCATTATATTCATCGTAGATTATCTGTGCTGCTATGGTAGCGTGGACAAATAGCGGTGTATTTGTTGGTCTGAGGAGTGTATCACACATCGACACTTTGGAATGCGATATTGGGCAAGGAATTTTCGGAGAATGGTAAGAGTGACATATAAAGCACAGCTCGGCCCTTTACCCCACTTTTTTTGCTAGGAGGTGCCTGTGGTGTAGTCGTTATCGTCGTAGGCAATGGACACGGCGACACGAGTTCAAATCCTGGACGAGACTGATTGCATTTCACAGAGCACTAATACCCTTGGGAAACGTATGAATCCAATTATTCTCCCTCCAGCTATGGGTAAATAGTAGGACAGACTAGGTTCTTCAGCCTTGGTGAGGCAACTAGTCTAGGAGAAGGAAAACTCTGAATTCAAACCTGTTAAACTCCGCTTAAAAATGACCTTGTGTCGTATCCTGCCCGAGCGGAGGGGTTGGTAAATAGTACCCCCCTTTTTTTGTTCGTTTTATGGTTTTCCAAGATGCAACCTTGTTCTTGAATTCTTTCTGGAAGTAAGATATTTCTCTTATATCAATTCTAATCGACACCAACGCAAGCAATTTCCATTTTTCTTTTGTTATTTGGATGTGGGTAATTAGTAAAAATACATTTTATTTGTGCTTGTTTGTGTGTGTGTGTGTGAGTGTGAGAGAGTGATAGAGATAGATAGATAGAGAGAGAGAGAGAGAGAGAGAGAGAGAGAGAGAGAGAGAGAGAGAGAGAGAAGAGCTGACAATTATGTATTTCACCTGGCTCGCGTCTGATATAAGTCTCTTCAGTTTGGGAGATTAAAATTTTCTTGACTGTCCGGTTTGATGGTCGGATACATTCTCTTTCACTCTAACACACACGAAGCCGTTCGCCTACATTTCTGACGATCGAGTAACCTCTGACCTTTTATATGAGAAATATCCCCTTACTACACTAATTTATTCTCTTAAATTTGCCAACTGTCTAGCAAAAACTTCACAGGATGGCCGCTACAGTCTGGAATTCATCTATTCTGTATACTCATGTGGGCAGACCGGTGATTTAGTTTGTTCATTTAAACCAAGCAGTTTTCTCTACCACAGGACATAATGTAACAGTGGGAAATGGACATGGACACTTGGGTTCGAAGCCTTTACAAGGTTGTTTGCATTTCGCACAACTCTACATAATATGAAGAAAGGTATGCATTCATTTCAACTTCTTCCAGTTATGGGTTTCTCAGTCAGATGGGGTTCTAGAATATACCGATTGCTTCTCTGCAGAAGAGTAAGACTTCCTCCAAACAGTGTCCCGGATTACGCTAAAACCCTTTTATTGCCATCGCTTCCAGGTTCACTCTGGTGCAGAGTGGTAGCACCTGATAGGGTCCTATCTATGGGTGAAATAGAACTAAATGTTGTACTTATGCGAAACTGAATTGTTTTAAATAGAACTGTTTTATGTATAAAAATGGATTTGACATAAAATAATTTATAATGATTGATGTGATATAAAACAAAACCAAGCTAAACCAAATCCAGTTTTAGGTATATATTATAGCATACATTGGTATTGTACTGATCTGGAGGAGAGAGTAATCATTCAAAAGGGTTTTCTTCTAATAAGCCAAACTACTTTGAGATCTCTTTCATCTACGCTTTCAGAGGATTTTTTGTGATCGGTAATCTCACTTAAATCTAAATCACTCATGACTTTTTCAGGAAACTTCTTAGTATGGATAACTCGTTTAACTCTATGGAATCGTACATCAATTTACCTTTTTTGTCCTATTTATATCCGGAAGTTATGACTAAATAACTGGATTGCAGTCTAGAGGTAAGCGAGTTTGAACTCCAGTCGCGCTATTACGTTAACATTTGGACAAATACCTTTTGGAAAAGCACGATAAACCTTATAATCAGGATCTATAACCTAAAGAGTATGAACTAGATTTCTTTTAGAATGGTGGCTTCTGCGTTAAATAACTCCCGAAGGTTGATATGCCATTAAACAAAAACCCCCCAAAACATTGAATTTGAATATTATACACATATAGTAAAACTTATCCTACACTGGTGTCTGAATTACATGATGTGTCTCGATAGAATACTCCAACAGGTAGAAAATAGGGACGTCATATGGCATTTAATCATATTTGTACTGAGAATTACTCGAGAAATTCGGATTTAATAACACGGTTTAGCACGTATAGCCCAACGAGAAATAGAATCTGTGCCCCGGGTTCAACTTTTGGAAGCAACTGTAAAAGTTTCTCTTCATGCTAATGTCTTTAGGAAAGACATGAATCCAGGTTTTCTCTTTCAGCAATGGGTAAATAATATGACAGACTGTTTTGTATTAGGTGGGCAATAAGACCGAGAGGAGGAAAAAAATCTTAATTCAAACCAGCTTTAATCCGCTTAAAAAATAGCTTTGTGTTACAGCCTTATCCATGGCGGGAGGGTTGGGTAGATATACACAGTACGTCGTTAAGATTTCGACAAGAGTTTCATATGGCACAGCATTGGAGTTGAACACGACACTGAAAGGGTTGAAACTGTTATTTTATTTATAACATTACTTTGTGACGATACCCACTCTGTCCCCACGTTACATTAACTTCTTCAAACCATTTCTCTTTACGGCTGGTGATCAACTAGTGGTTCCGATAGGGGCATCGCACATTTCTTTACCGCTACATCTTGTAGCGGTAAATAAATACAATCGAGGGAGCGGGAGAAAAAAGAGAACAAATGAACAAAATGCTTGGGTTAATTCAAGCGCAAGAAGGGAGTTATGCAACACTGCATATGTAGACTAATGCTAGCGTGGATTCTAGCGAAAATTCTACAACGCTACTAGGAATGCCAACCTATCCTGACCGGTCTTCCTCACTGTGGCTGGACCCTATGTCATGCCGACTGGTCTCTCTCCTGTCCGGTGTCGACTGGTCTCTCGCGTCACCCTTCGCCAACTCCTTCCTCGAGCTCCTTTGTCTAACTCTCTGACCGGCGTTCCCTTCCTCAGTTCCGGTCACCCGAGATCTCAAGTCCAAAACCCTTTGTCTGGTTTCGTGCCAAAATTGACAAAGGAATCGTCTGCTTGGCGGATCTCCTACATAGTGTTACAACTTTTTGTTTAGGAGAAACCATAGAATTATGATTATATCATCATCATCATCATGTCGCGCCGTCTGCGCGGATATCCCTGACCGTCTCTCGCCATTTCTCCCTATCACTCATCGCCTCCGGCAGGTCTTCAGGATTACAACCCGTGTCCTCACATAGCTGCTGTATGTAAGTTCGTGCTGGTCGTCCCACACTTGCACATCCATGAGTGGGGGTCCACAGGAGTACATCGCTTATGAGCTCGTCCTTGCTTCTCCAGCAGTGTCCCGCGTGTCTGGTTCGTCGAACTTGTATAGTTTTTGTGATGGGGGGCAAGTGTCCGTATAGTTGGAGTCTCGTGGGGTGTTGTCGCCAGGACTTGTTTAATACTGCTCTCAACATTCTTGTGTAATTTCCGTCCAGCCTCCTCTCCAGCCGCTTCGTAAGCGTCCATGTGGTGCATCCATATAGCAGTATCGACACAACCGCTGCCTGGAAGAAACTGCGTTTCATTTTATCTGTTAGGTCCGACTTCCATATGATCGAGAGCCTATCGATAGCTGTCCATGCCTTCGTCAGTCGTGTGTCGATGTCCTTCTCGGTTGATGAGACGCTGCTTCCTAGGTAGGTGAATTTGTCGACTAGTTTCAGAGAGGCTCCGTCTAGTGTGGCAATGTTGCCTGTTTGGTTGTAACACATATATTCGGTTTTGTTTGCATTGACATGTAGGCCAATGCCAGCTGCAGCTCGTTCCAGACTATGTAGTAGTGTCTCTGCTTGATTAGGCGTATTCGCTAGTAACGCCAAGTCATCAGCGTAGTCGGCGTCCGTGATTGTTTTTGCGGGGTACCTTTTGCTTCTTCTCTTAGTCAGCTCAAAGCCATTTTCTCTGATTTTGTCGATCGAAGTCCTAAGCACATAGTCTAGACAGATGATAAAGAGGTACGGGGCTAGTGTGTCTCCTTGTAGTACTCCTGCAACAATGTCGAAGTATTCCGTGTCTCCATCTGGTGAACGTACTTTTACTTTGGTGTTTCTGTAGAGAATCATTATCGCTGCTACGGTTTCTTTTGGTAGGCCGTAAGCTAGTAGGATTTGCTCCATCTTCCCTCTGTGTATGGAATCGAAGGCCTTGGTAAAGTCGACAAATAGTAATGTCGCCTGTAAGTTTTTTGCCCGAACGCCTTCCAGGATTCTACGGATGGTCAGTATTTGTGAGGTTGTGGATCTATTTCTCCGGAAGCCATTTTGGTTTTTCCTAAGGATGTTTTCCATTTTGGGTTCTATGCGGTTTCGTAGTAGGGCATTGTAGATTTTGGCTGCTATGGATGTAAGTGTTATCCCTCGGTAGTTCTTGGCTAGTCCGAGGTCGCCTTTTTTAGGGAATGGAAGGATGCATCCCTTCGTCCATCGTTCTATCCTATTTTGACTATAGACTGCGTTGCATTGCCGGAGCAGTATATCGTCGAATTGTCTCGTCTTCCACACTTCTGGGGGGATCTCGTCTAGCCCCGCCGCTTTCCTATTTTTAATTCTTCTGAGAACCGTGTCGAGTTCTTCTTTGGTGAAAGGACCTAGTTTTACGTCTAATTGCTTACTAATAATTCTGGTGATCGGTTCATCCGTTATTTCCGGTGGGTTTCCTAGTAGATTTTTGAAATGCTGTTCCCACAGTTTTATTCTTTCTTGTTGGCTTGCAGCTTTCAATTTTGCTTTGGCTGTGCTCTTTCTTCCACTTACTTCGTTTATTGTTTGCCAGGCTATCCTGGATTGCCTATCTTCCACCGAGTCTCTAATCTTATCTATCTGATTTTGTACGTATTCTGCCTGTTCTTTTAGGTATATTCCTGTTAATTGATGTTGCGCCTTTTCTAGTTCTCGTGCATTTGTATTTGTTGGGTTCTGTTGATAGTTTTTGGAGGCAGTCTTCACAAGTGCACGTTTTTCTCTAGCCGCTAGCGTTTCCCAAGGGACTCTATATTTAGTTCTAGGTTTTGTTGGAATACACTTTTCTGCCGCCTCCAGGTGCGCTTCTACAAAATTTTCATATTCGTCATTTGGGGTGCCTATTTCTACCTTCTCTTGTAGTGCTTCGAATCTGTTTCTTAATTCTAATGCATATTTGTCTCTAATATCTCTGTTGTTGAGTAGGGCCCAGTCATAGTGCTTGGTCGTGGCTTTACGTGTGGCGTTTTTTCTTAGGCTTAGTCGTATTTTGGCCGTAACTATTCGATGATCGGAGGACACACCCTCGAAGGAGGAGTATGCCTCGCAATTCATCGCACTGTTTCTCCATTTCCTGTTTATAAGGACGTAGTCTATCTGTGCTTTACTCTTATTTGCGTATGTGTAGGTCCATAATTTCCCCTCCCTTTTTTGAAAGTTTGTATTGAGGCAGGTTAATCTATTTTCTATCATGAGATCTATTAAATGCTGTCCATTCCTGTTAGACGTGTAGTGTAGGCTGTATTTGTTGTGTCTGTTTTTCCCGATTTGTGCATTCATATCTCCGCCAATGACTAGCAGGTTGTGTTTCGGAATGCTACGTACTAGGGAGGATAGATCTTCGTAGAAGGTGGCTATTTCGTTTTCTTCGCTAACATTGGTAGGGCTGTAGCAGGAGATAATTGTTGCTTTGGGGTTGCCATTAAACGTTGCGGCCATCATCCTAGGTTGTATTCTCTCAATGCTGTTCAGTGTTTTTAACGCTCTCGGTCCTAGAAGTATTCCCACCCCTCCTACCGATGCATTGACAGAGTTTTTCCATGCCGATACAGTCACCAGCATCCATCCATTTCCAGTTTCGTGATACTTGATATCTTCGGTGTGCGTGTATCGGTGCTCTTGTATGCAAATTATATCTATCTTATGTTCTACGGCTGATGTAGTTAGCTCTGCTAGTTGACATATTCTATTTAGGGTTCTCACGTTAAATGTCGCTATCTGTATTGTTTGTTTGCATTTTAGTAGTTTATGTTTGTGTTTGAGCTCTGTAGCTGATTTTTCGAACACCGAGGCCAGGGCTCCAACCTCAGCAGGACGCGCCCCTTTTTTACCCGCGCGAAGAGCGATGCGGTTTATGGATCTGGTTTGAGTACTAGTCATGGTTATCTTTCGATGGCTGTTTTTGTTCTCATCTATAGAAGCCACTCTTATAGATGAGCAGCAGTAGTTCCCCGATCGAACTGGCAATCTTGAGCGTTAAGCCGCAAGACTCACACGTACAGCATGCTGCTTCCCATGTGTACGCGGTAGTAATAAAAAAAAAAAAAAAAAAAAATTCTTTTTTTATCTTAAGTTTTAACTTAGTTAAAGTCCAGGACTGCTGGATGTTAAAATTCAAAGAAATTTTGTGGTATATTTCATGGTTATCTAGTGGTGGACAGACAGAGAGAGAGAGAGACAGAGAGAGAGACAGAGAGAGAGAGAGAGAAAGAAAGAGAGAGGAGGAGTCAACTCTTTTATGACTTTCGTCTTTAGCACGTGTTAGACTACATTTGAGGTGTTTTGGATTTTTTTTTTTTTCTTTTTCCTTTCTTTTCAGGGGGGGGCAATTTTGGGGGTTTTCGTTAGCAAATTTAGAAGTTCGCCTTCCAAAAGTAAAGTTTTCCTGAAAATTAAATCGCATAAGTCTTCATTCTTCATTTAAACAACACAATAATACAGCTGAGATTTAAGACATTACTATTTTAAATCAAATGTGCATTTTTAAATGAATAGTTTAGTAGAATAAATTTACTGACCTCTGTGAAAAAACTTCTGGAAACGGAATCACTTCCAAACGTATGCATACTATTTCAACAAATGAAGGATTAAATTATTACTAATTTTAGTATTTATATTAAAGTTTCCACTCCTATATCATGGTCAACTGGTGGTGGACAGAGAGAGAGAGAGAGAGAGAGACACAGAGAGAGAGAGAGAAAGAAAGAGAGAGGAGTCAACTCTTTTATGACTTTCGTCTTTAGCACGTGTTAGACTACATTTGAGGTGTTTTGGATTTTTTTTTTCTTTTTCCTTACTTTTCAGGGGGGGGGGCAATTTTGGGGGTTTTCGTTAGCAAATTTAGAAGTTCGCCTTCCAAAAGTAAAGTTTTCCTGAAAATTAAATCGCATAAGTCTTCATTCTTCATTTAAACAACACAATAATACAGCTGAGATTTAAGACATTACTATTTTAAATCAAATGTGCATTTTTAAATGAATAGTTTAGTAGAATAAATTTACTGACCTCTGTGAAAAAACTTCTGGAAACGGAATCACTTCCAAACGTATGCATACTATTTCAACAAATGAAGGATTAAATTATTACTAATTTTAGTATTTATATTAAAGGTTCCACTCCTATATCATGGTCAACTGGTGGTGGACAGAGAGAGAGAGAGAGAGAGAGAGACACACAGAGAGAGAGAGAAAGAAAGAGAGAGGAGGAGTCAACTCTTTTATGACTTTCGTCTTTAGCACGTGTTAGACTACATTTGAGGTGTTTTGGATTTTTTTTTTCTTTTTCCTTACTTTTCAGGGGGGGGGGCAATTTTGGGGGTTTTCGTTAGCAAATTTAGAAGTTCGCCTTCCAAAAGTAAAGTTTTCCTGAAAATTAAATCGCATGTCACCAATAGCTTAGTCTATTAGTTTGAAAATTTACTTCACTTGAATTACTTACCAAAGATAGATAAAATAAAGTTTAGACGCCACCGAGCCGTATTTTGTCCTATTCTTTGTATTCTTTATGAAGATAAATCTTAAAATCTCCGAAAGTCATGTGTAGTCTGATTCAATATCCAGATTACTATGGGGTGGTAGTATCTGGTAGAGTCCCATCTATGTAACAATTAGAAATGTTTAGCCATTTAACTATGTGCAAACATAGTTATACTTGAAAGCATCAGACTTTGCAAATGAATGAGCAATGTTAAAGAGAGTCATAAGTGTTTAATAGCAATACTTAAAACCTCTTAACGGTGAGCAAAAATTCAATAATTGATATTACATTACTCGTGGTGTTAGATAACAATACTTGAATCAATTTGAGTGAGAACAAACAAATTATTTATATTAAATAGATTTATTCTTGATTGATAGCAATACTTGGAACCATTTAGCTATGTACAAAAAAAAACTCTTTGAGTTAGGGAGTGTCCTCGTGGTGAAATGGTTAAAGCGATGGACTGCGTAATCGTAGTAAGCGAGTTCGTATTCCACTCACGCTATTACGTTCACTTTCGGACAAATACCCTTGGGAAATGTATGACCCCACTTATCCTCCCAGCTATGGGCTAAATAGTACCACTCACGTTCTTCTAGGAGAATAGCTTTGGCATTAAATAACCTACAAGGGTTGATATACCATTAAACAAAGAAATTAATCAATCAATCAATCAATCTTTGAGTTAGCAATATTGAAACATCTCAACTCTACGCAAAAATGATAATATTGAAAAAAAAAGATAAGGGTTTAATAGGAATACTTGAAAGTAATTTATAGTGTCCAAATAAATCAACTCTACTTCTTTTAAAAATGAAATTATCTATGATTTTTTTACTTACAAATCATAATCGTATAAACATTTGACTGTGTGCAAACAAATAACTGTTGTTAAATTATATTGTAGAGGTCGCAAAGCAATACAATTATTAATATTTGAAGTATTTTAACCATTTAACTCAGTGCAAATAAATGACTGATGTTAAATTATATTGTAGGTATTACATAGCAATACAATTATTAGCATTTGAAGTATTTTAACCATTTAATTATGTGCAAACAAATGACTGATGTTAAATTATGTTGTAGGTGTTACATAGCAATACAATTATTAGCATTTGAAGTATTTTAACCATTTAACTATGTGCAAATAAATGACTGATGTTAAATTATATTGTAGGTGTTACATAGTAATACAATTATTAGTATTTGAAGTATTTTAACCATTTAACTATGTGCAAATAAATGACTGATGTTAAATTATATTGTAGGTGTTACATAGTAATACAATTATTAGTATTTGAAGTATTTCTAACCATTTAACTGTGTGCAAACAAATTAAGTTAAATTGTTGTTACACAGAGGTACAATTAATAATGCTTGAAGTATTTATTCCTATTCATCTGCGTGAAAACAAATGAAATGTTAGATTAAAATGTTAATGTTATATAACAGCACAATAATTAGTTTTTGAAGTACTTCTAACCATTTAACTGTGTGCAAATAAATGAGCTCCGGTTTATTTAAAATGTTACCTACAAAGTATTCGTTCAAAATCATGTATTGAATATATGTATAAAGATATTTTGGTAAAAATTAACCTACAAGGGTTGATGTGCCATAAAACCTCTGTTTAGTTAAAAAATATATTTAGTGTTTGGATGTTAACTCCTTTTTCTGTGAGATTATTCTATGGTTTTATCATTCACTGTTTGGCTACTTAAACTGATTTTAATAGAAAATTGTAGGAAAGCACATCAACATATTAAGGCGTCCTAAGCCGAATGGTTATCATTGTATTTTAGGGAGGAGGCTACCGGGGTTCAAATCGTAGTCGGGGTTGTTTTCCTTTAATTTCTTTGCTCATGCCTTTGTAGGAAGCATGCATCCAAGTGTTCTCCTTAAGTTATGAGTAACTGTTACCGCTATAAGAGTACTCTACCCATTACCGAAAGCAATGGTTTGCTCACCTGATGGGGAAACAGAATTCTTTGATATTGTCGCTGAAGTCTTGCATGGAGATGCATTAACGCCACATCTATTTGAAATCTGTCTTGATTACGTTCTACGAACATCAATAGTTCTAATGAAAGAAAATGGCCTCAAACAAAAAAAAGGTAGAAAGCAGAAGATCCAGCGCTTCTCTCAAATACACCTGCAAAAGCCGAATATCTGCTGCATAGCCTTGAATAAACAGCAAGAGGCGATGATTTTAAGGAACTTAGATAAAACATTTCATGTGTTTTATAGAAGATGGTGATATGTCAACAGTAAATGACAAGGTCTAAAATAAGTATAGTCACTCACCTAAGTAGGAATATCACGTCTACTGAAGACTACAATCGACAGCTTATTGATCGTATGGAAATCTGATCTCCCTGATAAAATAAAACGTGAGTATATCAAAGCTGTTGCTGTGTCGGTAATATTGTATAGCAGCACCACTCGTAATTTAGTGAAGCGCTCGTAGGGAAAGCTGGATGAGAACAACACAAGGATGCTGCGTGCAGTTTTTAACTAATATTAGAAGCATTATCAAACAAAACATATATTTAGCTACAAAAGATATTTACCATCTACCCGAACCCACTGCAAAGTCAGGATGTAAGTTTGTTTTGAATATCCTCCTGTGTTCGTGTGAGGGTTGACAATTTAGCTCAGATCAGCCGGTATATTTTTAGGGGAGCGTCAGCAATTACGGATTGATCTTCATCTTCTACCTTTTAATGCGAAGAGAGAGTTGCTATGTACCAGAACGACCAAATGAAGCTGAGCCGAAATAATTACGCTTATCACTGGGGTGCCCTTCCCCTATTAATACAGAGTAACCATGCATTATTTAAATGCATTGCCAATGATAGCACTAAAAGAAACTGTGTTAAAAGTAAAATCATTTGGGATAAGCATGAATCCGTTTTTCGTCTCTGCAGCTATGCCTAAATAGAAGGGCAGCCTCTTTAGCAATGATAAGATAATTATTTTAGGGGGAGGAAACTAAATTTTAATTAGCTTTAATCTGATTAAAAATTGACACAAGGGCCACTAGGGCCATTCATTGTGTTGTTTGGTTTTGTTTCTTTGTTTAATGGCATATCAACCCTCATGGGATATTTGATCCCAAATATAGAAGAACCCAATTGATAACATTTAACCCATAACTGGGGAATATTGCGGTTATGGCTTTTCCTAGGGTAATAGTCTGAAAATGAACCTTATAGCATTACTGTAGGTCAAACTTGCTTAGGGGGTGTCCTCGTGGTGTAATGGTTAAAGCGAAGGACTGCGGAATCGTAGTATGCGAGTTCGTACTCCAGTCGCGCTATTACGTTCACTTTCGGGCATATACCCTTGGGAAAGGTATGAACCCCCTTATCCTCCAAGCTCTGGGTTAAATAGCACAACTACTGTTCTTCTAGGAGAATGGCTTTGGCATTAAATAACCTACAAAGGTTGATATGCCATTAAACAAAGAAACCAAACTAAACTTGTTTACTTCGAGTTGAAGTTCAGTAGTTGAGCTATTACACTACAGAGACTCACAAAAGAGGTGTGGAGTAAGTACATATTTGCCGGGAATATAGAAAATACTGGAACGAGCCGCTGCAGGCATCGGCCTCCATGTCAATGCACACAAAACGGAACATATGAGCTTTATTCAAACAGGCGACATCTCAACACTCAACGGTATCGCTCTGAAACAAGTTGACAAGTTCACTTATCGAGCAGTGTCTCAACAACCGAGACAGACATCAACACGCAAAGGCATAGATAGCTATCGATAGGCTTTCGGTCATATAGAAGTCAGACCTGACCAATAAAATAAAACGCAGTTTCTTCCAAGCAGCGATCGTACGATGCTGCTAAATGGATGCACCCCATCGACGCTAACTAAACGGATGGACAAAAAGCTTGACGGCAATTACACAAGAATTCTGCCAGCAATATTGAACAAGTCCTGGAGACAGCACCCCACAAAGCAGCAGCTATACTGCCACCTACCATCCATTACGAAAACTACCAAAATTAAACGAACCAGACATGCGGGACTCTACTGGAGAACCAAGGACAAACTCATAAATGATGCACTCGTATGGACCCCTTCACATGGACGAGCAAAGGCAGGACGTCCAGCTCGAACCTTCATACAGCAGCTCTGTGCTGAAAAGGGATGTAGCCTTGAGGATCTGCCGAAAGCAAAGGACGATAGGGATATCCCTGCTGATAGCGTGACATGATGATGATGATGATAGAAACTAAGCTTAGAAGGTTGTTGTCGCGAAAAATCGTAGAGACCGTTTTAATCGATTTATCAGCCGTATATCCTTTAACAGAGAAGGTCGGGTTCTAAAGTCAGAGAGTAAATGGTAGTAATAGTAATGTAATTATGGTCATTTATTTGACGAAATGTGACTTTTTAAGCAGATTAATTTGCCAAAGTTGAACAAGATTTTGGGGAGATTTGTCCCAATTTTTCTTCTTTTTTCTATCCTTCACAACCAGCAAATATCAGTGTCAGTTAAATAGCTAAACTTTAAACCATTTAAATGTGTGCAAAAATTAATCAATATCAAACAAAATTATTTGTGATGCTTAGCAATACTTGAAACTATTTACCTGTGGGCAAATAAATGATTAATATTTGATAGAACTATTTATGTTACATAGCAATGCGTGAAACGGTGACCTGTGTATGACATTAAAATGTATCTGATGGTGAGACTGCAGTCCTGTAATTTTGAGAATGTGAAGCATCCCTTCCCTACCATGTCTCAAAAATTCACACTGACCCAGAGCAGTTGCATCAGCTAAGGTCCCGTTTGTAGGTAAAATAGAACTATTGAATAATTTACAAAGGACCATTAATGATGTGGGTTATTTAAAACCATACACCGGTGAATAAATTGTTCATATTAGATAGGAATACTTGATAAATAGAATTACTGGTATTAATTAGCAATACTTGAAACCATTCAACTGTGTGTAATCAAAAAATACTAAAGAGAATTATTATTATCAGCAATACTTGAAACTATTTAACTGTGTACCAACAAATGAGCTCTAAGTTTAAGTTGTTGTTACCTATAAACTATTCACAAGAAAGATCACACACACACACACTATTCACTAGAAAGATCACACACACACACGCACGCGCGTATATATATATATAGTTTGGCCTTTATTCACTTATTAGTGTTGATATGCCATTAAACCAAATAGCCAAACAATTGTTGTATTTTGGCCTTTGACCCGGCCAAAACCGCCATTCCAAGGTGATGCACCGGAAGGAAGTGACACATTCTAATGGTAGTTATGAGAGGAAATCGCGTGGGCGGAAATTGGCAGATGGAATGGGACGATATAAAAAATTCCCATAGTACACTCATAGACTGACGCACTGGAAGAGAGTGACCTGTGAACTGCATGACAGTTATTTCCACTTGATGACGATAAAACATGCGATTTCAAAGATCGAGTGGGCGATCGAGTGGGCGATGGACTATTATATAACTCAGTCAAGAAAGAGTTCGAGTTCCAGTTAGAGTTGGAGAAGGAGGTAGACGATATGTGGTAGGGAAAGCCACACTCGGCCGAAGGGGCCCTCGGGAACCCCGATGGAGTTTGGGGACCAGAGAAGTTGCTGATGATATGCAGTAAAGAAAGCCATCACCCAGCAGAGTGGGACTCTGGGCCTCCGATTGAGCATCAGGAGAACGAGAAAGATACAACGTTGACGGCCATAAGAATGGGGGTCAAAATATTGCAGTCTCTGTTCGGTCTCCAGCTCCCTCTCACACGCAAACCTTGAGTAACCTTTTCGAACCCTTGCAATAAAGTGAGAGGTACATATATTTATAAAGAAGTCTTCCTGCGTCCGTCTTTATTATTGTGTCGTTATGATGCTGTAGATGACGATATAACACAATCAACAAAGACAGAATAGAGACCGCTACAGCTAAACATTCTTGTGTGTTAGAATCTAGAAAAGACAAAACGATGAGATTTCTTGTGGCGTAGTGTCTACGGTGCTGAACAGTGATATCGTTGTAAGCTCGTTCGAACTCCAGTTACGTTATTACGTTCATATTCGGGTTTGTACTCTAAGAAAAAGTACAGCCTCACAAATATCTCCAGCAATGGGTTAAATAGTTCTATTACTCTCCTTCGAAAAGAATAGCTTAAGCATCAAATAAACAACCCAAGATTAATATGCTATTCAAAAAAGAAAGTAACCAGGGAGACAAAGTTCAAGATAGTCATAATTTGATTTTTGTCCTGATAAGTAAATTCAATTCTCAAAATATTAGCAGTATTCATCTGTGGACCGTAAAAGCTGAGTTTTGACGAGAATTAATTTGCATTCGTGAGCAGCTGGTATGTTGCTTAATAAATAGTACCATCCAGGCCATGACAGAGACATTGGGTAAATATTGTCAAAAGTGGATATTGATGGTATAACATTCGACCTTTCTTGCGAATAACTCATTATTTTTTTCTTTCGTTACATATAGCAGTCAAAGAACAGTCTAGAAAAATAGCCTCTGACATGAAAACAGAGGTGTATCACCGAATTCTTCAAGGCGGCAAAAAAATTCGACCCACTGATCTTCATCGATTCTTGATGAACGTATTCGGAAACCTAAAAAAGTATGGACGTACTTTTAGTTGCTGTGTCAAGCTTTCCTGCTGTGAAGACGGCGATGTAAATGACAGACTATGTTTAACAATATTTAACGTACAAAATGAAGAGAACTTCTATCCGGTAAGTGACTTTTTGAAAAGCAGCATGGAAAACCTAATATTCTTTACTCTAAAAAGAGACAGAAAGTCAAGCCTTCCGCTTACATCTCTCTAAAGCAAACAGTTTTTTTTTTTTTATTGACGAGTCTTTGCTTAGTCTGCCTGCGTTAGATTGCTTAAATTACTTGATGTTAGTAAGTTGTCCTCCATCTATGTACTGAACGAGCTCATGATTGTTTAAATTCTCTTTTTCAATTTAGTAATCTTTGTTGAATCTTAGATTATCAACACTACATGATGTTACAAAGTAGTTACCAATCGAAGTATTGAAGAATCTCGTCATGCTTTTGCTCAATCGCCCGGGATTGTAGAATTCAGCGACTGCTTCTCTGCAGAGAAGTATGAATCCCTCAAACAGTGTCCTGGATATGACAGGAAAAAATCCGATGTTGAGGTTCCAGTAATGCTGGAGTTCTGTGGAATTCGGAATACTGCTTCATTGCCATCACTCCCAGGTCCACTCTTAGCCGGAGTGGTTGCACCTGAAAAGTCTTATCTATTGGTCAAATAGAACTAATCTGTGTATCACGCTAAACTTAACTTTTTGAAATTATTCTGACTGAACTTTTGCTAAACTGAATTGTTTGAAATAGAACTGTTTTGAGATTTTACCGTTTGTAAACAAAAATTATACTTATATTAAACTGAATTTTAAAAAAGTTTAATTCGGCATTAAATGACCCGAAAGAGGGTTGATAGGCTGTTAAACAAAACAACCAACCAACCAACCAATCATCGTTTAAAACTTTTCCTTTTTTTTTGTTATTTACTAATCTTTGCTTCATCTGACACACAGACCGAGATTTCGTTACAGTACTTCCTATTACTAAGTGGTTCTTGATCTTACTTATAAAATTAATGAACAAGCTCATTGTTGCTTAACTTATTCCCTTCTATTTTTCTATTTACGATTTGATAATATTGACTTCGTCTAAAAGGTATACCTTAGATTGCTGTTACTGAGGGGGTCACCCATGTAAAAATGAGCAAGCTTATCGTTGCTTAACGTTTTCCCTTTTTATTTACTAATTTTTTTCTTTATCTGGAATTCAAGCTTTTGATCTGTTTTAGAACTTGGCGTTTCTAAGTAGTCACTCATCTAATTTGTAAATAAGCTCATCGTTGCTTAAATTCGTTCCTTTCTTCGCTATTAATCTTTGCTTAGTCTGGTACACAGGCCTTAGATTCCTTACAATACTTGATGTTACTAGGAAGTCACCCATCTAAGTAATGAGCAAACACATCGGTGCTTAACTTCACTTTTTTTTTTTTTACTAATATTTGCTTAGTCTGACACAAAGGCCTTAAATTGCTCTCACAACATTGTGTTACTAAGTGGTCATTCATCTGAACAAGCTTGTCGCTGCTTAACCTTTATTTTTTTGCTATGTAATAATTTTTACTTTGTCTGACTCATGGACTTTAAATAACTGACTGTATTTGCTACTTTTTTGTCGTCACTTATCTAAGTAGTGAGCAAGGTTATCATTGCTTAACTTCTGGAATCTGACAGGAACTGGTCCTCTTAGCAAAGCTTAACCGTTAGCCAGGCAATAGTCTGATTGAAGAAAACTTTCATAAAAGCAAGATAAAAAAGACAATTAAAAGAAATAATTCGATATCTTCAGACAAAAACAAATTTTTCCAAAAGATTCAAGAAATTTATAATTTTTTGTCTCAGATTTTACTTAAGGGCATTCCTTTCTTGGTTTGTATTTTCTCAGCATACATTTTGATTCGTCATCGACATTGGAATAAACAAAATATATATTTCGTCTTCTTGATATAAATATTTACGTTAATCTTCATACTTACAATTTTGGAGGGATTGTAAATATAGGTGCACAGCCCACTCCGCTGAGGGCCGTGGAATACACCGACCGCAGCTCTGCAGATATGTAAGACTCGCCCCCTACTAGTGTCCTTATATGACACTAAACTATCTAATAGTCAGGCCCCAGTCCTGGAGTGCTGGGGAATATGTAGTATCTCTTCATTGCCACTACTCCTAGGTCTACTCTGACCCGGAATAGTAGCACCTGTTAGGGATCCATTTATGGGTCAAATAGAACTGTTCGACAGTTCTATGTGTAAACAAATTGCAAATGTTCATTTGAATTGTTAGTGAAAAAGGCAGTACTTGAAACAATCTGCTTGTAAACGAATGAGAAAAGCCATACTTGAAACCTTTTAACTGTGTGCCCAAATTAAATTATTGGTATGACGTAACAATACGTGAAACCATTTAACTGTGTGCAAGTAATAGCAATTCCTTATAAGGTGCAGATAAATGAGTTCTTACTCATTTAAAAATGAAATTTCCATCAAACTATTTTGTACAAATCATCAATGCATAATCCTTTAACTCAGTGCAAACAAATGATTGATCCTTAATTTAATTGTTAATGTTATATAACAATATTTGAAACCATTTAACTGTGTGCAAACAAATGATTAATATTAAAAAAAATAATTATCAGATAGGAATACTAAAAATCATTCAAATGCGTGCAAAAATTGATTAATATTGAACAGATTTATTTGTGTTTGATAGCAATACTTGAAACTATTAAATTGTGTACGAACAAATTGGATCTGGCTCGATTGAAAAAGGGTACAAACAAACTATTTCTTTACGAATCATATATATTTAATATACATAGTATTCCACTGACAGATCTGTTTCGTTCTATCAGAACTCTTCAGTGTGGCTAGACAGGCTAAGTTCCCGAAGCTGGGATCGAAATCCGGTTGACTCAGACGCCAATTCATGATTCTACCACTCAACCACGAGGAAACTCGCGTAAGCGAAGTAAATTTAAACGCTAATGTATCACATTTGTATTTGTTTTCATATATCTGCTTAACGGCTACCGACAGCTCGATTCATACGAAGAGCCTCATGAACAATTATATAACCTATAAGGCTCCATATTCTATAAAGCGTAACCAATAAAAAAGAAGATATATTGTTCCCATCATTGTATACAAGAACTGTAGTAAGTACACTTCACTAGGGTTTAGCTTAGTTTAGTTCGAGTTCTAATAGATGAAACAGCCAGTGAGAATCTGTTGCATATAGACACTTGACAGAGCCAGATGTTCCAAATATGTAAACAAACTGATTACAGGACGCACCTATGTAGACGGAAAGGCAGAGATGCGAAGGTGAAAGCATAAACCGTCCAAAGAAGATGAACATTTCATGCTGATACTCAGCAAGAACGAACCCGTAAGCAATGTTCTCCAATGGACTTCTACTAAAGGACACACTGGTGTTCACCGACTAGTAATAACTTATATTCACCGTCGGACACTGGATACTGTCTAGTAGACTTGTCAATAATGATAACTGACAGAGACAAATAGAACAAGAGAGAGAGAGAAAGAGAGAGAGAGAGAGAGAGAGAGAGAATGAAATTCGGGCAGTATGTACGTCTTGGTGATAGTGATGATGGCACTTAAAATGAATAAATAAATGAATAAATATATGAAACAAAAATTTAACTGAAAATAAAATTGAAAAGAAATGAAAAATACAGAAAAAAAACAGCAATATGCTAAGAAAAATCCAAACATAAACTCGGAAACGCCCAGAAAAAAAATGCTAAACGTAATTTAGAAGTAAGCATTAAAGTTGATTCCCATTGGCTAGAAAATAGATCTCGCCACCCATTCATTCATTGGCTGATAAACAGGAAAGACCATCAATCAAATCCGGACGTTTTGCAAACTGAAAAAGCAGCATTGCGACGATCATGAAAAAGAACGACATTTCAATCGGTGTTTATACTCAGAAAAAGAAAAGAAAATGGTCAATTTTCGATTATTAGTTAATTCATTCATTCTTCCATATGTTTATTCATGATGACCAATATCCTGGGCATTTCCGGTTGCGCGATTTCTGGTAAGTTTGTCTAACATAATAATTATGTAATGTAGAGAATATCGTTCTCACTGGATGTTTGAAGCTGTTCCCTGTTCTAAAACAGTTCATTGAAAATGGCTCAACGTCTTTGTCATGGTGGAATAGTCGATAAATTTACCGAGAAGGGACTGTCAGTAGGCATTCATTAAGTTCTTTCACAAGGTCAAGATAGGAAATATAATCTTTTTTAGAGTGGGAGTAAGCCACAAGAATCGAAATTCACGTGGTGCAGGAGAAAGAAGTTCCTTAGTTCCGTCGGCATTTCTTTTCATTGTATCCTTAAAGGCTGACCAATAAACTTACCCCTTATCCTTTTTAGTCTATGGAGCAAGGGTTGTCTGGGTGGGATCATCTGGAACCTAAGTTGTGTACCTTCTTAAACCAAGCTAAGATTTTTAGAAATATTTTTGATAAGATGTAGTAAAAGTTAGCGACCATAGTAAAGGGTGACCCGAAGGCTCCCTTTTCGATAGCTACAACACCAAGGTGTAGGGGAGGGCGCTACTCCATTCCCTGGATTGCTCCACTTTACCCTTGAACCGTACCTTATAATGCTGAGTGTTAAGCAAGGTGGTATCAAGTTCCATTTTTAAAGTCTTTGGTATGACTCGACCTGGGATTGAACCCAGGTCTCCCGGGCCATTGGCGAACACTCTAACCGCCGGGCCAATGTCCCGGTTGATGTAGTTGTAGTTGTTGTGAAATATAGATCATTACTATTATAGTAAGTTCACGTTTTTCTCTCACCGCTAAAGTTTCCCATGGGACTCTATATTTAGTTTTAATTTTTGTTGGAATGTATTTTGCTGCTGCCTCGAGGTGTGCATTGACGAAATTTTCGTATTCGTCGTTTGGTGTACTTTTTTCCGTCTTTTCTTGTAGTGTTTCGAATCTGTTTCTTAATTCTAATACGTATTTATCTCTGTTTCGAATCGAAAAAACCCAACAAACACAAATGCCTTAAAACTAAAAACGGCACAATATCAATTAGCAGGCATATATATAAAGGAACAGACAGAATACATTCAAAATCAGATAGATAAGATTAGAGACTCGGTGGAAGATAGACAATCTAGAATTGCCTGGCAAACAATAAACGAAGTGAGCAGAAGAAAGAACACAGCCAAAGCAAAACTTAAAGCAGCAAACCAACAAGAAAGAATAAAACTGTGGAAACAGCACTTCGAAAACTTACTTGGAAACCCACCAAAAATAACGCATGAACCAATCACCAGAATAATTAGCAAACAATTAGACATTAAACTTGGACCATTCACACAAGAAGAACTCGACTCGGTTCTCAGAAAAATTAAAAATAGGAAAGCTGCAGGGCTGGACGAAATTCCCCCGGAAGTATGGAAGACCAGACAATTCGACGACATACTGCTCCGACACTGCAACGCAGTATACAATCAAAATCCGATAGATAGATGGACAAAGGGATGCATACTCCCCTTCCCTAAAAAGGGGGACCTCGGATTAGCCAAAAACTACCGAGGCATAACACTTACATCCATAGCTGCCAAAATCTACAATGCCCTACTACGAAACCGAATAGAACCCAAAATCGACAACATACTTAGAAAAAACCAAAATGGCTTCCGAAGAAATAGATCTACGACCTCACAAATATTAACCATCCGCAGAATCCTTGAAGGTGTACGGGCAAAGAACCTACAAGCGACATTAATATTTGTCGACTTTACCAAGGCTTTCGACTCCATTCACAGAGGAAAGATGGAACAAATCCTACTAGCGTACGGCATACCTAAAGAAACCGTAGCGGCAATAACGATTCTCTATAGAAACACTAAAGTAAAAGTACGATCACCAGATGGAGACACAGAATACTTCGACATTGTAGCAGGAGTACTACAAGGGGACACGCTGGCTCCGTATCTCTTTATCATTTGTCTAGACTACGTACTTAGAACATCGATTGACAAAATCAAAGAGAATGGCTTCGAACTGACGAAGAAAAGAAGCAGAAGATACCCCGCAACAACAATTACCGACGCCGACTACGCCGATGACATAGCGATACTGGCAAATACACCTGACCAAGCCGAAACACGTCTGCATAGTTTGGAACGAGCAGCAGCAAGCATAGGCCTCCATGTTAATGCACACAAAACGGAATATATGTGCTATAACCAAACGGGGGACATCTCCACTCTAGAAGGAACCCCTCTTAAACTAGTAGACAAATTCACGTACCTAGGAAGCAGCGTCGAATCAACCGAAAAGGACATCGAAACGAGGTTAACGAAAGCATGGACAGCTATCAATAGGCTATCGACTATATGGAAATCAGACCTAACCGATAAAATGAAACGCAGTTTCTTCCAGGCAGCGGTCACATCGATACTGCTATATGGATGCACTACATGGACGCTAACAAAACGGCTGGAGAAGAAACTAGATGGCAATTACACAAGAATGCTGCGTGCAATCCTGAACAAGTCCTGGCAGCAACACCCCACAAGACACCAACTGTACGGCCACCTGCCCCCTATCACGAAAACTATTCAAGTTAGGCGAACCAGACATGCAGGACATTGCTGGAGAAGCAGAGATGAACTCATAAGAGATGTACTCTTATGGATCCCCACACACGGCCGCGCAAAAGCAGGACGACCAGCACGAACGTACATTCAACAGCTATGTGAGGATACAGGTTGTTGTCCTGAAGACCTACCTAGGGCGATGAACGATAGGGAGGAGTGGCGAGAGAGGGTCAGGGATATCCGTGCTGCCAGCACGATATGATGATGATGATGATAGTAAGTTCGAATCTCCCTAGATGTTCCATGTTTGTGGCTTTGTACTTGAGTCGGCCAAAGCTGGTAAATATCTTAGCCATCTCACCGCGGAATATATGAGCAAAATTAATCTGGTATATCACTGCTAATGTACAATGTATTCAATCCTGACTGGGTGAGCCAAACATATGACTTGCCATTTAATTGAAACACGCAAGTAAATATATCGAAGACAATACAATGATTATTATTATTATTATTATTATTATTATTCACTCATTAGAGCTTTTCACATCAGCGTTTGCTGATGGTTTTTCACCGGAGTCTGAGTGACAGCAAGTCTCCTCAAATCTCCAGGACTCTTCTTAGTAATCTGGCCGTTCTCAATAATGCTGTCGTTTGGATGGTCTCCACCAGTCCGCCAACTTCTAAGTTCTCCAGTCCCTTTCGTAATCCTTTAGTTACTGATCCAAACGCACCTATTACAATTGGTATAATTGTCACCTGCATGTTCCACAGTTTTTTCAATTCCTAGCAAGGTCGAGGTACTTATCCTTCTTTTCACATTCTTTCAGTTTTATTCTGTGGTCAGCCGGGACAGCAAAGTCGACTATTTTGCAAGTTCTCTTTTTTTTGTGGATTATTATTAAGTCTGGTCTTCTGTCCGGGATTAGGTGATCCGTTTGTATGTTAAAGTCCCATAGGAGTTTATGCGTGGCATTTTCTAGGACAGGTACTGGGTTGTTACTATTATTATTATTATTATTATTTTACTTCTTGAGATTTTTTTTACGTCTGTGTTAGCTGATGGTCTTTCACTGAAGTTTGAGTGACAGCAAGTCTTCTTAAGTCTCCAGGACTCTTCTCAATATTCTGGCCGATCTCAACCACGCTGTTGCTTGGATGATCTCAACTCGTCCTCTTATTTCTAAGTCCTCTTCGGTTACTGTACCAAGAGCACCAATTATAACAGGTATAAACGTCACTTTCATGTTCCACTGGTTTTTCAATTCCCTAGAAAAGTTGAGGTACTTATCCTTCTTTTCACTTTTTTTAATATTACTCTTTGGTCAGTCGGAACAGTAAAGTTCACAATTTTGCAACATCTCGTTTTTTTGTTGATTATTATAAGATCTGTTCATCTGGCCGAGATTAGGTGATCCGTTTGTATGTTAAAATCACATTGGAGTTTGTGTCTCATTCTTTCGTACAGCTACAGGGTTGTGTATGTATCATTTGTTCGTATGGCCAAATTTTAGTTTCTTGCACAATTTCCAGTGGGTCACCTTCCACACAGTCGTGTCTAGTCTTATTCTCTTTTTGCGCTAATTTGCTGCATTCGCTTATTTTGTGATTGATTGTTTTCTCTTTCTCACCACATAATATAAATTTATTATTTTATGGCGTATCTATACCTTTGATGTGGTTTAATATTATTATTATTTACACATTAGAGTTTTTCACATAAGCGTTAGCTGATGGTCCTTCACTGGAGTTTGAATGACAGTAAGTCTCCTCAAATTTCAAGGCCTCTTCTCGGTATTCTGGCCGTTCTCAATAATGATGTAGTTTGGATGGGCTCCACTCGTCCGCCAACTTCCAAGACCTCCAGTCCCTGTAATAATCCTTTACATACTGTACCAAAAGCACCAATTACAATTGGTATAATTGTCTCCTGCATGTTATATAGTTTTTTTTTTCAATTCCCTTGCAAGGTCGAGGTAACTATCCTTCATTTCACATTCTTTCAGTTTTATTCAGTGGTCAGCCGGGACAGCAAAGTCGACAATTTTACAATTTATCTTTTTGTTTTTGACTATTATCAGGTCTGGTCTTCTGGCCGAGATTCGGTGATCTGCGTGTATGTCAAAGTCCCATAGAAGTTTATGTGTGTTATTTTCTAGGACAGGTGCTAGGTTGTGCATATTCCATTTGTTGGTATAGTCAAGTTTAAATTTCTTGCACATCTCACAGTGTATCACCTTGCCGACCCAATCATGTCTAGTCTTATATTCATTCTGCGCTAATTTGCTGCATTCGCTTATAATGTGATTGATGTTTTCATCTCTGTCCCCGTATAGCCAACATTTGCTAATTTTTTGCGTCTTATCTATTCTGGCTTTGATATGGTTGGTTCTTACGGCATTGTTTTATGCTGCTATTAGGAAAGATTCTATTTCTCTCTTAAAGTTTTCTTTTCTTAGCCATGTTCAGGTTTTGTTATGTGAGATGTTGTTTATTAGGCGTTTAAAACGCCCATAGAGTTGTTTTCCTTCCCATTTTTGTTTCCTCGTTATTGTCATTCTGTTGTCCATCATGTTTTCAGTATCCTTTCTGATGGCTGTAATGAGTCCTCCTTCGTGTTTTTCTATGTAGTCTTCAAGTCGTTGTATGAATGTGTAAACGCTGTCTTCGATGCTGGCAAGTCCTCTTCCTCCCTCTTTTCTTGGTCCATATAGTCCGTCAACGTCGTCTCTGGGATGCAATGCCTTGTGCATTGTCATTGGTTCATCTATGGTCCACTTGAGAAAGGGTCCGGAATATCTAACGAGTGGTACAGCCCAGGTATTTATTCCTTTCATAAGGTTTCGGCTAGAGAGTTTTTTCCCGAGTAGTTTTCTAATTCTCCTGGGATATTTTTTTAAAATTTTGTCTTTCATTTCCACTTGTTTGATGGTGTCAGCCTCCAAGATACCCAAGTATTTGTAGGTTTCGCTTTCTGCGAGCGTTCTATTCTTGACTTGATTTGGTAGTTCCATTCCGTCAGTCCTATGTCGTTTGCCACTTTTCATTACAAGCATGGCACATTTTTCTATGCCAAATTCCATTCCTATGTCCTGACTGTATATTCTAACTTCGTGTATTAGAGTTTCCAGTTCTTTTTCATTTTTTACAAATACTTTGATGTCATCCATGTACATTAAATGATTGATTTTTTTCTGCGATCCACTCAGTTTGTATCCGGCAGTGCATTTCTGAGTATGTGGTTAAGTGGCATCATGGCAATTATGAATAGTAAGGGTAATAGAGCATCTCCTTGGAAGATCCCTCTCTGGATCTTTGCTTTGTTTCAGTTAAGCTTCTTCCTCATTCTGTCAATTACACTCTCCAGGTTTTCGTGGTTTTGTCGATAAAGTTTATGACAACCTGTGATATCTTGTACATTTTGAGGTTGCTTATTATCCGGCTATGTGGAACCATATCATATGCCTTTTTGTAGTCAATCCAGGCCATAGCTAGATTTTTCCTTCTGGTCTTGCTTTCATTTAGGATGTGTTGATCTATGTAAAGTAACACTGCTGTGCCTCTGGATTTTTTGCTGCACCCTTTCTGTTCTTCAGGGAAATTATTATGATTATTCGTCTCATTTTCTTGGATATGTTCGGTTCTGCACATATGTTATCTCTCTACTTAGTCAAATTCAACAAAGTCGGCTGGGGTCGTAAAATACGCCGACTGCAAGTCTGCAGAGTTGTAAGACCCTTGGATATAACCCTAAACAATCAGATATTGAGGCTTCAGTCAACTCCCAGGTCCACTCTGGCTCGTACTGTTAGTACCTGTTAGGATCCCACCTATGTATCAAATAGAACTGTTTAACCATTTTAATGTGTGCAAAGAAATGACTGATGTTAAAGTGAATTGTTAGTATCACATAGGAATAGGTGAAACAATTTAAATGTGTGCAAAGAAAACAAATGGTGTTATATCGCAATACCGGAAGACTTTCCAGTGTTTACAAACAAATAATTAATACTAAATGAATTATTTGTTTTAGATAGTAAGCTTGAAACTATTTATATGTGTGCAAATAGAAATGTTAATGTGAACAAATTTTGAAACCCCTTCACAGTATACAAAGGAAAATCTAATATTAAAATGAATTAGTTGGTTGTTCGGTTTTTATGGCATATCAAACATTGTAGGTTATTCAATGCCGAATCCATTTTATGCAATAAAACAGCTCAATTTCAAGCAATTCAGTTAAACATAAATACACAGTTCAATTGTCAAAACAATTTCTATTTCAAGCTATTTCGTTTAGTCAAACAGTTCTGATTCAAACAACTCAGTTAAATATAATTATAGTTTTCTCCCTCCAGCTATGGGTAAATAGTAGGGCAGACTGGATTCTTCAGCCTCGGTGAGGCAACTTGTCTAGGAGAAGGTAAACTCTGATTTCAAACCAGTTAAACTCCGCTTAAAAATTGACCTTTTGTCATATCCTCCCCGAGTGGAAGGATTGGTAAATATGATATACAAATTATTTTTTGTTTGTACAGAGATAAATGTCAAAACAGTTCTCTTTCGAACAGTTCCGTTTAGCGTAATACAGTTTCAACGCAAAAAAAAAAACAAACATTTATATTACAAACAGTTCAGTTTAGCATTAATACGCAGTTTAGTTCCATTTGACCCATGGATATGACCTAGTCATATGCTTCCGCTCTGGGCCAAATTGGACCTAGGATTAATGGCAATAAAGAGATGGTCCACATTCCTCAAAGCTCTTGCATCACTGGACCCTCAACATCAGATTTTTAGTGTCATATCGAAGAAACTCGTGGGAGGGTCTTACCCCTCTGCAGGGATGCAATCGGTGTATTCTACAGCTTCAGCCGACTGGGCCACAAATGGAATTATAAGAGTTAGATAGGAATACTTGAAACCATTTAAAAGTGCAAACAAATTAGCTTTAATTAATTTAGAAGTGAAATTGTCTACACACTATACACTTGTATATCACACACACACACACACACACACACGTACACACACACACACACATATATATATATATATATATATATACATATATAAATCAATTTAACCGAGTGTAAACAAATAATTATTGATGTTAAATTAAATTGTTAGTGTTACATAGGAATACTTGAAACCTGTATGCGAACAAATAAACATTACTAAATAAAATTATTCGTGCTAGATCTGAACACTTTAAACTATTTTAGTGCGTACAAACAAATTATATATATTAAATGGAATTATAAGTGTTTTAATTACTTATAACTATTTAACTGTGTGCAAACAAATGAGCTCTGGCTTGTTTAAAATCTTACCAACAAGCTTTTAGGTTACAAATCACACACACACATACACATGCATACACATACACACACACACACACCTATATATATATATATATATATATATAAGTGTGTGTGTATGTGTGTTTGTGTGTGTGTGAACAGGATTTGTTATTAAATAACCAACAAAATTGATATACCATGATATCCAACCAACCAACCAAACATGATAAAATTTTGATCTCTTGAACAATTCTTTGAGGATTGACTTTCCTACCCAATCATGTATATTTTTATTTGGTTTTTATACCTGTTTTTGTCCTTCCTTGCTGGCTTGGAAATGGTGAGCTAAGTTAACTTTACTAAATTACCAGCAAAAAAACAACAATGAAAAAATAGTCATGCTTCATATAAAAATTTAAAAAAATATATAATATACTTTTTTGATCATTTATATTTCATGTTTCCGGCCATAATGGATTATTAGCTTGCTTTGAATATAGTATTCTTATATTTAATCTTATTAGGCCCATACAATAGACAGGGCAGGTCGCCGTTGTCTAATGGTTTTCGTCGTTGGAAATGGACACGGCGACCTGAGTTCAAACCTGTTTGTATTTCACATAGTGACAATATCATGCGTAAAGTGATGCATCCAACTATTCTCCCTCAATTTGGACAGACCGATTTTTTCAACTTTGGTTTTGCTTCCTGACTAGGAGAAGGAAAAACTCTGAATTTAAATTTGTTAAATTTCCTCTTAAAAATTGACTTTGTATCACATCCAGCTCGTGCGGAGTGGTTGGTAAGTACATACAGTAGACTGATATTCAGGGAATTTTTCTCTCATGCCAGGAAACAGGTGTAATAGTTCCGATATAAAAAGAGTCTCCAAAATTAGAGCCAATGTCAGACTAATTTAAATTTATTAAATATTCAATTTCATCCACTGATTTGGAGAAATGTCTAAACAGCTCTTCATGTAGACCGATTTATAAACGCAATGAGATTAATTCATACGAGGTAGCACTTTAATGTGGCTATATATTTTTGGCAAAGATCAATGAACTTCTATTTGGGTCTGCAGACTATAGTGTTATCTAAGTGCATATTTCCCCTAAGTAAGATTTCTATCAAGTTGCAACCAGCCACATTCTAATCAGTATGTATACACAAAGCTTATCGTATTTCTGTGGCATAGACTGCCACTTTGTAATAACCTAGTTCGAACTCTAGTCGAGCTATTACGTTCACTTGTGAACTAAAACCCTTAGGAAAGAGTCTTAGTTTGAGACCCTTATTCACCCTCTGCGTTATAGCAGTCGTGTCTATACTGCTGTATGGATGCACTATATGGACGCTAATTAAACGTATGGAGAAAAAGCTTGACGGCAGCTACTCAAGAATATCGAACAAATCCTTGAGGCAACACCATACAAAGCAGCAGCTGTACGGTCTCTTACCGCCTATCATGAAAACTATCCAAGTTAGACGAACAAGACATGCTGGACACTGCTGGAGAAGTAAGGACGAACTCATAAGTGATGTACTCTTGTGGACCCCTTCACATGGACGAGCAAAAGCAGGACGACCAGATAGAACATATATACAAAAGCTCTGTGCCGATACGGGATGTAACCCTGAAGACCTGCCGGAAGCAATGGACGATAGAGAAAGGTGGCGGGAAAAGGTCAAGTATACCCGTGCTGATGACGCAATGATGATGAGGATGATGATGATTCACCTTCGGTATTGGTTAACTAGTATCACGACAGCCTTTGGCATCTAATAAGCCACGAAGTTTGATATCTCAGAAAGAAACTAAACTAAGCAAAAATTACAAAGGCCCTTACACTGTATTATAAAGATATCCTTTAGTAACCCACCAAAAAGTTATCTAATCTTAGAAAAGAATAGACTACCAGAAAAGCCAGAACTTGCTATTTCTACTGCGTAACTACTGGCAAAAGACAAGACAAAATGAAGTTATATGGAGAAATACGTGAGGGGAACCTTTTCAGCTTTGTGATCCAATGTTGCTACTATTACTACTACTACTACTACTACAACAATAACAACTACTACTAATAATAATGATAATATTAATGATACAGTAATTAGCGCAAAATACTACAAGGCAAGATACAAGGGGTAGGGAAGGTGATCTGCTGAGAATTTAACTGGTGATTAAAGTTTGAGTATTACAATGAACTAGAACCTCTCGTAGAAAATGGGACGCATAAAATTCTCTAGAATTTTGAGATACAGACAGATAATCTAATCTCGGCCAGAAGGCGAAACCTAGTGTTAATTAGTAAAAAAAGAACTTGTTTTGCGGATTTTGATCGTAGAGTGAAAATACAAAACAGCGAAAAAACATACTTGTACTTGGACCTTGCCGGAGAACTAAAAAATAGGCTGTGGAGCATGAGGATGAAAATGGTGCCAGTGGTAGTTGCTATGCTTGGAACGGTCCCCAAAGGCTCGGAAAAAAAGACTGGAAGAATTGGAAATTAGAGGAAGAATTGAGATCATCCAAACCATTATCAAGACCTGATAAAATACTCAGAAGAAGAGTGGAGACCTGAGAGGACTTGATGTCCCTTAGAATCCAGTGAGCAAACTCGCAAGGAAAAAAGTAATAAGTTTCCGTCAAAGCAAGGGATTGGCTATCCACCTTATTTTCTAGTCGAATCTTAGATAATGATTTTCCAGTGAGGTAGAAGAATTAACCCAATACCATCCTCTGCATAGTTCATTTGATCACGTTTGGCCTTTTACCATACTTGGAAAATATCATAATTCTTAATATTCTTGTGTTCTCGATGCCAAAAAGTGACTATTGAACATAAATCAATGGTCAAAGGGAATCTGTCTCGTTTTGCCTTTCCATCTACTGTTATAATCTTTGCTTTTTGTCCCGATCTTTAGTCTACATATCGTTTTTTTTTCTCTTATTATATATACTGGAGATATCTACTCTTTTTTATTGGTTTTCTACTTTGTATTTGATTTTCTTTTATCTTCTTTCTTTCTTTCTTTCTTTCTTTTACATTCCTACTTTTCTTTCTTTCTTTTACATTCCCTATATCATTTCTGTTTTTCTTTCTTTCTTTTACATTCTTTTACATTCCTCCTTTTCTTTCTTTCTATCTTTCTGTTTGACTTTCTTAAATTTCAACTTTCTTTCTTTCTTTCTTTTTGACTTTCTTTCTTTTCAATTTCTTGAATTTTAATTTTCTTTCTTTCTTTCTTTTACATTCCCAATATTCATTCTGTCTTTCTCTTAAACTCCTACTTTTCTTTCTTTCTTTCTTTTTGACGTTCTTAAACTTACTTACTTTCTTTCTTTCTTTCTCTCTTTCTTTTACATTCTTTCTTTCTTTCTTTCTTTTACATTCCTTCTTTCTTTCTTTCTTTCTTTCTTTCTTTCACATTCCTACTTTTCTTTCATCTGTCCTTTCATTTTTCCCTCATGTTATGACTCCAAATATACTTCTCAGTATGTTTCAGTTTCTTTTGTCATTAATTTTCTTTCTGTCTTCCTTTTCCTTTCCTGTTTTCTTTTTCTTTCATCCTCTTCTCCCCAGTCGCTGTTTATATATTTAAATGCACCAAATTTTCTTTACATCAGATTTCTTTCTATTTGCCCATTTGACATAGCCGGCTAACTAAACTACCCGCTGTTCAGTTAATTAGTAGTAGATAAACTTGTTCAAATCTTCGTTACTCGTCATTGTACTTATAAAATTGTTTCCCTTTATAAATTCTATACAAATTGCTGTTCACGTCATCCTTAAAAAATGATCTGTTGTCATCTGTTTATAGCTCATTAAAAACAAGATGGTCCCTTTGGGAATATGGTTGCAATTTATACGAAATAATATTTGAATTATTTTACCGTTTTTACGCTAAATATTTACAACCATAAACAATGTAACTCATATCATATCTTAATAATTATTCTACCCTCATCTAATTTGGTTTTTCGCATTTGTTCTGCCATACTTTCTATTCCAATTCATCTAACAATTACCCAAATATATATCTTTCCTTTCATGAAATTCTTTCTGGCTGCCATATTCTATCCACAAAATCAATGTGCTTGTTGTTTCATGAAGTCCCTAAGCTGTCTGCCATTTCTAAGATTGTCCCGTCTGAATAAGAATCACATCTAATATGTTTCATATATTCTGCAAGGACGATTCAAAGTAACATTATTTTTAAATGAGCTACAGTTCATTTATTTGCACACAGTCTTTTGACTTAAACAATCGTTATTCAATACTAATGATACAATTAATCATTTGTTTGCACACAGTTGTGGTGCAAGCGTCAGTATAGTGTCTTAGCATTACAATTATATATAATATATACAACATATATGCATATGATATAGGTCTATAAACAACGTATTTTCTATCTATCTATCTATCTTTATTTATCTGTCTATCTATCTATCTAACTCCCTCGGTCTCTCAAATATATTTCATCATGTCGTGCCACTAGAACGGATTTACCTGGCCCTCTCTTGCCTACTGTCCCTATCGTCCATAGCCCCCGTCACGTCTTCCATGCTACATCCTCTATCAGTGCAGAGCAGTGTAGATAGTTTCTAGCTGGTCGCCCAACCCTTGCTTGTTCGTGTGAAGAGGTCCACAAGAGTATATCACTTATGTGTTCGTACTTACTTCTCCAGTAATGTCTTGTTCGTCTAACCTGGATGGTTTTCGAGATGGGTGGTAGGTAGACATAAAACTGCCATTCTGTGGGATGTTTCCTCCAGGATTTGCTCAATACAGCTTGCAGTGTCTTTGAGCAATTGCTTTCAAGCTTTTTTACCCATACGCTTAGTTAGCGTCCATGTTGTGCATCCATACAGCAGTATTGACTGGACAGTGGCTTGGAAAAAATCTGAGTTTTATTTTATCGGGTTGGTCTGACTTCCATATACCCGATAGCCTATCGATAGCTGTCTGTGCCTTCACTAGTCACGTATTGATGTCACTTTCAGTAGATGAGACGTTGCTTCCAAGATAGGTGGAATTGACCACAAGTTTCATAGACCTACCATTGAGGGTAGAGATGTCACCTTTTTGATAAAAGCATATAAATGGTATTGACATATATAATATAAAGATATAATATACATATGTATATATATATATACTTATATACACAAACACACACACACACACACACACACACACATATATATATATATATGGTGAATCTGAGAATATGATAAAAATAAATGGAAAACTGGATAAATCAGGCACTTATAACCAGTTTATCGGTAAATAAAGAACGAACTATTTCCAGGAAACCTGCTGCAAGCGTTTTATTTATCTACTTCTCCATTTATTTTTATCATATATATATATATATATATATATATAATCCTAAGTTATGTTATAATATTTTCAATTTTTCTTCTTTTTAATCAGAATACGCCGACTGCGTCTCTGCAAAGGGACAAGACTCTACTCGGTTCTAATGAGTCTAAATCATCTAATAGTAAGACTTCTTCCAGGAGCTTTGGCAAGTGTGGAATATCCCTTTATTGCAATTGCTCCGACGTCGACTCTTACCTTATATTATAGTACGGATTAGGGTCCAATCTATGGCTCAAATAGAAATATCAAATATTTCTCAATACTTAAAACCATAAAAATGTGTGCAAACAAATAATTAATATTACATAGATTAATTAGTCTTCAATTGCAAAGCTGGAGACCATAATTAAATAGAATTAAAACTAATAGGGATGGGAAACAACTCTTGAAACCATTTACTTTTGGGTAAATAAGAATATTAGTTTTGAAAACAATGCTTGAAACCAAGTAACAGTGCAAACAGATAAATCCTGGCTCTAATTGGAATCATTTTGAGATGAGGCTTCTTGATTTGAGAATTAATTTTTTAAAAAAATTTATTGCGGACATTTTGTCCTCATCTTGGTAGTTATTGTGTTGTTTCTTCTTCACTACGTTTCGGCCAAGTTTCATCTCTGGCCTTCTTCAGGTGATTAACTGCCACCTCGGATAGGAATGCTGAGTCATTTAACCGTATCCCCAGTAATTACTGCCTTCCAGAGTTGTTGTCTATCGCACAACATTTTTTTTTACCAAGTAAACCTCTGGGCTGCTTGGGTAGGAATTGAAACTGCTATCTTCTGACAATGCTCACCGGGAACCGTAGAGACTCAACGCCTCTATCTGCTGCGCCACGGGTCCCGAATGTCGCGGCCAGAGGTTAAACTTGGCCGAAACGTAGTGAAGACGAAACAACACAAAAACTACCAAGATGAGGACAAAAATCCCGCAAAAAATTTTTAAAAAATTAATTCTCGAATCCTGGCTCGTTTAAAAATTGTTACCTAACAAACAAGGTTTGATATGTCATAAGACACAACCAGCCTAGCAATCAAACCCTTTTTAATTATATTATTTTGTAAATATTAAATTACTTTTCTCATACCATTTATCAGGTTTTTGTTGAAGTGTGTCAATCCCATAAAATTCTGTGTAAGTGATTACTGATAACATTTTACGTGTGCACAATCGATAGAATAATTTTCATTCACCGCAACAACAACCTCAATCTCTTTACTAGTTTTGCATGTGAGAAAATTATAGATTTAACTGGTCTTATTAGACATTCGTTCAATTAAGTATCAGATTGGATCGACTTGAATCTCTCAACTTCGTCATTAATTTCTTCTTAAGAACGTTGAAAATTAAAATGTCTCAGGCTTTTTAACTCTTTTATCAAATAGTTCTCTGGCTTTTTTCATCTTTTTTTTTGATTTTTTAACCTTTTTAAAATTTTCGGACGCATCTAATGATGACTCCACCTCGTGAAATTTAAATCATGTATCAATTTTTCCAATCCCAATTTTGTTTTGAGAAACTACTAATTTATAGTTCAGTGTAATTTCCAGTCTTTTTATCTGATGTATTTTAGATGTCACCGAATATACTTGTGTAGAAGTCGAATTTAAAAGATACTAATGGATAATTAGATGTAATTTCCAGTCTTTTTCATTGCATGTCCTTTTGATGCCATCGTAGATACTCATGTATAAATAGAATTTAAAAGATACTAATTTATAATGAGTAGTAATTTCCAATCCTTTTATCTCATGTATTTTAGATGCAATTTTCATTCAATCAAGTGGAAATCTACGAACATTTGGATAGTGTATCAATTTCTTAGCAAAGCTGACTCATTTGAACATGGGTTCATTAAATACCACATGTAATTTTGTATTGGTCAAATTTGAAATATACTGAATAATAACTTTTTGTAATTTGCACTAGTGTTCGCAAATGGTCCGGGAGACCTGGGTTCAATCCCATGTCACGTCGTATCAAATACTTTAAAAATGGTACTTGATACTTCCTTGCTTAACACTCAGCAATAGAAGGTACGCATCAAGGTAAAGTGGAGCAATCCATGGAAAGGAGTAGCGTCCTCCCCAACAACTCGGTGTAGTAGCTACTGAAAAAAGTGCCACCTGGTCGCCCTTGACTACGGTTGCCAACTTTACTATAATTATTAAAGATGGTATTTTCGGTCATTAAGCTAGGTTTCTCCAAACATCAAGTCAATATCACCTGAATATGTATACTGACAACCTCATATAACTTGAGCTTACAAAATATTTAATATCTCGTGTATAAGTCGATTATCCTGCAACTGAATTAGGAAAAAAAAGAACTAATTGCAAAACAAAAACGTAAATAATTAACACTACAGATTCTAAATTTTTGAAAGTAGCAAAACAATTTGCTGCAGTAATTCTTCTTTAAGATGTGGCTTCCAATACGCCTTCTACAGCCTGTGCAAGATAAGTAATCCCCCTGCTCGCAAAAGGGGGAGTCCTAGGTATGAAAGTAAATTGCATAGGTGCTAAAGCTCGTGGTCTGGAGCTTTGAGGGAAGTAGAGTTACTTCTTTGTTGCCATTACTCCCAGATCAACTCGAATTCGGTATAATTATACCTTTATGGTCTCATTACAGTTAAAATAGATCCATTTAGGATAATGAAGTACCTATCTGTTTAAAAGGATTGTGGTCATGCATTATTTGTTCCATATATAATTGAAGACTGTAAATATCTAACTTACTTCGGCTAAAAATAACCTAAAAAGATTTGACATTATGAAAAAATGGTTTGGTTTCTTTGTTTAATGGCATATCAACCCTTTTTAGGTCATTTAATGCCATTCTCCTAGAAGAACAGTCGTGGTACTATTTAACACATAGCTGGGATGATAAGGGGGTTCATACCTTTCCCAAGGGTATTTGTCCGAAAGTGAACGTAATAGTTCGACTGGAGTACGAACTCGCTTACTACGATTCCACAGTCCAGCGCTTTAACCATTACACCACAAGGACACCCCCATGAAAAAATGATCACGGTCACAATCAACATCAAGTACTAATCACACAGATTTCCTTTATTGTCTCTCTCCCTCACTCTCTCTCACTCTCTCTCTCTCTCTCTCTCTCTTGCTATACGTCTCAATCCTTCATTACTTTTGACAGGTCTTCTAGATGACATCTAGTGTCTGCACACTTTGCAAGTCGGTCAACACTGGTGTGTCCATGGGTAGGAGTTCATAAGAAAACACCGCTTATGTGTTCGTCCTTACTTCTCCCAGCTTTCCCCAGCATGCTTTTTTTAACTAACGGTCTGTGAGATGGGAGTAGGTTGTCTTACCGCTGTTGCTTTATAAAGAGCTTCGTCGAGGATTTATCAAAAATATCAAACAACATCCTTGTGTAGTTCTCAGTTTTGCTCTAAATGTTTCACTAAAGTAATGGTAGCGAAGCCCCACACAAGTTCTGACTTGGACACGTTTACTGAATAGTCTTTTGTTAACGCGTATCCAGGTTTTGAAACTTCTCTGGTTAATTGACACATTGATGACCCGTTAAAATTCATCTATCATCGTAAAAATGGTTAAGGATGTATCCCTTCCTTCTCTCTGTCTCTTTCCCTCTATCTTTTTTTTTTCTCTTTCGCCTGCCAAACCAATCGTCCATCGCTCCTTGCAGGTCCAGTCTTCATCCAGTGTCTGCACAGAGCTTATGTAAGTTTTGCAGCTCTGATCAGTCAACCCTGGACCGTCAACCTGTAGAACTGCATAAAAGAACGTTGCTTATGAGTTTGTACCTCTACATATCTTACTTGGAAGGTTTGTAAGACAGGAGGTAAGTGGCCATACACCTGTTATTTTGAGAGTTGAGTGTTGTCATTTAGTACTATTTTAAACCTTTTTACAGATGAAAATATGACTGAGTGTTACATATTCACCCTTGACATTCCAGGTAGTGTCGATTTTAAAAACAGGATGAGCTGCTGTATCTTAAAGTAAACAAAGAACAGCAAAAATGCCACGTAGATGTTGCTGGTTGGAAGCTGGAAGAAAGGATCTGTGGGCGTCAGAAAAATATATAATGACGAAAGATTTCCACCCCATCAGTCAGCCGGAGACAGCAGAATAAACACATCACGCCGTTTTGAGCACAATCCAGAGGCCGTGGTTACCGGGTTGAGAAGGTAGTCCTGTCCTCCCCACCTAAAAAAAACGAAGAAGCAAGAATCTATGCACATTTATCTCAACGTATTGGCAATCATCGCTTTTTCCACACCGATAAGTGATCAAACAGATCTATTTCTATCGAATCAATTTAGCATGTCACTTGTTTGCACACAATTTACAAACAGTTCTATTAACCCATAGATATAACCCTCCGATGTGCTACCACTGTGAGTCAGAAAAAACCTTGAAGCAATGCAATGCCCAAAGCTTCCGAACGGGAGCCTCACCATCAGATTATTTTGTCTCATATTCAGGACACTGATTTCGGGTAGGGCTTACCTCTATGCAGAGAACCAGTCAGGGTATTTTACAGCCCTAGCTGTCAGACTGCTCAATAATTGTGATCTTGTAAGTTAATATTTCTAAACCTAAGAGTAAGTTGTTGGCGACCGTAATCGAGGACGACAGGAGTCGTGGGCGAGCTGAAGGCTCCCTTTTCAATAGCTACTACACTAAGGTGTAGGAGAGGGCGCCACTGCTTTCTCTGGATTGCTCCACTTTACCCTTGATACATACCTTATATTGCTGATGTTAAGCAAGGAGGTACCAAGTACCATTTTTAAAGTCTTTGGTATGACGCGACCTGGGATTGAACCCTGGTCTCCCGGACCATTGGCGAACACTCTACCCACTAGAAGCCATTATTTATTTTTAGAATTCTTTCGGGGTCATCAAAACTTAAATCCAGAGTTACTTACACCAAGTTATGTTTAGATTCCTTTTATAACCATGAATAAGTAACCTAAGTTCAGCTCAACTGACACATGATTTATAAACCTGGCTCGCTTGAAGCTCGCGACCGAACCAAGCCCAATTCAGACTAGGAAAATATTCAGCGGTTACTATTCAACCATGAAATTATAGAAATAATGGGAACTGGTATAGAATGAACGATCTGTGCTTTAAGAAGAAGAATTACAAAAATTTATTTTGTGATAGTTCTTGGTAAATATTAGTTGAATGACGTTTTCAATAATCAGTTATGTTGTCGAGGTGCAATGTTAATTAGATACCCTTTATAGCATCGTGAAGTTAACTTAACAGTGTCACGTGATGGCTCACGGAGACGAGGAGGTGGGAATGATATTTCCCCCCCCCCGTTGAACTAACATTATCGAGCAGTCAAAAAGTGACCGTTAGGAGAGAATGTGGGTCACGCAGATGTTCGCACCTAAGTGACCTTGGGTCGCCGGACATCGGAAGGGGAAAGAGAAAATGAAGCCAAATGATTGGCGGGGACCCCAAACGGAAGTGGGGTTCCCTTCCCCTCAGCGGAAGTAAATACAAAAAAGAAGTTTTTTGAGCAACGCTCGTGGCAGACGGACGATAGCCATTTTACTCCGGGCTAAAGACAAAAGACTGAGACATGAAGGACTCCAAAATCCCTTCAAGCCAGTACTAAAAACAGAACAAAGTCTATTAGCCCGTGAAAAGAAGAAAAATTCTCCAGTGGAACCCCGTCAAAAAAATAAGATAAGTAACTTTGGGACATTTTTCCCTTTATACCCAAATTTTGTTTACCACTCTCTCTCTATTTGAAAAAGGATAAAAGCCAAGAAAAGACATTTATATTCATGGACTATCCTATCATATATTTTTGACACTTTGAACGTATATATATATATATATATATATATATATATATAACCGTAGTAAAGAACCTATGTATTTTCATTTTACCATGTGGTCTATGTTATTATTTCATGCTTTCCTTTCAGCTTCTATTCGCCTTACATTTTCTTGCTTAGAACTGTCCTATTAATTCCTAAAGTATCACACGGGAAACCGGAGTTGCTGACTACTACAACGACATTAATATTATTACAACTAAGACCTATAGGCCCGTATTCTTCTATTATCTAAGGGAAAGAAGTTTAGCGGCCTGGTGGGTGTGTGATAGTGTGAAATTTTCGACCCCTTTGCCAGCGGTGGCCAGTCTGGCCCTAAATTATTCCCTCACGTAATATGCCAGTTCTTATCTGCCTGAGAGAAGAACTCTGAACAGGACTTATTCTGTAGGGGATCAAGTGCCAACCTGCCCCGTCTTCACACGTGCGAAAATAAAGTCCCGTTTAGGGATTTTAGTCAATTTGCCGTCACAGACCTTTTATAGAACTGTTTGACTAACTGGAATAGCTTGAAATAGAAATGTTTTTGACAATTAAACGGTGTACTCAGGTTAAAGTGAATTGTTTGAAATAGAACTGATTATTTGTATGAAAATCGATTTGTCATTAAATAACCTACAAAGGTTAATATGCCATAAAACCCAACCAACCAACGAAGCAACCAAAATCTGAAATTAGTAGACCAATTTACTAACGAAGAGTGTGAAATATAACGGTTTTTGAAATTGAAACTACATACTTTAGCTAAACTGAATTGTTTGAAAGAGAACTGTTTTGTCATTTAACTGCGAGTAAACAAAAATAATACTTATTCGGAAGTGCATTGTATGAAATTTAATTCGGTGTTAAATGACCCTAAAGAGTTGATATGAAAAATACAAAACAAAACAAAACAAAAAACAACCAACCAACTATTACAGTACCATATATTTATCAAATATGACGGTTTAATTGTGTGCAAAGAAATGTCTGATGTTAAATTCAAATTATTGGTATTCCATACAATATTTGAAACTATTTCATTGTACGCAAAGAAATTAGCTCTAAATCATTTAAAAATGAAATTATCTACAAACTATTCTCTTAAATATCTAATATATGCAAAAAACAGCATCAGAACGAACTTATTTGCGATACGCACCTATGGACCCAATCTCATGGAGAAGAAAAGGCATAAAGACCAGCTAGAATATATATATATATAAAAGGTCTGTGTTGATACAGGACATAGCCTGGAAGACCTTCCGGAGGCGATAGACGACGGAGACGGGTGGCTAGAAAAGGGCCAGAGAGACTCATGCTGGCAGTGTTATAGGATGATTGATGTGCCAGTATACCAAATGACGTAAACCTGATTTCATTATATAAAGCGGTAACTGGTTCATGACAGATATCTCCCATGTTAACTCATGACAAAGATTAGGACGTCACTTATGAATACATATACGTCAATGAATGAGAAAAAATCTAAACCAAGGATGTAAAGATTATTTCTTTGGGAAAATCAGATAATTAAAATGGATATTGATATTAGGTGTTCTTTATTAAAAAATCAGCAAAAAGCCGTAACCAGAAATAAGCTTGCAATACACCGGTAATCAAAAATAAAATCACACACACACACACACACACACACACACACAGAAACATATATATATATATATATATTTATGCATACACACACACATATATATATGTACATTTATACACGCGAATATACACAGATATATATACACAAATATATAAATATCACACACACACACACACACATATATATATATATATATATATACACACACATTCCACGCATATATATTTATTCATATGGATATATATATATGTATACACATAAGTATACACATATATATGCAAGCATATAAATACACACATTTATATGCATACATATATACAAACATAGAAATATATATATATATATAGATAGATAGATATAGTATATATATATATATATATATATATACACAGAAATATGTATGTGTAAACTCACATTAATATCTACACACACACTCAGACATATATAAACGTATATACATGCAGGTATATTTACACACACACACACACACACATTTATATATACACACACTCTTATATAAGTACACACCTATTCACACATACTCTCACATATAAACACCTTCACACACACCTATATATATATATATATATATATATATATATATATATATATAATGCATAATGCAAAGCTCTTCGAAAGAATTGAGTGCTCTGGTATCCAGTAAGGTATAAAATGTAAACAAACGAACGCTGCTGCTGCTATTTAATACCTTATAATTCCCTAGCTGACGTGGTACGCTTGTTGGTCTAGTGGTCTGATACTAAGTCTAATGTAAACTTGGGTGGGTTTTGCTTCAAGCTTCGCACGTGTCTAGCCACACTGAGGAATTGTGATACAATGAAACTGTGTGTCTGTGGATGACAATATATATATATATATATATATGGTGTGTGTGTGCGTGTGGAATTTTTTTAAAGTTTCAATATTCATATCTTTGATCTTAGAGTTTCAAAGTTGTCGTGTGTAGCACCTGATAATATTCTTTTTACTGGCAAATGTTATTGGTAAAAACCAGAATCTGTCCACGAAAATGACTTGCACAAATTTTTCTTGGACTTTGATATACAGACGGATCACCTAATTACAGCCGGAAGACTAGACATTTTAATCATACACCCTAGATGCATCAAGGTAGGTCCTTAGTGATGCACTGTCTTCATTGCCGATTTCGGGGTTTTTGTATCATATCGGCTCCGACAGCAACCCCAGCATGACTCTGGAAGAGACAAGCCGCCTCCTTGATCGCGACGTGCTACGCTCGTGCCTCTGCCAAAGCAATTAAATTGTAAGGCCGTACTTCGGCCGTTCTTATATACATCTGTCCTTCAGTAACAGCCAATGAAAAACAGGGCATTTCACACTCCTCTACTATATAATACCATCTTTACCTCATCCGGTTTCGGCCAACCACTTCCAGATTCGATACCAAGGTAAGATGGTATTTTTAATACTCGTCCACGTCCATGATTTACAATTTAACAAGACTTACACATATCGCACCCCAAATCTATCCTATTCTAATACTTCCAAACACAGAATTACCAAGGAAAAAGTACTTGGAATGTTGTAAATTTTACCGTTAGATTGAAAATTTAAAAAAAAGGTAAAAAAGTGAAAAAAAATGTATCTTACCTAAAAGCTGAAAACACTGTTTCATGAAGGTGATGGAGTTAGGAAATCATGCTGGATCCTTTAAAATGCCCCCGCCCCCGCCCCCGCCATAACTGGAAAAAAACTGGGTTTAATGAAGATCATTGGAAGAATTGAAACTATCAAGGCAGCAGGCCTTTTTAAACCAGCTTGCGTACTTTGAGAGTCCTGGAGACTTAAAGAAATTTGCTATCACTTAGACATTAGCGAAAAACTATTAGTTTTCATTTACTTGTCATGCTGATAATACAGTTTCCCTCGCCTTTCTCTGTCTGTCTGTCTGTCTATCTCTCTTTCGATATACGTCCCTATCATTCATCTCACTCGGTAGGTCTACTAGATTACATCAAAACTGATATGTGTAAGTCTTTGCTAGCTTTTAAACGCTTGTCCACGAGAGAACGTCGTTTACGTGTCCGATATGACTTCTTTAACAAGACTTGTTCGTCTTACTTGGATATTTTGTGAGATGGGAGGTAATTTTCCATAAGTCTGTTGTTTGGTAGGTTAATACTTTCAGTATTAGAACAGTACGCTTGTAGAGTCTCCATCTATTTTTTCTTTAAACGTTTCCTTCGTGTCCATTTGCAACCATACAGAGATGCTGAAACAGCTTTCTCTTGGAAGAATTTTTGTTTTATACGATCGGAGTGTTCAAGACTGGGTATTATGGCATATGAACCATTGTAGCTAATCAAATATCAAATTCTATTTATACATATATATTAAGTATATAATTTGTAAATACATATTGTTGATAGCATTTTAAAACGAGCCTGCGTTCATTTTTTACACACAGTTAAATTGTTTCAAGTACTTTTATCCAATGAGAATAATTGTATTTACTATTAATCATTTGTTTGCACAAAGTTAAAAGGTTTCAAGTATTTCCATGTATCACGAACAATGCAAACATATGATTCGTTCTTACATATTAAAATAGTCAAACAGTTCTATTTCTAATGATTCAATTTAACGTAAGTCATTTGTTAGCACACAGCTTAAATGTCAAACAGTTCTATTTGACCTATAAATAGGACTCTATCAGGTGCTACCACTCGGGTCAGTGTATACCTGGGAGCAATGGCAAAGCAGGGGTACTCCACATTCCCCAAAGCTCCAGCATTACTGGAGCCTCATCATCAAATTGTGAGCGTCATATACTGAATACTCATTTGGAGAGCCTTACTCCTCAACAGAGATGTAGTCAGTGTATTCTAAAGCTCCAGCCGACTGGGACAAAAGAGTTCAGATTTCGAAACAATCGATGACCTGTCAGTAGCAGTCCACCTGATCAAACGATCGAGAATAAGGTAAAGTAATAAATAATAAACTTCTGTTCTCTTTGGTTAAAAAGAAAATTACTTTTTTATAACAAAATCTTCGGAGGTGTCCGTATATATTGGTGAAGCGGTAAACAAACCAGTTTTGCCTAAGTACGAAGTTTAGATGTATTATGAAGACATATCCTACAATACCCCAAAGATGGACTCATCCAACCTAAACATATTCTCCGAGCTAGCTCGCTCTAAGAAAACAATATCTTGTTTCTTACGAGACATTTGACAGACAGACTGCAAGCCGAGAACGGCTAGTATATTTTTGTATGACTTTCTTTATCTGCTAATACAATAACGTTCACCTATCACCCGTTGTTTGAGTTGTTCTTCCACCGGTCTTATCTGAAAACCACAACAAGATGCAAAAACAATTCTATTTCAAGCAATTCAGTAGAGCAGGATTACGCATTTTAGATGTAAAAACAATTATTTTTACATATTTTAATTTAGCGTAAGTACACTGTTTAGATGCCAAAATCAGGTATATTTCAAACAATACAGTTTAACCTGATTACACTGTTTTGTTCTATTTGACCCATAGATAAGACCCTATATGTGCTATCACTCTGGGCCAGAGTCGACCTGGGAGCGATGGCAGGGAAGGGGTACTCGACATTCTCCAAAGCTCCCGCATCACTGGAACGTCACCATCAGATTGTTTAGTGTCATATACAAGACACTCGTTGGGGGGGGGGGTCTTACCCCTCTGCAGAGGTGCTATTGGTGTATTCAACAGCCTCGTCCGATTGGGTAAGTAGAGAGTATTATTACAATTATTTTACTTCTTGCGAATTTTTCACACCTGTGATAGCTGATTGTCTTTCCTTGGTGTCTGAGTGGCTTCAGCATTCTTGGAACTTTACTGCCAGATTCCTTAGTGTCATATCAAGAACAATCGTTGATGAGTCTTACCCCACTGCAGTGATTCAGTCTGTGTATCCTGCAGCGGAAGCCGATTGGGCCAAGTTGATAAAGAATTAAGGATAATCTCATATTGATATCATAATCAAAATCGATTTATCTAGAGATGAAGACGATCGATAATCTCACTTACAGTTTTTGATGCCACTGACAAGTCAGACTTGATAAAATAGAAAAATTTTAAAAGGAAAATTCCAAACCATAATGCCAATCGGGAGAAAACGGAAAAAAAAGTTAAACTTTCACTCGCTCAAATTCACTTGCAAAAAAAAAAAGATTTTCAAGTATCTTTTTTCGTTTTTTTTATTTTTATTTCTATTTTTTTATTTATTTATTTATTTTTTTTTTTGGTAATTTGAACTAATTAGATTCTCAAACTAACTGTAATTATTTTATTTTCGAAAAAAAAATTACATTATATTAAGGGTTTCTCTTTCACATTCTACTTCGATGTTGAATGATCACCCATTTATCGAACAGGTAGAATTAAATAACACAAAATACCAAATTTAATAGCCCAGTCAGCTCGGAAAGTAGAACACAGTGACTGCATCTCGGCAGAGGGGAAAGACCCCTCTCCAAAACGAGTGTCCTGTTATGATATTAAATAATATCATCTTTAAGTAATGCTGGAGCTTTGGAGAATGCGGAGTACACCTCCATTGACATTTCTCCCAGGTTCACTCTGGCCTGGAGTGGTAGCACCTGATAGGGTCCTATCTATGGGTCAAATCGAACAAAACAGTTTAGTCAGATTTGACATTTAAACTGAGTACAAATTAAAGACTTATGCTAAATTGAATTGTTAGAAATAGAACAATTTGATCATTTTACTGAGTGGGAACAAATGACTGATGTCTAGTTAACTGCTAGTGATATATAACAATACTTGGAACCATTTATCTTTGACTCATCCTAAATTGAATTCTTTGAAATTGAAATGTTTGATTATTTAACTGTGGAAATTAATAACTGATCTGTAATTGAATTTTTAGTGATACATAGCATTACTTAGAACTCTCTTGGTTGATTTATATTTACAAATCTTTTATATATATATATATATATATATATATATATATATATATATATATATATATACCGAATTTGTCGTTGAATAACTTACAATGGCTAATATGCGATAAAACCAAACCAAATCAAAATTTAGTTTATTCTCGGTGGGTTTTTTTTAACTTACTTTGAGGGTTTCCGTTTTTAAGTACTTCTCACGGATTTGAGCGTCATTCTACTTTGAATTAGAATGTGAAAGTGAACCACCATTATAAAATATAAAATGGTTTTTTCCTGAAATATTTTTTAATTGCAGCGAGTAGATGAGTATCCATGTTCTTGTGATTCATCCATTTTGAGGAGTCCATCACTTACTTGCCAAAGGGTTCTGCTATTTGATGTCAGACGAAACAAAAATCATCACCTTCCTGGTCCGTTAAATAGAAAATCAAATGGCCTTAAAGTGGCGTGGTCATATTAGTATACAACACAAACCTCAACTTGTCAATGAATTAGCACTCACATGTATCAGTGCTCCTATCCATATAGACTAGAGTCCTGCACCCTCAACAAACACGTATCGCATTGAACAAGACAGCAAATCTTTCTTAACAGTTGCTTCTTCTCTTATAGGTATGTATATTTAGGATTACAACTAAAATCTTTTTAACCAGATGAAGACATTTCTTAACACGATCTTCATGTACACTTTAAGTATTTAATATTATCGTTGTACCTTTTCTATTAAGTTTACTCAGGCTATAAAAATATTATTCATTCGTGAATTATTTTCATTATTTATTTGTTATGCTTCTTTAGGCAATTCCTTTCTTCTTATTATCTTCTGACATTAACGTTTAAAGAACTCATTGCGTAGAAAAAATAACCTATTACAACAATAGAACAATATCTATAGTTTAAACACACACACACACACACACACACACACACACACACACACACACACACACACACACACACATATATATATATATATATATATATATATATATCATACGTATATATCACATTGTATATGTACTATATATACACATATATATTATTTAAAGAATATATATATATATATATATGTATATATATATTCTAGATATTTTTGTTATATATATTTTACACACACACACACACACAAACATACACACACACATATATACATATATATATGTTTCATAGACATATTTTATATACATATATTTTATACACAGAGTGTCTCAAAATAGAGGTAACTGTGACGTTGCATAAATATTTATCTTAGGACGAGAGTTTATTTTATGCACATGTGACGTCGGGGGCAGTCTGACACAAAATAAGTCCTAGTCAAGACTCCTTTTTTCGGGCATATGGTACTGGCAAATAATGTGGGGGTTAATTTAGGGCTAGACTCCTCTCCAACGCTGGTGAAGGTGTTTCCAATTCACTTTCACATACCCCACCTAGTCTTTTGTTTTCCTACCCATTAGATAACGCAAAGCATGAACTTCTAGGTTAAAACAAAATATATTTCACTGTAGTCAAATTTCCAAAATTCCCTTGTTATGTTTTTAAGGCGAATAAGACATTTAGCAAGAATGAATGAAAGTGATACGAAGCGGAAAAAGATATGCGCAAAAGAAGGAAACTCGATAGATAAACAACATAGCAATAGATTTCAACATGAGGGAGCATTTAAAATGTAACTAGGCTTTAATAAGCGACGACCATACAAACAATTATGAGATTTAAGAAACAGTTCCTTTTTTTTCCTTTTTTCTTTCTTTCTCTTTAACGTACCGACTATATTAAACCAGCAGACAGTCTTAAACACAAATGTCTCCCTCTCAACAGTACTTTTCTTCTTTCTTCCTTTTTTCTTTCTTTCTTTTTTTTTTCTTTTCTTTCTTTTACTTGAGAAAGTATCTAAGTCCACTCTCTAATTTATGGTTGACGAAACCGAGTCCTTTTAATTTCTCTCTTTCCTTTTCTGTATGCATATAATTCCAATATTTAGGAAGGGTAGAAGGAAAAGCAGTTTAAGTTGTACTTATCTTTTCGAAGGCTAGTTCTCAGGTTCCTTTCTTTTACGGGCGAGCGGCATTTCTTTAGAATCTGGCTGAAGGCACGTTTCTGCTATCTTCTATCCAAAGATTCTGTTCTACTCTTTCCCAGAGCTTGGCTAACATGGCATCCACCTCTTGCCAATGTCTGTCTAGAACTAAAAAAAATTTTTCTGTGGGCGAGGGACCTCACGGAGTTTTGGCTATAAGTCAGCTCATCTTTTCACGACGACTTCTGTCCTGAAACTAAAGATCCTTTTCCAAATTTCCTCTGACAAAAAGGTATTATTTTGGCGCCAAAAGGGTTTAATCAATCATTTGGCTCTTTCTCCTTCCTCTATTTCATGCTACTACAATGACCTACATTCCCTTCTCTGTCCAACCGTTTACAGGTCATGGAGTGCGAGTAATTTGACTTTCGTTCCTATCGCCCTTTTAACTGTCAGTCTTGGGACTTGTTAGTTCAAACACAGAGAGTAGGGGAAATTAATCTTACTTTTCCTCTCTCGGTGGCATACCACGTCACATAACCCATTAACATAAAGATTTATTACTAAATCAAATCCAATGGCGGTCATTTGGAACACGTCCTGTAACAATAAATCCTTTTCACCAGATGCAACAAATCAATGTTATTTGTTGATTGTTATCATATCAGCTTCCAGAACATGCTATATTCTTTTCAGTTTCTTGTCGCAGTCATAAATCATTATCATATGAATGATTTGCATCAATTTTGAGACAGTATTGAATGGTTTTTTGCCTCCAAATATGTCATAATGCCATTTTTTTTCATCTCTTGTCAAAGGCATTGGAATCAAGGATTATGGTTGTTTTCAAAGCTGAAACAAAAAAGACCTCAACATTTGTATTAGTAGAGTTTATTAGCAGTCACATGGCTCCCATGTATATTGAAACACCCTATGTTAGTAGTCACATTGTTTCAATGTATATTGACACACCCTGTATATATTATATACCATCTATATTATATATATTTTTATTAAATTTTCTATATATTTATCATCTATATACATAAGATATTATTCAATCCAGTAAATCTGGGGTAGGGGATAATTAATTCTATTAGGACCAATAAAATATTCGAAAATAGAATATCAAAATTAGATAATCCGAGTAAAGAGCTCAATGTAAATAAAATCCACAGAGCAAATCATTTATTTATTCATTTATTTATTTATCCACTTATTTTTTAAAATAGTCCAAATTTGAAAATAAATCTAGACTATTTTAAAAAGTAATTGAATAAATAAATATAAAAACAGAAAATAAATGACTAAGATTTATCAAATTGGTTAATGAATTAGAATTTTAATTTGTATTAGTGATTTTCACTCTATTATTGTAATTTGGTATTTTTAACATAATTAATAATAGTTTTAGATTTTCTAGTTCATGTTATTGATAAAAATTGAAATTTTTTGACAAGTTTGAATTTGTGACATGTATTACTGAAACTGTAATTTTTGCCTCTGTTAAATTTGAAGTATCATGAAACCGGGTATAGTTTTACATGCCATAATAATTTGATATTTATTGTTACTTGAAGGTTTAGGCTTGCTTTAATTCATGGGAGAATTAAGGATTTTTTTGTCTTAGTCTGGTTGTAAATGTGAAAGAAATTATGTTAGTCCATTTCTTGTTTGATCTGAAGAAATCCTATTAATTTTTTGAGCTTTGATTTATATTCATTATCTTAATGTGACAGATTGTTGTGTTTTTTTTTAAAGATAAAATATACATAGATAGATAGAATTAATATCGTGTATGTATAATATTCTATGTATACTTGTATATATACATATCATATATATATGTATTGAAGAATTGTCATAAGCAATTTATCCGATAGTTACCCACAAATGCCTCCTTTTTTCTAACGTTTATTTCTGAAATCATTCAATTTAATCCTATTTTTTACTCTATCCAAAATAATATTACTTTACAATCTCTCCAAAAAATTCAACAGATTTATTCTCGCTTTTATTTTGTTCGAGGAAATATTAAAGTGCACTACATTTTCTCCGCAAAAAAAGATTGAGATTTGTTTGTTCTCATTATCGTAATGTTAGTTGTGAGTCAGGGCACCCAAATACGACGTGTGTACCAGACACCATTAGGTTATAAATACTATAGCTCCCGCTACACCATTTTCCCTATGTCCCCAAATGGCAAGATGGCCCTGCGAGTGAGAAGAACAGAGAAAGAGTTTATGCGGTAAATTTTCCTGAAAAACGTACTAGACTGTTGCATATAACAGCGAGTTCAAACTCCAGTCATGCTATAACTTTTACTTTCGGATTAATACCCTGGGGAAAGGTATGAATTATCATCCCCAGCTGTAAGTTAAATAGTATCACTTCTGTTCTTTAACAAGGATATAGCAGGCATAAATAACCCACGAAGTGTGATATGCCATTAAACAAACAATAATTCATTTCTAAATTTTCCGGTATTTGACGCAAGTCAATCACAATGAATAAAATCAGACGTGTCGTTTGAACATGTAACTGCATAACATTGGATAAATAGAAAACGTCTGGTTGAGGAATTGGTTGAGCCGTTTTAAGAAAATCGGACAGGATGGATAGACTACATGGACGCTAACTAAACGTAAGCGAGCTGTATTGAACAAGTCCTGGAGGCAACAGCCCACAAAACAGCAGCTATACGACCACCTTCCACCCATAACTAAAACTATCAAAGTTAGACGAACCAGACATACGGGGAACTGTTAGAGAAGTAAGGACGAACTCATAAGCGATATACTCCGGTTGACTCCTACACATGGACGAGCAAAGGCAGGACGACTAGCTAGAACCTATATACAACAGCTCTGTGCCAATACGGATGTAGCCTGGAAGAACTGCCGGGAGCAAGGGACGATAGAGACGGGTGGCGAGAGAGGACCAAGGAGATCCGTGCTGGCAGCGTGACATGATGACAATGACAACTGTTTAACAGTATTTCACTCTTCGATGTAGAATACAATTACAAATGCTTGCTCCACCCATAATTAGCTCTGACTTAGATTCAACTCTTTCTTTTTCTCTTTTCTGTTTTCTGTAGCAGAAAGAAACTTGAATTTTGTTTTTTTGGCGCGTAATTTAATTTGACCATTAGAGTCGCCGAACATTTTCACCCAGTCAGGATGACTTGTCCTATGCAGCCTGAACCATATTTCCTAGCAGCACCAAAAATTGAAGAAAGCCTGCGAATCTCTCTCTCGCCCAGAAATTCTCAACGGGAACGGACGTCTTAACGTCTGTTCCTGAATAGTGGTAGCACCATCATACACATTGAGGAGAGTCATCTAGTCTATGGACCCTTGGGTCTATTCTTCTAGACCAAGGGATCCTAGTTAAAAACAAATTAGATGATACTCTAACAACTTCCTACCTTTTTTCCTTACTACGAGACCTCGCAGCATACCAGTGTAAACCCCTTTACTTCATACTGCCATTAAAACCTTGATACAAAAAGCTAACGACGTCTTTGTTCTTCTCCGCTACCTTTATTTTCCATCAACATTTAGCGAGGGGATAACAACCAACGAAATACCAGCGAAATACCAACGCAACCAAACTAATACCTACAAAACCAACTTAAACCTTAAACCAAAAACCCAATAATAATAATAATAATAATAATAATAATAATAATAATAATATCTCCATCGCTATAAATGGCGACCTTCCGACTTGTGAGAACACGCAACCGCATATGAAAAATTAAATATACCACTACAAAATGGAAATTGAATATCAAAACACAATATCTCCTCCTACAATTCTTTCTCTTCATTTATTTAACTTATAATTCTTTCCCACACAAACTTTTCCTCAATTCATCTCAAGTTTCCCTTCCCTTTTTTATTACTTTCTTGTCACCAAATTCCACGCCCCCTAACTTTTTCCTCTGCATATATTTCTCTCATATTCCTTTTCTCATTATTTCTTTATTTCTTTTACTTTCCCCGAGCAACTGAAAGGGTCAACTCTCGATCTTTCAACCAGACTGCTGCAATGGCGACAGCTTGTCACTGAAAACGGCGCTAGTTGTCAGCAGTCACCTTCAAGCGACAGGCGAAATTGACGTGCCATGTTAACCTTGTCGCTCTCAGAATTCTACCTTAGTCACGCAATTTGAAACAAGTAGAGAGTAAAGCAGCATTGGGTCCATTGCTGCTTTCCTGATAAAGAACCCCGTTGAACAAATCTGGTGGAGTAAGGAGACTTTTAGTAAGTTTAAGACAATGGATGTTTGGTAGGATCCAATGCGTTCATGCGTTGTAGTTTGGCGGGAAAGATTTTTCTTCTAATTTCTTTTTTCTTTTTAGTGATTTGTATCAATTAAATGTTCAAATTTTAAATTCAAAATATGAAAATGATAAGTCAACCAAAATTTTAAGGCGAAATCTTATAAATAATATGGCGGATTCACGTGACGTAGGGTCTAAAGTGCTACACAGTGACACTGTAGAAAGCGAGTTCGATCTCTAGTCACATTGCCCAGTCGGCTGGGGCTGTAGAATACACCGACTGCTTCTCTGCAGAGGGGCAAGACCCCTCAAAGAGTGTCCTGTATATGACACTAAACAATCAGATGGTGAGGTTCCAGCAGTGCTGGAGCTTTGGGGAATGCTGAGTACCCCTTCATTGCCATTGCTCCCAGGTCCACTCTGGCCCGGAGTGGTAGCACCTGATAAGGGTCCTATCTATGGGTTAAATAGAACTAAATCGTGCTTCTTTCACTATACCGATTTTTGCGTTTTAACTGCGTATTTATGCTAAACTGAATTTTTAAAAATAGAACTGTTTTGACATTGGAACTGCGTACTTGTGCTGAACTAAATTGCTAGAAATAGAACTGTTTTTGACGTCTAAACTGTGTACTTATGCTGAACTGAATTATCTGAAATAAAACTGTTTGACATTTAACTCTGTGCTTTGCCCAGTCGGCTGGGGCTGTAGCATACACTGACTGAACCTCTACAGAGGGGTAAGACCCCCCCCACAACGAGTGTCCCGGATATGACACTAAACAATCTGATGGTGAGGTTCCAGCAGTGCTGGCCCGGATTGGTAGCATCTGATAGGGCCCTTTCTATGGGTTAAATAGAACTAACAGCATACTTATGCTAAAATGAATTGTTTGAGTAAGCTGAATAGATTGAAATAGAAATGTTTTTGACAATTAAACCGTACTTACATTTAAACTGCGTGCTAATGCTTAACTGAATTATTTGAAATAGAACTGTTTTTCGACATTAAAACTGAATTTACACTTAACTGAATTGTTACATATAACTGCTTGAATATTTTGAAATGGAAATGTTTTTGACAATTAAACTGGGTACTTATGCTAAACTGAATTGTTTTAAATAGATCATAATTTTTACATAAAAAATGATTTGGCGTTAAATAACCTACAAAGGTTGGTATGCCATAAAACCCAACAAACCAAACCAAACCAATCAAAATTCACAACCATCTCCTTTTTTGAAAATAACTTTTTACATTCTATAAATGGAGGGGATTTCACTTTCACATTTTAATTTTATGTAGAATCATTCCCCACATCCAGGCCAGTTAACATTGGAAATGATAAATTATCAAACTGGTCGAACTGTTATGTATTTTAAAAAATTTCCAGTGGGAGTTTCTTTTTCTTTTAATTACTTGTTCCAAAAATTGGTGATCATACTTTGAATTACAATGGATAAGTGACCCCCACCTTATAAAGTATAGATTTAAAAAAAAACAAACTAATGATAAGAATCTTTTGTAAATAATAGAAAAAGTACTCATCCTTCCGTAGATGAGATCCTAACAGAGTGAATCTGAATTCAAACGAGCTTAAAAAATGACCTTGTGTTACATCTTGCCAGCAATAGGTATAAATACATATCCCTCAGGATTTGGGTGGACCTTGGAGTAATGGTAAATAAAGGGTGACTTCATACTCCTCCAGGTTGTCCTTGGTATCTCACTATCAGTTTCCCCACTGCAGGAGATACATCTGGGTTATTTTAAGCCCGTTAACAGGGCTGTGGCATTATAATATGAGTCAGAGGTCTTAATAGTATAAACTTAGTCTTCTTCTCCGGTAAAAATGTGGGGGTGGTAGTTGAAATGACAGCTATGGTGCCAAAACTACGACCGATTCAGTGAAGAAAATACGTATTTCATCCCCTGCTGATTTTGTGATTTCGCCACCTTGCAAACATAGGAACGGTCTATAATTTTCAGGGTTGGTTCGTCTTCAAAGTGAGAGAGAATATTGAAAAAAATTCTTGAAAATCACATTATAATAATTTTTGAAAATTTATTTGTGTTATTATTGAAAAAAGGAATATTTCACCCCCTACCAACCAGCAATGTTTCAGGCCCCCATGATCGATTATGCGATCAGGAGGCATAGAGACTAGTCCTATTACTCAATTATTACTCCTAATCAAATACTCATTACCTGTATAGAAGACAATAGTTCACTGAAGCCTTCAAAGAATCAGAATCTAATCTCTCCACAATAGTTAAGACAAAAGAATTGTCTAAGGACATCCGCGACAAAATTGTATTCCTACACAAGTCAGGAATGAGCTAGAAGACGATTGGCAAGCAGGTTGGTGAGGAGTCAGCTGTTGGTGCGATGATAAGAAAATGGGAGAAGCACCAATTGACTATCAGTCTCCTTCGGTTTTAAACCCCACGCAAGATATACCATCGTGGAGTAAACCCGGTGTTGAGAAAGATGAGGGAACAACCAAGAACTACGTTAGAAGAGCTTGTTGATGATCTACAGGTAGTTGGGACCACACTTATCAAGATGACCATTAGTTACACTCTACACCGCAATGAACTGAAATCATCTAGTGCCTGCAAGGTCCCCCTACTCAAGAAGATACATGTAAAGTTCCGTCTGAAGTTTGCAAATAAGCACCTGGATAATTAAGAAGAAGTTGCGAGAAAGTGCTGTGGTCAGATGAGACTAAAATTGAGGGTTTTGGCGTCAACTCGACTCGCCGTGTTTGGAGAAAAGAAAGCTGATTTGGACCCTAAGAACACTATCCCAACCATTTAGCATGGTGGTGAAAACATTATGCTTTGGGAATGTTTCTATGCTAAGAGAACAGGATGACAAGACTGGGTCGAGGGAAAGATGGACGGAGACAAGTACAGGACAATCTTGAGTGAAAACCTCCTTGCCTCAGCCAGGAAACTTAAGATTGGTCATGGATGGATGTTCCAGCATGACAATGACCTAAAGCATACAGCAAAGGCAACAAAGGAGTGGATCAAGAAGAAACACATTAAGATATTGGAGTGGCCTAGTCAGTCTACGGACCTTAACCCTTTAAAGAGTCACCGGAGGGAGATGAAGATTCGAGTCGGCCAACAAGAACCTACATACCTTGTGGATTTAGAGAGTATCTGAACAGATGAGTGGGCCAACCCCACCTGGGATCTGTAAAAAGTTGGTAGCCAACTACAGGAAACGTCTGGCTGTTGTGCTTACCAACGAGGGTTTCTTCACCGTGTACTGAGTTATGTTTTGCTATGGGGTGAAAAGCGTATTTTTAAAATAAAATACAAATAAATGTTCAAAAATTATTATGTGATTTTCTAGGATTTTCTAGATGAAAAAAAAAATTCTATCCCTCATTTTCAAGACAAACCAACCCTGAAAATTATAGACCGTTTCTATTTTTGTAAGGTGGCATACTCACAAAATCAGCAGAGGATAAAATACTTATTTTCTTCGCTGTATTCTTGTTACTCGCAGGTGTAATTCTGAAGTAATAAACATAATTGTCCCAAAATTTGGTGATCATTCTGGATCGAACTAAAATTGGAAAGTAACCGCTACTTTATAACAATAATATTCCAGAACAGAGTGAATCTGAGAGTTATTGAATCGTTTAAATTAGAACTGTTTGACTAAACTGAAAAGCTTGAAATAGAAATGTTTTTGATAATTCAACTGCGTATTTATGCTAAACTGAATTCCGTTAAATAGAACAATTTTTGGCATTGAAACTGTACTTACACTAAACTGAATTGTTTAATATAGAACTGTTTTGATATTTAACTGTGTGTAAACAAAATCTATACTTATATTAAACTGAATGGTTGAATTAGGACTGTTTTAACAAATTGAATAGCTTGAAATAGAAATGTTTTTTTACAATCAAACTATTTACTCATGCTTACCTGAATTGTTTGAAATAGAACTGTATATTTTCATAAAATGGATTTGGCATTAAATAACCTACAATGTTTAATATGTCCTAAAACCCAAGCAACCGACCAACATGCAAACACTTAAATATAAACCAATTGATTCACTTGTTTCATAACTAAAAAGACTTCAAAATTTTAGCCGTTAAAACGTAATTTATTTACTGGAATGCACACACATATATATGCTTTGTTTGTATGGGTCTTTTGGCATACTGCCTTTGTAGGTTATTTAATGCTAAATTCAGTTATATACAAATAAGCAGTTTTATTTCAAACAATTCAGTTAAGCATAAGCTCACAGTTTAATCATCAAAAACATTTCTTTGTGAAGCTATTCAGTTTAGTCAAACAGTCCTACTTCAAACAATTCAGTCTAGTTTAAGTATAGTTTTGTTTGCACACAGTTAACCGTCAAAAGAGTTCTATTTTCAGCTATTCAGTTCAGCCTAAAAATAGTTTCAATGTAAAAAAACAGTTCTATTTCAAACCATTCAATTTAGCATACAAATACAGTTCCATTTTAAACAATTCAGTTTAGCATAAATACGTAGTTTAAATGTCAAAACAGTTCGATTTGGAGCAATTCAGTTTAGCAACACACACACACACACACACACACACACACACACACACACACACACACACACACACACACACTCACACACACACATATATATATATATATATATATATATATATATAGAGAGAGAGAGAGAGAGAATGAGTGATATATATATATATATATATATCATCTTCATCATCACGTAGCACAAACAGCACGGATATATATATATATATATATATATATATATATATATATATTGGAATGTCCGAATGGCAGTTTTATTCTAGACTGCAGACTCAGGATCAATTATCTGAATCAGAGCTATCTAATAGAAATCAAACAAGACTTCCGCACAATCTGTCACATCGTTAATAGAGATGTAACATTCCCAATCGTAGAAAAAATTGAAAAAGACATGAAGAAAAGATGAAATCAATGATTGAACAAAAAAATGTTTCAAAACATATGTGCCATTTGTATTTAGCATGAAACTCACCAGAACCGTAGGCATTGGTATAGGTAGCTTGCAGGGACGGTAAACCCCGTGGTCACCCAGTTATATGTTGGACACCCAAAGTTTGATAAAAAAAGAAAAAAAACCAATACAGTATTTTCTTTTAGGGTTTATAGCTGGTTTGGCCGATAAGAGAGAGAAAGACTGGTTAATACTTTTTATTAAAAGGTTGCGGCTCCGCTTGTAGTAAAACTTATGTCCGACTTTCTTCTACGCTGGTCGCTTCAATTCTGTTTCTCCAAAAAACAGGTCTTTTCTTTTACTTCCAACCATCGTGCAGAAACATATCCGTATCCGGGGGTTCCATACCTGCGCAGAAAGTTTTGAACCCCGAGTTTTTTTTTCTTGTAATTTTAAATTACAACGAAAACTTTGACCAGGACATCAGACTGTCTGGTTTATTTATTTATTTATTTGTTCAATTTCAATTTTCTATGAGCAGCTCAATTACCTTATGCAACTACACCACCTGAAAGAACAAAAAAATGACAACCATAAACATCTATGCTAAGAAATAAACCCAGGAATAAGTAGCGACTGGTGTCAAAAGTTGGCTCTGGAAAAGAGAATTGTGAAAAAACCAACAAAGACAAATACACAAGCCAGTTAAGTCATAGCTTATTTGAAACGCACTGTCTAGGTAGTTGCCCTCACAAGACAGTTTATATATATATATATATATATATAATATATATATATATATATATATATATATATTAAACAGGTTTACTTTGATACTAGGGATTGTTTCTTTTTTAAAATCTTCAAGTGAAGTAGTTCAAGTCTTCACTCTAATCTTCTTACTTCTGCGTCAAGTTAGTAAAGAAAGAACTCTATGTAAGCTAAGTGCTTTCGACCCTTTCGCTGGTCATCTTCGGGAGTGCTAGGTCGTGTTAGGTCGTTTTTTTCTGTGAGTTTTATATTTGTATTTAGAATGACTTTTTAAAAATTGTTCTTTAAATTATTGATGGGGTTGGTTCATTCCATTAGGATGGATGGTTTTTTCAGTTTAACAACAAATGCATTGTGTGCACTGGTGCAAGCGATGATCATAACTGAATTTTCTCAGAAAGAAATGCTAAACTATTAGTTTGATGGAGTACCATTATCACTTCCTTAGTTCACTTGCACCAAACAGGAGACAATTTAATGTGAGCATATATATATATATATATATATATACGAGCCTGTGTCATTGAGGGAGAGCATGATAGCTGATAGACCGGTTTGTACAAAGACGGGAAGACAGGTTTGTTCGTTGGTCGTTCGGTCAACTCATGAATATTTGCATATCATTTACATATTTTATTGTTGATAAGCTCGTGCCAGTTTAGGCAAATGACAACGCAAATGAAGTCTTTTCCTGAAAGCGAAAAAATCGAAAGAGATAACGTCGTCGATCTAACGTTTTGTTCCGATAAAAATTCTCTGGTAAATTAGGATCTATTGACAAGAATACTTATCCACAAGAGGCAATTGCTCAGTAATCTGCTTGGCTTTATGTACTTTTCGATTTTGATATCTCTTGTAGAAATGATTCTGAAACATGATTTCAAACACACACACACACATAATCCAGTCGACTGTGGCTGCTGAATACACCGACTGCATCTTTGCAAAAGAGTTAGACGTTCCCTTCCAATGAATGTTCGGCATATGATATTAGACCATTTGATTTGGGGAAAGTAGAGTACTCCTTTATTGCCATTGAACCCAGGTTCACTCTGACCCGAAGTGGTAGGACCTGATAGGGTTCTATCCACAACCTGATAGGGTTCTATCCACCAACCAACATATTTTGTTCTATTTGACCAATAGAACAAAATATGTCCGTTGGTTGTTTGAGTTTTATGGCATATCAATCGTTGTAGGTAATTTAATGCCAAATCCATTTTATACGAATGATGAGTTCTATTTTAAACAATTCAGTTGAGCATGAGTACACAGTTTAAAAGTGTAAAAAATATTTCTATTTCAAGCTATTCAGTTTAGTCAAACAGTTGTAATTCGAACAATTTACTTTAGCATAAGCACGCAGTTTAAATATCAAAACAGTTCTATTTCAAGTAATTTAGTTTAGCATAAATACGCAGATTAGTTCTATTTGACCCATAGAAAGGTCTCTATCTGGTGCTACCACTCCAGGCCAGAGTGGACCTGGGAGTGATGGCAATGAAGGAGTACTCCACATTTCCCAAGGCTCTCGTATTACTCGAACCTCACCATGAGATTGTTTAGTGCCATATCCAGGACACTCGTTGGCGGGCACTTACCTCTGCAGTCGGTGTTTCTACAGCCCCAGCCGACTGGGCAACAAAATATGTGAGCAAACAAATGACTGATGTTAAATTTTGACTATTATTTAGCAATACTAGAAACCTTTTAACTGTGTGCAGAAAAGAGCTCAAAATCGTCTAAGAATGTTATCTATGAAATATATTTGCAAGTCATTTATCTTTAATACATGCGTATAAACAGGATTTTGCATTAAATAATCTACAATGGCTAATATGGTATAAAACTAAACCAAAGCAAACCATACTCTCTCTCTCTCTCTCTCTCATATATATATATATATATATATATATATATATACATGTGATGAGACAAATAGGAATATTTTCTGCGTTATTTTATAACGGTTTAAGCAAGTTTCGACCATATATTCACGTCAAAATATCGTATAGGCGTCTTCAACTATTGCTTATCTTCTCTCTTTCTTTTACTGACTTTTTCAATGGCCCGCCCTCCGCACCGTTTCCTTGTGATAAATAAGATGGCGAATCCTTTAGCTGAGCTCATAACTTTATTAATTTTATTCGGTCTTCTCATACACCGACTGTACATGTCGAGAATTAGCCGTACAAATGATGAAAATGGACGAATTAACTAAAATCGATTTTCTAACATTTAGAATTTTATTCACCTGTCTTTAACAACTACCAATGGAAGCCAAGCTTTCAACTGACTTTCACCAGTCAGTTACTCTGAATTAACATTTAGGGTTAGAATCTTTAAATTATCATCACTGCCTTCCCAATTATAGATACAGTCAATCTATCATTTATCAGGGGAAAAAGTTATTGTATAGAATTGTCCTTTCCTTATTTTTTATTTTTGAAATCTCTAAAAAAGTGTTTAAAAAAATAGTTGATATTCTATAAGATAAGCGACAAAAACTGATGACGTAGAATGTGAATTTGTTGAATGAAAATTAATTTTTTTTTTTTTTTTGGTATTCAAGTGTTTTCAACTGACCTTTATATGATCTTTGCTATCGTAGACACCCGGTACTGAGTTCTCCTTTTTAAAGATATATATCAAGTATATGCAAAGGGTATTTCAAATTAGCCACGACTTGCCCAGGTCAGGCTCTTGTTTATTCGGGTGATTATATGTCAACCCAAATATGTTCATCCAATGTTAAAACGGTGTTTTGAGGATCGTTTAGCTTGAGGATAAAACCATTTGTGGTCAGTGGTTGGAAAATGCTTTATTCAATTATCATCAGAATGAGCACCCCCCTCTCTCTCTCTCTCTCTCTCTCTCTCTCTCTATATATATATATATATATATATATATATATATATACATATATATATATATATTGCTATTTCTATAACTTTGGTGGCTTGAAAATAAAACTAGATAATACAATTCATACATAAGTATATTATAAAGTAATATATGGAAAAACTAACAAAAAAAGACTAAAATCATTCGTTCTGCTTGAAAATAATCAAATAAAACCGCAATGCCTTACGAAAAATAAAACAAAACAACAACAAATAAACAGAAAAACAAAAAATGAAAACCACCGATAGAGTTACCTTAGTTAATAATTAAATGTGCTCAACAAACAAAGAGTAAAACTAGAATACAGAAAAAGAGCTAGAAACTAACTAATCTGCATTGACTTAACGGATCTTCAGGATAATAATACTGACTAAATGTATTAAGTCAGAATTATCCCGAAGATCGCGTTAGGTGAGACCTGGGGAGATAGTTTCTGACTCGTTTAGATATTTCACACAACCCCCCAAATATATATATATATATATATATATATATATATATATATATATATATGTATGTATACACTCTAACTGAATGAAATTTGCATGCTCCTCCTTATGAAACACTTAAAAAAGGAGTCAATGAAAACATGATTCAAATTTTAAGGTTTCATACTAAATCTGAATTGACCACTTTTTATACAACTTTTCTTACTTGCATTTGATCTCTTGTCATCTCTCTCTATATATATATATACATATATATATATATATAGAGAGAGAGAGCTTTGAAACGGCAGCCGGCCAAGGGAGAGGAAAACCCTAAATTCTAATCTGTAAATCTGCATTTAGAAAATGACCTTTAGTTACCTTCTGTTAATGTGGATTAGTTGGTAATATATATATATATATATATATATATATATATATATATATATATATATATATATATATATATATATATATATATATATATATATATATATATATATAGTAAGTGTTAGAATTCCTTGTTTAATGGTCATCGTCATTGAACGTGGACACGGTAAGCTGAGTTCAAATCCTGGATTAGACAGTTTGAATTTCCTATTGCACTCATATCCTTAGGAAAGATAATTCAGTGTTAAATAGTATGTCAGACTAAGCACTTTAACTTTGAAATGGCAGCCGGCCAACCAAGGGGAAAACTCTGAATTCAAATCTGTAAATGTGCACTTAGAAAATGACCTTTTGTTACCTCCTGCTCATGTGGATTGGTAGGCTATATATATATATATATATATTTATATATAGTCATCCACAGACGGATCTGTTTTGTTCTATCAGAATTCATCAATGTGGCAAGACATACTAGACATATATATATAGACATACTAGAAACACACACACACACACACACACACACAGACACGTATATATATATATATATATATATATAAACCTTTAAAGTTTTGCTTATAGTGCCATAATCAATATCTGTTTCGTCATGAACTTGGGAGATCTTTGCACACATACATAAACAAATTCTTGCATGGCAGTATAGATTTATCAACAAGGGTTAATGGTATGCATTCTAATTAGAAGAGTATTGTGACTGTACACAATTAACATAAGACTCCGGAGTATATCTCACTTTTGGTCTTACGACAGACTAACTTGCTTTAATGAATACTTAAACCTTACTTTTCGCCTTGCACTCTTTTCTAATACCTTCAGGATATAATTAACTTTGTCTAAAATTTTCTCTATTATCAAATAAGGCTGAATAGAGACATTTTAATTAATTTTCAGTCCCAATTAGCTTTGCTATGGACATCTATCCACAAGTGTAGGAGAATTTTCTATTTAGAAACGTTTCTTATCCCTCAGTAATTCAAGGAAATTTCTTGGTTTGAAAGTTGAGAAAATTAATTACTGAGTTGTGGCAAAGCAGGACATACGGAGGAAACTGGTCAAATTTTTATTACGTTTTATTCCTACTATAATTCTCTTTTAACATTTCTTTTATTCTCATGAAATTAATCATCCCAGGAAATATTTAATAAAGTATTGAAATTATAATTTTTCTTTTACCAATCATTTTTTGCAATGTATTTTTTTATAATAAAGAATTGGATTCACGACTATAATATTATGGAGTTATCGATATTTATTAACTCAGCCTTATTTTTAAAAAAAAAACATTAGAATTGTAATGGTTTAAATACGAAACTATTTAGTATAATAACATATTATTACGATCGAAATCAATCTATTTGTTTGTTTGTTTGTTTTGGGGGGTTTTTTTGTCTGGGTTTTATGGCATATCAACCTTTGTTGGTTGTTTAATGCCAAATCCATTTCTATACAAATAAACAGTTCTATTTCAAACAATTCAATTTAGTCAAACAGTTCTAATTCAAACAATTCAATTCAGTGTGGATATAGCTTTTGTTTGCACACAGTTAAATGTCAAAGCAGTTCTATTTCAAATAATTCAGTTTAGCGAAAGTTTCAATATCAAAAACAGTTCTATTTAATAAAATTCAGTTTAGTCTACGAAAACAGTTCCATTTCAAACAATTCAATTTAACATGAGTACATTGTTTAAATATAAAACAGTTTTATGTCAAACAATTCAGTTTAGCATAAGTACGCAGTCTACTTGGCAAACAGTTTTATTTCAAGCAAATCAGTTTAGCATAAGAACGAATTTTAGATCTATTTAACCCATAGATAAGACCATATCAGGTGCTACCACTCCAAGTAAGAATGAAACCTCACCATCAGATTGTTTAATGTCATATCCATGATACTCGTTGGGGGATTTTACACCTCTTCAGAGAAGCAGTCGGTGCCTTCTACAGTCCCAGCTGACAAGGCAATAATCAATCCGTGTATTTTATTGTATGATTTGGCACTGAAAATTTACCTATAGCAATACGTAAATTGTCAGTATTATTCTTGAACCCCTAAAAAGGTTCATGGCGTAAGTAAATGAAATTTCTCTCAAAGCCCACCGTCCTAATAAAAAAAATATTTGTAGATTATCAGGCTTAAAAAATCAAGTTTTGATATTACCTTTATTTGTGACGTTTTAGTATTTATACATTGAAACTGTTTTTAATTGAATTTGCTTTAATCATATCTTCAGGTATTGGCACCAACCTTTTTGGTTATTAATACAAACTCTTTGGAAATTCACAGACAGTATAAACCGCTGAAATTTTGTCTGAAAACGCGTATTTTTGTGTAAGATAAACGAGATATACGGGATACTACTGGAAAAGCAAGAGGAAACACATGAGCGACGCCCTTCTTTGGATCCCTACACATTGACAAACCAGTGTTGCCTGACCAGCAATAATTTACTTTAATCAGTTCTGTATGGACGCTGGTTAGATTTTGGAGAGCCTGGTGGGAGAGAGAATAGCGCAAGTCCGTGCAATCGGCGTGATCTATCTATCTATCTACACGCATAATATATACGAGGTGCATACGATAATTTTCCAGACATTTTTCGTATGGGCACTTTTATTGATAGTACACACATAAAACTCTAGTCCCATTCGAAGTAATCTCCTCCGGAATTTTTTTGTCTTAGTCTGGTTGTAAATGTGAAATAAATTATTTTAGTCCATTACTTGTTTGATCTGAAGATGTCCTATACATTTTTTGAGCATTGATTTATATTCATTATCTTAATGTGACAGATTGTTGGCTTTTTTAAGAGAAAAAATACATAGATAGATCGAAATAATAACGTATATGTATAATATTCTATGTATACGTGCATATCTACAAGGTTCATTTAATAAGTTTCCAAACTTTTTTTTCGTACGGCCACTTTTATTGATAGTACACACATGAAACTCTAGTCCCCTTCGAAGTAACCTCCTCCGGCTGCAATGCACATGTTGTACCGTTCCAACAACTTGGAAGTCCTCTTATGTGGGTGTGTCAATGACCTTCGTCACAGCCTCTTTCATCTCCTCAATTGTCTCATAACGACATCATCTGAGCTTAAGGAATAACCAAAAATCACAGGGACCAATGTCTGGACTATAGGGAGGGTGAGGAACTGTCTTGATGCCCATCTTGGTCAAATAGTCTGTGACAAGAATGGAGTTGTGGACTGGTGCATTGTCCTGGTTGAAATGCCACTGACCCGATTTGAAGAGTGCTGGCCTCTTCCGATGGAATCTCTCCCTGAAATCCCTTAAAACCTCAACATAGTAACCCTCACCCTAACCCTTTGGCCAATCAACTCTGGTGTATTGACTTTCTTACTCCTCCCACACCTCTCATCTTCCCTCACAGACTCCCTGCCTTCTTTGAATCTCTTATGCCACTCAAAAACTGATGCTCGATTAATGTAAGATGGTTGAAAAGCAGTCTGAAGCATTCCACACGTTTCTGTGGCATTTTTTCCAAGTTTAAAACATAATTTTATTGCATATCGTTTTTCTAAAGTGTACTAACGTCCAGATTGCATTTTTAAAATTCACCAGCTGTGACAATCTGGATTTAGTAGGGTGTATTCCAATTGCTGCTGTAGCTGTTGATTTGAAGCTGAAATCATAAAAATTAGTCAGTCATCTCATAAGATGCATAGCAATAACATAGTGAATTTTTAAGTGTCTATGGCAATTTTAAATGCCTGTACAAAAACTTCTTGAAACTAATTGAATTCACCACGTATATATATATATATATATATATATATATATATATTTATATATACTTATATATATATATATATTTATATATATATATATTTATATATATATATATATATATTTTTATATATATATATATATATATATATATATATATTACTATATTAGATTAACTCGAATGCTTCATTTTTAAAATATAAGGCAGGAAGGTAAATATTTCATAGAACCCCATTATAAGTATTAACAAGACGTATGAATATATTATTATTATTGAACGCGATATCAGTTGGAGGTAGTCAGGTAAATACCGTATTTGATGGCATATCAGCCGCTCTTTTATTACTGAAATATCTTTTGAAAATTCCCCTGCGTCTTATTTGCCATATGTAGGTTTAAAATTCGTGGTAATCAGCCCAAATTAACAACCTGGCGTCTCCTACGAGCTTAGAATTTACTGTAACTTTCACAAAACAATTGTTATTATTTAAAACGCTATTATGCAAGTTAAACGTGTTATCATTAATATTATTCATTATATTTATTTTATCACTTTTAGAAATAGTTCTTTGTGTTTTCCTTTATTTGCCCAGCTGAAATTGGGGTGCGTCTTATACAACCGTGCGTCTTATATGCCGTAAAGTACGGTATATTATATAACTGAACACAATATAAGTTGAAGAAAGATAGGTAAATAAAATATCAAAGAACGTTTGGGTGCCCCTTTTATTCGGCCTTGTGCCACATCTCAGCAAATATTTTAGTGGATTACTATATTAAAAAACAGTATATTGTTGTATACTCAACACAATAATATAAAATGTATGCATAATCATATCCACACACAATAATAAAGACGACGAGCGAAGACGACTTTAAAAAATATACTTCTCACTTCATTTGAAAGGTTTGTGTGTGAGAGGGAGTTGGAGACCGAACAGAACTCCAACATATTGACTCTCACTCTATTGGCCATAACTATGTTTTTTCCCGTACTCTTGGGCTGCTCAATCAGGGGCCCAGGGGCCCACTCCGCTGGATGCGGGCTTCCTCTACCGTGTCTTGTCACTAACGGGTTCTCCAAACTGCCTGACTTCCTGTCCTCACCGAGTTATATAATAGTTTAATCGCCCACTCAATATCTCTGGAATGGCATGTTTGATTGTCATCCAGCGGAAATAACAGTCATGCAGTTCACACGTCACTCTCTTCCGGTGCATCAGTGTATGACTGTAGCATGGGATTTTACCTTGTCCCCTATTGTCAGCCAAGCTCGCCTTCGCGATTTCTTCCCATAACTGCCATGGGAATGTGTCACTTCCTTCCGGGGCATCACTTTGGAATGGCATGTTTGGCCGGGTCGAAGGTCAATATACAACAATATTATCCGAACAATCTCATGTTTAACACTCAGGAAATACATCAGAAAAAATCGAATGAAAAGAAATTGGCAATAGACGAGAATGGTCCTAAACGCATATCTGTGAACAGACACTTCCCTATACAGTTATAGGGTCGGCAATGAATCAACATTGGTTGATTTTTTTAGGATCTTTCAGTCTCATTCACAGCGATAGAATAAAGGCTGAAAATCATATTTTTCTATTTCTTAGAGGGCAAATGGGTTGATAGATGCGTGTTATTTCAAGGGAAGAAAAATATATACATGCTTTGAAAATATATCAAGTAAAGTAAAGTTGGTGACTGTAGTCGAGGGTGGCCCGAAAGCTCCCTTTTCAATAGCTACAACACCAAGGTGTAGGGGAGGGCACTACTCCATTCCCTGGATTGCTCCACTTTACCCTTGATCCTTACCTTATAATGCTGAGTGTTAAGCAAGGTAGCATCAAGTATCACTTTTTGAGTCTATGGTAAGACTCGACCTGGGATTGAACCCAAGTCTCCCGGACCACTGGCGAACACACTAACCATTATGCCAATTAGTGATACTGAAAATATACAAATCCCTAAAAAGATCCCATATAGAAGAGTATTATACTCAGGTTTGGGCTGCACTGTCAAAACATTGGAACTGGCGTGTAACAGTGAGATTGGAGGCCATTCAAACAAGACTGACAAAACTTATCAAAAGAATAAAAGAGTTACAGTTTGAGGAAAAGGTTGTAGAAATTAAAATGAGCAATTTTACCAGAAAGAAGAATAAATGGTAGTCTAATTGAAAGCTTCAAAAAAGTAATTAATATTTTTAATATTTCTATACAAACTGTAAAATTACAGATTTCAAAATTTGAATTTTTGCTGAGTCTAATATTTTTAAACAAATTGCCTGACCAGATCAAAAAAAAAAATCTTGTAAAATATTGCAAGATTAAATAAAATGATTTCGGAAAGAAATGGAAAGAAAAATAATTTAAGAAGGTACTATTGGGAACTGTAGAGTTAATTACTAAACAGAATTTAATCGGTATATCGATAGTGTATTGATTGTGTATATTTTCTGCGTAAATATATTTTTTAGTTTAAGGTTGATGGGAAATATTGTAAAAATCTGAGATACCCAAGGGGATATATCAAATAAATAAAGAAAATGATAATAAATATGAATAAGTTTATATCGAAACTTGGGCATCTGTTTACAAAACTCATTCGAATGACTAAGGCAGCTTCCGGAATTCATCTAATGAGCTTTTGGGGAATATTCTATGAGCAAAGCCTCGATGAAATTTTGGAAGCGACTCTTTACCTTCGAGCAGAATCCTTTGAATGGAAACTGCGTTTTGGAAGATCTTTAGCAAACAGAAAAGCTAAAAATTTTGCACACGTCTGAAATGCAAATGAAAAAAAAAAATCGGCGATTTGCTGTATGAGAATTAAAAGGTCTTTTGATTCCCAAAAGGTCCCGGAAACTACACAGTCTTTTCAATATTTCGATCACTTATACTTTATTTATTGTGTAGGGTTATTTTCGCTAAGCTATCGGTCATATGGAAGTCAGACCTGACCGATAAAATGAAACGCAGTTTCTTCCAAGCAGCGGTCGTGTCGATACTGCTGTATGGATGCACCACTTGGATGCTAACAAAACGGCTGAAGAAGCTAGACGGCAACTAGACAAGAAGAAGCTAGACGGCAACTAGACAAGAATGTTAAGAGCAATCCTGGAGGCAACACCCAACAAGGCACAAACTATACGGCCACCAGCCTTTCATCACGAAAACTATCCAAGTTAGACGACCCAGGAACGCAGGACACTGCTGGAGGAGCAGTGACGAGTTCATAAGTGATGTACTCCTATGGATCCCCACATATGGACGAGCAAAAGCAGGACGACCAGCTAGAACATAGTAAAGCAGCTATGTGAGGATACGGGATGTAGCCCAGAAGACATGCCAGAGGCGATGAATGATAGGGAGAAATGACAATAGAGGATCAGGGATATCCGTGCTAGCGGCATGACATGTTGATGATGATGAGGGTTATTCTAGAGGTATCTCAAGATCCTATTCCGTAGTATTGACTCTCTGAGTACCATCCCATGATACGGATATGTGAAACGTATATAGAATGTTCGTAACATATATACATAGAACATAGGAATCTCGAAACACGAGAAATACGTAACAACTTCTTAGTTCAAGTACGAAACCTTTTATTACCTTTGAGTTAAAGGTTTTGACTTAAGGAAGAGAGATGCACAATATTTCTATGATGTCTTTTCCATCTGCCCCCCATCACGGCGACACGAGTTCAAATCCTTGACCTGACTGATTGCATTTCACATAGCACTAATACCCTTGGGAAAGGTATGAATCCAATAATCCTCCCTCCAGCTATGGGTAAATAGTAGGACAGACTAGGTTCTTCAGCCTTGGTGAGGCAACTAGTCTAGGAGAAGGAAAACTCTGAATTCAAACCTGTTAAACTCCGCTTAAAAACTGACCTTGTGTCACATCCTGCCCGAGCGGAGAGGTTGGTAAATATGATCACGTGCACACCCGCCACAAGGCCACTGGCCTGGCGTTGGCGAGCTAGCGAAAGTCAACCGTCTTCTTCCGAGCCCGGAATTTAATTCCTGACTTTTTCAAATCTGCCTACATTCTCCGCGCACTCTTCCGGTGCATGACATCATTCACATCCCTGGTCACATCCTCTCCCAGGGATTTTTATTTTGACATCTGTGAACGACCCCCCCCCACTGCGTGCGCCAACACATGTGCTCAAGGTTGGAACGTCTGGATTTTTTATAGCAAAAAACGTCGCTGAAATTGAGTAAATTTTAGACTGTGGTTAAGATTAAGGAGATCGTAATGAAGCAGTTGGTTCATAACAGATATTTTGAAAGGTGGTAGGAATTCGGAGGTAAGTATTGGAGGTCTTCATAGAGATATTCTGAAGGAAACTAATACACCGTTAATCTAGGAATACAATGGTTTACGTAATTATTAAATGACTGAAATAATTCTGGACGATGTACATCATGTTGCGTAGTCAGATACACGAATATGGCCAAGTGCGAAATGGGTGAAATGGACATCGAATGTTGATTACGATAGAACATATGAAACTCGAAATTCGAAAACACGTAACGACTTCTTGTTCAGGTACGAAACCTTTTTATTAACTTTGAGTTAAAGGTTCCGACGAAAGGAGGAGAGACACAATCTTGTTATGCTGTCTTATTCATTTGGCCCCCATCTCGTGCAGCCCCCATTAGGGCGGAAGTTCGCCTCGCGTCTGCGAGCTCCAAAAATCGATCCTTCTCGTTTGGAGTCTAGTACCCGACTCTCTTTTCAAATTCTCACACAAACCTCCGTTCGCTTCCGGTACGTGACGTCACCCGCACCCTGTCACCGCGTTTTGTCTCGGACTATTATGACATCTGAGTGACACCTCCATCTCCCCGCACGCGCCCACGTCAACACCTGCCTCAATGTTGCACCTAACTAACCCATGTGCTGAGCCGAAAGTTTCTCAGCCTAACTAAACTCAAAGGCATGAACCGAAATCCCTCGGCTATTCCATAACAATCAGAAAAGAAAGTTTTTCATTAGGTACATAGCTTAGTCAACCGGGACATTGGCCCAGCGGTTAGAGTGTTCGCCAATGGCCCGGGAGACCTGGGTTCAATCCCAGGTCGAGTCATACCAAAGACTTTAAAAATGGAACTTGATACCACCTTGCTTAACACTCAGCATTATAAGGTACGTTTCAAGGGTAAAGTGGAGCAATCCAGGGAATGGAGTAGCGCCCTCCCCTACACCTTGGTGTAGTAGCTATCGAAAAGGGAGCCTTCGGGTCACCCTCGACTATGGTCGCTAACTTTACTTTTTACTTACATAGCTTAGTTATGAAAAGGGAGTTATTTTACACAACGAATAATTATCTTGAAATTAATCTTATTTTTTCACAATTCATTTAGTTCAGTGGTAGATATTAATAATCTAAATCGAACGTAATGCAGTAAAGATTTCATATCAATATTTAACTGACAAACCCATCCTTGGACAAGGAATTATTGATTAGAACTTATATATCTAGTTCTGTTTCCTCCTGTCGGCAAGACTAAGAATATGACCTCACAATCCAAGAAGAGTCCTAGTAAGGCAATATCTCATAATATCTCACTTAGGTGATGACTTTTAAAAAGCCGATACGTTCAACTTTGGCATTCATTAATAAATAAATGCATCCTCTGAATATTTGTTTTTTTTTTATACTTTCATATTTACGTATTGTCGAATTCATTCCCACATATATATATTCAACCGGCTCATTGGCCTTGTGGGTAGAGTGTTCGTCAATGGTCCGGGAGACCAAGGTTCAATCCCAGGTCGAGTCATACCAAAGACTTTGGTACTTGTTACTTCCTTGCTTAACACTCAGCAATATAAGGTACGTATCGAGGGTAAAGTGGAACAATCCAGGGAAAGGAGTAGCGTCTCCCCTAAACTTCAGTGTAGTAGCTATTGAAAAGGGAGCCTTCTGGTTGCCCCCGACAACGGTCACCAACTTTACTTTCTTTTATTACTATTTCTCCCGGGTCGACTTTGAACTAAAGTGATATTGCATGAGCCAAATAAAATCTCAATAAATCATGAGTCATATTAAATAGGTCTGTGGGCCAAAAAATTAGAAAACACTTAAACAACTGCGCAAAAATGTAAATGGGAACGTACGATGAATTGGATTACCCAGCCTTTTGGCATAAAGTTATCCTATAGGGGTTGATATGCAGTTAAAATCAATCAATCTGGTTCTTGTCAAGTTGGATTATATTCCCAATAAATTAAATCATTTGAAGAAGAAAATAGTTCTTAATATTATTTTGCGCATTTGAATCTGTCATAACTTCTGGAAATTACCTTTATGGTTTTTCTGAGATAACTGATTTTTGGTGGATCAAGATATTACTGTTTTGGCAGGACCGCTATTTCGTGAAATTCTTCATTTAACAAAGCAAATTACAAGAAAAAAGTCTAGCATTAGAAAAATAGTGTTGTTGTTGCTGTTGTTATTGTTAACAGATGTCAGATTAAGATATGTTGGTAAGATAGCGTTACGTGCACGTCCTTGATGGTCGGGAAATATCAATAAATCTATGAACATTTCCATCTTGCTTCCTGGATGAAATAGTAGCATAAACAGTGCACGTGACCAGGTACAGAATATGCTGTTTTTTTTTTCTGCGAAAGAAATTATACAGTCTTCAATATATAATGATTATTATTGGTAAATAATCATTGGTTCAATAACCTATACTAAATACAAATAACTTGCACAATATTACATGGTTTAAAGTTTAAAGTATTACTTCCAAAAAATAATGCTATTGAAAGATGACCAATACATTAGACCTAATAGATATTACCTCAAATCAGCGAGATAACATTGACAGAATCTACGTGACCAGAACAGGAAAAAGGAAAATCTCGAGATATAAGGATTGTATGGACTCTGTAATACAATGATTCGATGAATGTAAACATGAGAGAGAGAGAGAGAGAGAGAGAGAGAGATTTAAGCTCTCGGCAAAAGCAATAGCATGAAAAAGGCAAAAATGTCTTGAATCCAAAAATGTGAAAAAACACGACTACATGGATGCTTCATACACTAAACCAAGGACATTGCACATTAAATGATATCACTATGGCAACGAACATGAAACCTGTCAAGAGAAACTGAATTCCCGCCGAAGGAAGCTCGTCCACAGGGAATTGAGCAAGGGATTAACATTTGACCATTCTACAAAAAGGAAAGCAAGAACAAGTACGATTGATTGAGGAAAAGTAACCCCTAGGGAAATGAAATGTCACCTGACTGATAAACCAAAATCTGTCCTTGAAAATTAAATGCATAAGTTTCTCTTGGACTTTGTCATATAACTGGATCACCCAAGGCAGACCAAGTTCTAATTAAAAAGAAGAAAAGAAATTGTCATTTAGTGGATTTTTTCCTTCCAGCGGACCACAGAGAGAAATTTAAGGGATTGCAAAGATTAGAAAAATATCTGAACCACGCTAGAGAACTGAAAAGTAAAGTGGATATCAATCGTAGTTGAAGCCCATGGAACAATCTCCAAGAACCTGGATGAGAGACAGGGTGAACTTGGAATCAAAAGAGGATTTTTGGACGAGAGCACTACTCAAGTCGGTTAGGATACTCAGAAGAAACCTGTAAGATGTGGAGTCTTGTCATTCATATTCTCCTCGAAGTCCCCTAGCTTGAGCTGATATAAAAAAAAACTCGATGAGTAATAACAATAATAATAATATGATGAGGAAAATCTTGTCATCTACTTGAGGTGCCCGTGGTGTAATGGTTATCGTCGTAGAAAATGGACACGGCGACACGAGTTCAAATCCTGGACGAAGCTGATTGCATTTCACATAACACTATGGGAAAAGTATGAATCCAATTATTCTCCCTCCAGCTATGGGTAAATAGTAGGACAAACTGTTTCTTCAGCCTTGGTGAGGCAACTAGTCTAGGAGAAAGAAAACTCTGAATTCAAACCTGTTAAACTCCGCTTAAAAATTGACCTAGTGTCATATCCTGCCCGAGCGGAGGGGTTGGTAAATAGGATCTACTTGATTTTCTTATTCCAACGGACACTTGAGAGAAAATGGATGAAAGCGACCAAAAAAAAAAAAAAAAATTCTTGGACGTAACTAGAGAAAAAAAGGCGGTGAAACATGAGGTTGATGGTCACTTCAATTGTAGTTGGTGTGCTTGGAACGGTTCCTAAGGGTTTGGAAAGGAGACTGACGGGGTTAGAAATCAGAGACCAAATCGAGACCATAAAGATAACCGAACAGTTGAAATCGGGTAATATACTCAGAAAGGTCCAGGTGACTTGAGGAGACTTATTTTCTATTAGACACCTGTGAAAGACCAAAATCAAATGCTGGTGTGAATATCTTGCTAGAAAATTAATTAAAATTCAAGAAAACGAAGAGACACAAGTAATTACACCTTGAGAGAGAACTAAAATAAAGCTAAGGAGCATGAAGTTGATGGTAATACCACTTGTTACAGGCGCACTTGGAATTATCCCCAAAGGTTTGGTTAGGGTGCAAGAGGTGGAAATCGGAGGGTAATCAGAAGCAATCCGAACTACAGGATAGTTAAGATTAGTTAAAAAAGACTCTTACAAACTTGGGGAGGCTTGCTGTCACTTAGTCTCCAGTGAATGTCTAGCGAGGTGTTATATAATGATAATAATAAATAAATTTATGGAGATTTCAAGCGACAAACGAAATTGCACACAGAAAAACGTGGACATAGCTAATAAATGGAAACCCCAAAAAAGAAAATGGATATCTTCTGATAGCAACACAGAAGAACAACGTCCTAAGGAACAATTATTTTCAAGCAAAAATGCGCCACAGAAGATTAACTAAAAATTATGTGGAAAAAAAGATAAAACAGTTTATCACATGGGAAGTGAATGCTGCAAACAGGCAGCAAAGGAGTACAATACTAGACATGGTTGAGTAGGAAAGATGACCCACGGGGTTTTGTCCAGGAGATTTAAATTTGAATATGCAATCAAAAGATTCATGGACAAAGCAGAATCAGTTCCAGCGAAGGACACCCATAAAAATCTCTGATTTTGAGATGGATCAACTAATACTGGCCGGAAGACTGGACTTCGTATTAATTAATAAAAAAACAAAAAAAGGGGTTTGGGAAATTTCCTGTTCCGGCGGAAAACAAAGTGAAAATAAAAGAAAACGATAAAATAAACAACTACTTGGACCTTGATAGAGAATTGAAAAAAAAATGTTGAACATAAGAGTGACGGTAATACCGTGAATTGTTGATGTACTCTGAATAGTTAGTAGAATCCTTGAGAAAGACCGGGGTAACTGGAAATAAGTGGGAGAAATGAAACCATTCGGACTACAGCTTTACTGAGATTGATTAGAATACTTAGTAGAGTCCTGATGACCTGAGGAAACTTACTCTCACTTAGACTCCAGAGAAAACTACCAGCTAAAGCTGGCGGGAAAAACTCACTAGGAGATAAAATAATAATAATAATAATAATAATAATAATAATAACTATTATTATTATTATATCCAGCTTTGCGGTACCATATTATAAGCCTTTTCGTAGCCAATCCACACCGTAGGTAGCTTTTTCCATCTCGCTTTGCACTCACATAGGATGCGTTTATCATTGTGTTGTACTTCTTCGGTGCCTCTAGACACTTTCCAGCATCCTTTCTGTTCTTTGGGGAAGTGACTGCGGCTTATCAATGAGTATTAAAGGGAGATTTACAACTCATTGAAAAGCCGCGAACTCTTCCCCGAAGAATAGAAAGGATGCTGCAAGGGAACCAGAGGCACAGGAGAAGGAATACACAATGACCAACACACCATCAACGAGAGCAAAACGAGACGGAAAAATTTAGCTATGGCATGGATCGACTACAAAAAGGCTTATGATATGGTACTATTTACCAACCCCTCCGCTCGGGCAGGATATGACACGAGGTCAATTTTTAAGCGGAGTTTAACAGGTTTGAATTCAGAGTTTTCCTTCTCCTAGACTAGTTGCCTCAACAAGGCTGAAGAACCTAGTCCGTCCTACTATTTACCCATAGCTGGAGGGAGAATAAGGGGGTTCATACCTTTCCTAAGGGTATTTGCCCGAAAGTGAACGTAATAGCGCGACTGGAGTACGAACTCGCGTATTACGATTCCGCAGTGAATCGCTTTAACCATTACACCACGAGGCTTATGATATGGTACCACAAAACTTGATATTACATTGTCTAGAAGTGTACAAAATACCCGACGAAGTCATTAAGTTCATCTAGAAAAACATGTAAACTTAGGGAGTGGAATTGAGAGCAGGAGGAAACATTTTGCTGTGGTAAAAACCCAGCGAAATAAAAAAGAAAATAATGTTTATTTGTAATTTATTTTGTAAAATATTTACACGGTCTCAACTTTATAGTTGTGTCAAAGAAGGTTTTGGAGGGGAGAATAGAGTTCTCTCAGCAGTTATTATAAGTCAACTTCTTTTCGAGATAAGCTTTTATCCAATAGTATTTTTATAGGCTTTTATAAAAAAAGAGACTGACTTAATCCTTTATTCGACATGTAAAGTAGATCATAGTTCTAAGTATTTGAATCTTTTTACTCAATAACCGTCATTGTCTACCTGAATTCAAGCTAATTTAATGGACTGACAAAGACTTTCAAGTGTAATTTTAAAGTTTAATCATCGTTGAAAGATAGCAAAGTCAAGAGACTAGAATCTTAGCAGTTTGATTTTAACTTTAAATAAGTTAGCCAGGAGCCGTTGTAGAGAGCAGACATCCATTTCCATCAGTGCTCCGAATGGCAACGCCCAGCTTTCATTCAAATTTGGTCATATTTTAGAAAAGTCAACTTTGATGAATAAATAAATGTGAATACGTAAATATCACATGGTTATTCCTCCCAGAATAGCATAACATGGAAAGATGTATAGTCACAACGAAAGATAGCAAGAAGAATGATAATCGACCTAAAAGAATATGATTGGTAATCAGCATGATAAAATCATATTTTTTTATGAATCACACAAAACTTAAAGTAGGGCTTATTTTTTTCTTTTTTTCTGTAGATGTTGGAATGATAGTGAACAAAAAGGAACTATTCAGGAATACGAGGGAACTCAAAGCGTGTCTGTATATTTAATAGATAACAAAGGAATAATTCCAAAAACTTTCAATTTAATTTTTTCATACAATCATCAAAAAATTTTATTATCTTTTCTAGTTAGATCTATCGTTTCACTCTTTAGTTTTTATAGAGAGCTTTAGTCGTTTTGGTCATCTTGGTCCATTCTGGTTTTATTCCTTCTCTTCCATGTCATTTTGGCATGATGGTTAAAATACTGGACTGTGGTCAAGAAGTAAGCGAGTTCGAAATCCTGTTGCGCTATTACATTCACTTGCAGATTTTTATCCTATGGAAGATCTGAACCCTTTTATCTTCACAGCTATTGGTTAAATAGTATAACTGCTCTTCTTCTTAGGAGGTGCCCATGGTGTCATGGTTATCGTCGCAGGAAATGGACCCGGCGACGCGAGTTCAAACCCTGGACGAGGCTGATTGCATTTCACATAGCACTAATACCCTTGGGAAAGGTATGAATCCAATTATTCTCCCTCCAGCTATGGGTAAATAGTAGGGCAGACTAGGTTCTTCAGCCTTGGTGAGGCAACTAGTCTAGGAGAAGGAAAACTCTGAATTCAAACCTGTTAAACTTCACAAAAAAAAATTGACCTTGTGTCATATCCTGCCCGAGCGGAGGGGTTGCGTAAATATGATAACTGCTCTTTTTCTACAAAAATGGCTTAAGCATCAAACAATCCGTAAAGTTTGATATACCAGTAAACAAAGTATCCAAACATTTTTCTCTTACTATCATTTTGACAGCGTCGTTTTCAGTCGCTTATGAATAGTTAAATATTTACTTCCCTTATTCCATTGTTGTCTGGTTTATTGGTCTAGTGGGTAGAGTGTTCGCTAAGACTCCGGAAGATCTGGGTTCAATACCAGGTCGCGTCATACCAAAGACTTTAAAAATGATACTTGATACCTCCTTGCTTAACATTCAATAATATAAGTTACGTATCAAGGGTGAAGCCGATACGTTCAACTTTGGAGTTCATTGATAAATAAACGCATCCTCTGAATATCTGTTCTTTTTTATACTTTCATATTTACATATTGTCGAATTCATTCCCACATATATATATTCAACCGGCTTGTGGGTTTGAGTGTTCACCAATGGTCCGGGAGACCTGGGTACAATCCCAGGTCGAGTCATACCAAATACTTTGGTACTTGATACTTCCTTGCTTAACACTCAGCAATATAAGGTACGTATCGAGGGTAAAGTGGAACAATCCAGGGAAAGGAGTAGCGTTCTCCCCTACACTTCAGTGTAGTAGCTATTGAAAAGGGAGCCTTCTGACCGCTCTCGTCTACGGTCGCTAACTTTACTTATTCCTTTGTATTTTTTATTTTAGTATTTTCTTTTATCACTTTCGCTTTAGTCTTTTTGAAGTTGATATCAGTTTAATCTGGTCAAACAGCTAAATGTTTGGAAGGAATGTTCCCAGAAATTGCTCAGCCTAGTAAGCTGAGATTATCGTGACTATATGCGTCTGCATCTCTGTCATGACCGCCACCATCACCACACACACTGAAGAGTGTCCTGGATAAGACACTAAACAATCTCATAGTAAGGCTCCAGTTCTGGAGTACTCTTCGTTCACTCTGATCCAGAGAGGTAATTCCTTCTAGGGTGAAATCTATGGGTCAAATAGAACTCTTTAATCATTTACTAGACTTGAAAACATATATGTTGAATGTAATTATTTTGTTAAAGAGCAATATTTAAAAACATATAAAAGTATGCAACTAGAACTATTCGTGTTAGATAGTAATACTTGAAAGCATTTAACAGTGTGCAAACAAATGAGCTTTGGTTTTGTTACAAAGTATTTGAACAAAGGTCTGTGATTCAGTTTCCTGCGACGATAATCCTGATGTGCCTTAAAGTCTTGAACAAATTCTTTTGAACGATTATTTAAGTTGATATAATCCTCTCGATATCCTTTCTTTTAATACTAGCTCTTCTGAAAATTGTCTAGAAATCGTGATCGTAACCACAGACACAGAAAGAGAGCAAGATGAAAATAGAAGCAATCTTTCAACTTTAACAGTTGTTTGGGTTGGGATATTTTTACAACTAAGAACGAGTTCTATCTTTGGCACTTCCCCGTGAAACATTGGTTAATTAAGTAACTAATTAGCCATGTCTAATGGTTGTGAAGGCTTTGAAATTAGTTTGCCCTGTCGGCTGGTGCTGCAGAATACATCAACTGCATCTTTGCAGAGAGGTAAGACTCCCCAAGCGAGTGTCCTGGATATGACACTAATCAATCTGATGCCGAGGCTCCAGTAATACTGGAGCTTTTTGGGAATGTGGAGTACCCCATTACTTTCATTGCTCCCAGGTTCACCTGGACCGGAGTGATAGCACCTGATAGGGTCCTATCTATGGCGCAAATAGAATTAAACAGCGTGCTTATGCTAACCTGAACTGCTTGAAATAGAACTGTTTTGCCATTTAAACTGCGTACATATGCTAAGCTGAATGGTTTGAAATAGAACTTTTTTGACTGTTAACCGTGTGTGGATTAAAAAAATACTTATACTAAGCTGAATTGTCTGAATTAGAACTGTTTGACTAAATTGATTAGCTTGAAATAGAAATGCTTTTGACAATTAAACGGTGTACTTATGCTAAACAGAATCGTTTGGAATAGAAGTGATTATTTGTATAAAATGGATTTGGCATTAAATAACCAACAAAAAATGATATACCATAAAACCCAAAATCAACCAACCAAAATCTGAAATTAGTAGACGAATTTACACACTTTGGTGGCAATATCCCATTAACAGAGAGTGATACTAATATAGGCATAGAATAACATGAACTGCTATCAATATATCGGTCATATAGAAATATGAACTAAAAAAAAAAGAAGAACGTGAATTCTTCCAAGCTGTACTGCTGTATGGTTGCACCACTTGAGCTTTGACCAAACTCCAGGAGAAGAAAAACTACATGGCAACTACGCAAGTATGTTCCGAGCTTTTTTGGAAAAAAATCCTTGAAGCAGCATATTTCAAAAGAGTTGTCACATATTTCTCATTTCAAAACCATCCAAGACGAAGAAGATATCCTGGATACTGCTCAAGAAGCAAAGGTGAACTCTGAAACGATATTCTTCCTGGAATCCAAAACATAGACGAAGCAGAGATGGTTGACCAGCAAAGAACATGAATCAGTTCTTTGTAGATACTAGATTCCGTCGAAAGAATCTGCCAAGAGCGATGCCCAATAGGGACAGATGCTTTGAGAGAAGGAATAGCTGCTACAAGCAGGACTGGATATTGATGGCTGAGAATGTACAAAGAGAAAGAGAGAAAGAGAAAGAGAGAGGTGGAGAGAGAAATATAGAGTGGGTAGTACATGTGCCAGTATCAATTACAAAACAATATTTTTAAGCAATCCTGAATCGACAACAAACCTATCATCATTATCAAGTCACGCTGAGAGCAGGGATTTTCCTGATCTTCTCTCTCCATCCGTCCCCATCATTCATTTCTCCCGGCAGGTCTTCCAAACTACGTCCTGTGTTTGCACAGATAAGTTTCTGCTGGGTGCCAACATTATCACGTCGATGTGTTGGGGTACATAGAAGAATATCACTTAGAAGTTCGTCCTTAATTCTCGAGCAATGTCCCGCATGACTTGTTCGTCTTAATTGGATGGTTTTTGAGATCGAAGGTAAGTGATCGTACATCTGTTGTTTCGTAGGGCATTGCTTCCAGGACTTGTTCAAAATAGCTCGTGACATTCTTGTATAGTTACAATCTAGCTTTTTCTTTTTTTGTTTGCGTCCAGGTGATGCATCCATACAGAAGTACTGACACAGACACATTTTGGAAGACATCCGTTTTTTATCGGATAGATCAGCCTTCCATACGGCTGGTAACCAGCGATAGCAGATCACGCCCTTCGCTAGTAATTGTCCTAAATTGTCCAAATGTCTAATTGGAAGCATCGGTATTGTTCAAACTCGTGTGGTGAAACTCGTTGATAGCTGTTTTTTTGTTGCCTTTTTTGTTGTTGTAGTTGTTGTTATTTAGACTCCAACAGTTTATTTAATGGTTGTAAAAGGTTAACATGACCTGACCGTCACAAAAATAAAATGAATAAACTTTGTAAATAAGCAAAAAAAAAAAAAAAAAGAAAATGACGCTGCTACTATTAAGAAACTGGATCAAATATTGAGTAGACATTGCCCTATGATCTTTTACAATCATGAGCAAACTGATCCCTATTTCTTAGGTAGATGCGTACATGTACGGTCTTCTATAGCGAAAATATTTGAGGTTCGTTCAACATAAAATTACCATGATTTTTTTAGTCGTGTAGCCAGCCCGATAATGAGCCATGTCTCATTATGTCCATTGCTAAAAAAAAAGTTGCCCTTGCCACATCTATTAAATTACCACTTTGGTTGTGTTCATCACCTCTTCAACTATCGGTAATTTGGTATTTTGGTTATCATCATAAGAGACGGACTTGACGAACTACATTTAAATCAGTTTGCATTTCACTTCGCGCTAATGCCCATTTTAGAAGTATGGAACCGTTCTTCCTTCTTACAGATATGAACAAATACCAAGTACGACACCCAGGCTTTCTAAAATAATCAACCAAACAAACAAACAAACAAAAAAGACGCTTTAAATTCGAATCAGCTATACTTCACCAAAAAACTGACATTGAGGCACATCCCGGGGTAAATAAAATGCCACAGCGAGTATGAGTATGTGTCGATACCGCAAACTTAGAAATAATCGAAATGACACAGAAAAGGAAAATACGACAAAAGAAGGAAGATGAATTGAAAGCCAACTTTTATTTGGCAATAAATGCATGAAATGAAATAAATACATTGAATAAAATTCCTCTTGCGGCGAAAATGTAGGCTCGAATGTCTAACTGTTTTTGGCGACAGTGAGTTAAGTTGACCTTCAACAGGTCGTTGGTGCAACTAAGTGGCCAAGTAATTTGCAGAAGGCGACGTCCCGCTTTTTGATTTGGCAGTTATCTGGTGTTGATAAAAAATTGATGAAATACTGTCTGTCCAAGTGGTGTCGTAAGTTCGTGCACTGAAGTCACGATGCGAGTAGCTCGAAAGCCGGGTCATTTGACCAGGGTTGCAAGACGTCACTGCTCTACGAGAAAATGCAGCGCTAATCCGAGCAGTGTGTTCTGCTTGTGACTTGGCTTTTACTCTATTCGTTACATCTTGCTTGCTGTTAATATGGCATCGTCCTCGTGATGTAGATCATTGCAGTTAAATACCCTGAAAGGGCAATAAAGAAGAGATTAGACCTGTATCTTTAAAAGGACAGTGGAGTGAAGAATAGATTTGAGTCCTGAAAGTACATTTTGAGGTAGTCCTTAAAAGATGATTAAATGGAAAAGTCTGGGCTGCTAACTTCACTTTTCACAGCTGGGATAAGGAGGTAATGGTATCTGATAACATGGTGCTGCTGGAAGAAGGCAGTATGCAGGAACTGCTGAATTAGCATCACACTGAATTCTCTTCGTTCGAAGCTGGGCAGGCCAACTATATCTAACTAAAATTCCAATATGTCAGAGTATGACTCAAGGTCGTTTTATCGTGGGGACCGATCAGCAGTCAAAAGAATTCAACGCCCTAGATACAAAAATGCTCGGACCCTCATAGATCCAAGCGATCAACTTAGCTTCGCAAAACGGATATTGGATGGTGGCGAGCCTCCCCCCACAACGCAAGGTGCTCACTAGACCAGAAGGACGTCGGCCAAGTGAGTCTTTGCTTGTCATAGATTCTCCGGGCTAAAAAGCCTAATGGAATTTATACCTTTGCTTATAGATACCCACCCGGTACGAATACCAGGTGGTATTTATCAGTACCTCCAAAATAGATATTTGTGTCTTGACCTTTCAGAAAATAACGTGAAGTGCTAATTGTTGTTGGGCATCTCACGTGGCATAAGGTTATCAAGTTAGATTATCAGACCATTGTTCGTGGATTCATCTCTCATAAGCTGCCCCATAATTCTTATTCTTTTTCCATAACTAAGCTAAACTAATTAAATAAATCCGATAAACAGATGGATGAAGGGTTGCATCCTCCCTTTCCCTAAAAAGTGTGACCTCGGATTAGCCAAGAACCACCGAGGTATAACACTTACATCCATAGCAGCCAAAATATACAATGCCCTAATACGAAACCGTATAGAACTCAAAATTGACAACATTCTTACGAAAAACCAAAATGGCTTCCGAAAAAATAGATCCATAACCCCACAAATATTGACAATCCGTAGAATCCTTGAAGGCGTACGGCAAAAAACCTACAGGCGACAATACTATTTGTCGACTTTACCAAGGACTTTGATTCCATACACAGAGAGAAAATGGCACCATCTGTACGGCCACCTACCTCCCATCACGAAAACTATCAAAGTTAGACGAACCAGACATGCAGGATATTGCTGGAGAAGCAGTGACGAGCTCATAAGTGATGTACTCCTATGGACCCCCTCACATGGCCGAGCAAAAGCAGGACGACCAGCTCGAACCTACATAGAGGAGCTCCGTGAGGATACGGGATGTATCCCTGAGGACCTGTCAGAAGCGATGAACGATAGGGAGGAGCGGTGAGATAGGATTAGGGATATCCGTGCTGGCGGCACGACATGAATATGATGATAATGATGATGATGATTAAATAACAATACATAGTGAATTCGATTTTCAGTCGGGGTCCTTGTTACTGGCCTTATGCAAAACCACGTTAAGCTTCGTAGATGACAACAACTAACAGTTGACAATAAATATTAAGGCATGAGGAAAAAAGAAGCAAATAGATAAACAAAGAAACAAAAGAAAAAAAATAAATAAAATAAACAAAAGAAAAACAAAAGAAAAAACAAACAAATGAACAAAGAAACAAAAGTAAAACAACAAATGGAGAGATCTCTGAGGGCTTTTGTTTTCTAGTCAAGTTAACGGACAATTTCTAGTGAGTGTGTATTTCACTGAGTGCTCCAATATCTTGTTTTGCACTTAGCTTAATAAAGGACTATAGGTTAATTAATCAAATGAACAAAATAACTGAAATTTGAATCAAAATTTTCATTAAGCTGTCATAGGCTGATAAATAAAGAACTTGATTTTAACAGTATATCGACCTGTACGGGGTCATTTTATGCCTTGAGGTCAGGGAATTGCGTTCACTCTATGTTCATATTTACATTTTTTGGTAAGCTGTTTTTCTTTAAATTGTTACCCCGACATTATCTCTGCAGAGGTGAAAGACCCCACCATAACGAGTATCCTGTATATGACATTAAACAATTTGATGCTGAGGCTCCAGTTATACTCGAGATTCGGGAAATGTGGAGTACCCTTTTATTTCCATTGTTCTTAGGTCCACTCAGTCCCGGAGTGGTAGCACCTGATAGAGTTTAATCAATAGGTCAAATAAAACTGTTTGAGTTGGATCATTTAACTGTTTGTAAACAAATAACTGAACTTAATAATTGTTAGTGATATATAACGATACTTGAAACCATTTTACTCTGCAAACAAATGATTAATAGTAAATAGAATTATTCGTATTAGATAGTAATACTTTGAAAGATTATCTTATCTATAGATTATGTTTACAAATTATGATGAATATATATGTATAAGTAGAACTGGCTGTGAATACCCCACAATAGATTGATATGCCAACAAATCAAAACATAACCAACTTCATGCGAATATATAAGTTAGCGACCATAGTCGAGGGTGACCCGAAGGCTCCCTTTTCGATAGCTACTACACCAAGGTGTAGGGGAGAGCGCTACCCCATTCCCTGGATTGCTCCACTTTACCCTTGAACCGTACCTTATAATGCTGAGTGTTAAGCAAGGTGGTATCAAGTTCCATTTTTAAAGTCTTTGGTATGACTCGACCTGGGATTGAACCCAGGTCTCCCAGGCCATTGGCGAACACTCTAACCGCTGGGCCAATGTCCCGGTTATATATTGTTTCGGTACAAGGGTCCAATCAAATACTAATAATCATTTAGTAGATCTATTCAACCGATCGATTTGATGGAAATTAATTTAACCACTTTGGATCAGATTGGGCCGGGGAGTAATGTAAAATGAAGGAGTATTCCATACTTCCTACATCTCAGGAATTGGCGCTTCACCATCAAATGCTATTTAATGTCATATCCCAAGATTCTCCATTTTATGGAGGTGGGGTCATATCCCTAACAGAACATCCAGTCCGCTTATTCTAAACCTCGTTTCTAGGGCTCCCGATAATTAAGATGCTGTCATTCTCTGATTGTATCTGATGCTGTGTAGATGCAGGTTCGAATCTTGTTGGAAGCGCTGTATTTTTCTGATTTATCCTGTTTACTTATCAGTCGTAAAATCTAAACATGGCAACAGTGTTTCAATAAAAAAAAAGTGAAAGGACCAAAAAAAATAAATAAAAAAACAGAAAAGAAAAGAGAGAATAGTCTAAAATTAATAATATCAGTCTCCTACATTCACTGAATTCTGATTGGCTAATCACTGTTTCTTTAATGACAAAATGGCTACCCTTGAACGTATTTTTCTCAGTTGATTTCTTTTTTTTCTCTTTTTTACCATTTCTTTTCACTTATTTCATTTCTCTGACAAATAATTTTCTCGTTATTTCACATCATTATCTGTCACAATCTTCCTTTTATTTTTCTTCCTCATTAAGTTTTTCCCTAACTCATTCCTTTCTTCCTTCGAAGTGAATATTCTTAATCCAAGATGGGGTACCTCTGGTGGTGTAACGGTTAGCAAGCTAGACTAGCAGACCTACACGAGTGAGTTCGAGTCTCATTGGGCGCCCCATTCATTCAGCCTTGTGCCACATCAAAGCAAAGCGCTTTGTATATTACATTCTTAATCCAAGATGGCTTCTATTCTTTACGTTTAGCTCCGAATCTTTTCGTTTCATTATTTTTATTTGCCGCTTCGCTTTTTCTCATTAACCCTCCGACCCCGATTTTAAGCTTCTTAGCTGCATCTCCTACGTTCAATTTTTTGTACATTTATAAATCATTCAACTTTTTACAGATCAATTTGCTTCAGATTAAACTCTCATAATTCTTATCATTAAGTTAATTTGCATGCTTATATTTTAGTTTATTTTCTCATTTCGGATTCTTTCTTTCTTTCTTTCTTTCTTTTTTCTTAAATTTCTTCGTCGGAATATCTTTCCATTCTTCCTTTCTTTTCTTTTTTCTCAGTGTCTTTCCTTGCCTAAATATTTTTCTTTCTTTCTTTCTTTCTTTCTTTCTTTCTTTCTTTCTTTCTTTCTTTCTTTCTTTCTTTCTTTCTTTCTTTGTTTTTTTCTATCTTCTGTGACTCAATGTTTTTTTTTTACTTTTTCTTTCTTATTCAATATATTTCTTTATTTATTTCTTTCTCTCTTTATTTCTTTCTTTCTTTCTTTCAGTGACTCAAAATTTTTTTACTTTTCCTTTCTTATTCAATATATTTCTTTATTTCTTTCTTTCTCTCTTTCTTTCTTTCGTTCAGTGACCAAAAAAGGTTTTTACTTTTTCTTTCTCATTCGATATATTTCTTTCTTTCTTTCTTTCTTTCTTTCTTTCTTTCTTATTCAGGATATTTCTTTGTCTCAATATCTTTCTTTCTTTCTTTCTTTCTTTTTTTCTTTCTTTAAGTGACTCAATTTTAAAAAATGTTTCTTTCTTATTCAATATATTTCTTTCTTTCTTTCTTTCTTTCTTTCAGTGACTCAATAACTTTTTACTTTTTCTTTCTCATTCAATATATTTCTTTCTTTCTTTCTTTTTTTCTTTTTTTTTCTTTCTTTCTCATTCATTATATATTTCTTTGTCTAACTATGTTTCCATTCTTCTTTCTTTCTTTCTTTCTTTCTTTCTTTCTCACTTACAAAATATTTTTTCTTTCTTTCTTTCTCAGTGGCATTCAGTTACTCAAATTCTTTCTTTCTTTCTTTCTTTCTTTCTTTCTTTCTTTCTTTCTTTCCCTAACTCGCTATCAAAGTTTTCTTTCCTTCGCTTTTCTTTTTCACTTATCTTAATCTTATTCGTTTCATTTTATTTCTTTCCTTTTCCATATCTCAATTATTATCTTATCTTCTTAAGTGTGTTTCTGTGCTTGTTTCTTTCTTTTTTCTATTTTCTTACTTTTTTCTTTTTTTCTCAGTTTCTTTTTTTCCCTGGATACCTATATTTTTTTTCTTTTCCTATTCTTTAATTTAGTATATTTTCATTCTGTCTTTCTTCCTCATTCTGTATACCTATCGAAATCCTTTGGTTTTTTCTTTCTTTCTTTCTTTCTTTCTTTCCGAATGAATACAGATTTTGCATCTCTTTCTTATTTTTACTCTCCCCACCCTATTCCAAGAGACACTTTTTATTCAACGATTAAGAATTCTTATCTCCTTGTTTTCCGACATCAGAAATCATTTGTATGAAATCTTTCTCCTCTCACCCCAATCCCCCACCTCGTTGTCTCAAGCAGACACATTTGACAACAGGCCAGAAGATGGGATCCCTCAATCTATCAAACTTCCAATTGTTTTTATCATTGTTTTCTGAAAACAAAATTCTATTTATTTATTTTTTTTGTGTTCTTATTCATTGCAAAATAATCACACTTGACTCAAGTGTCATAGACAAGGGCGAGAGGTCAAAAGGCACGAAATGTATTTTCACTGGTTCAGGATTGATTCTGTTTGTGGTAATAATGGAATATTTTTTATCTTTCTTTCCACAATAGCTGAACATTTTCCTCTTCACATCAATGTTAGTAAAAAATATTCCTTGATATCGACAGTGAAAGAGATTTTCGCCTTCATATGTTATTTGGAGTAAGAGAATATAAATGACTGAGATGTGTGAATTTCAATCAAACTGATTGTCAGATTAAATGAACTAATGCATGACACATAAAAATTCTTCTATTCAGACAGAACAAAGAGGCACTCCTAGATTTCCCGTTGTCATACCATTAAAACTTTTTGGTTGATTGGTTGTTTGGGTTTTACGGCATATCAACATTTGTAAGTTATTTAACACCAAATCCATTTTTACGTACATAGTTCTATTTTAAACTATTGTACATAAGTACGCATTTTAAACTATTGTACATCAGTACGCATTTTAAATGTAAGTAGAGTTTGATTGTTAAAACATTTCTATTTCAAGCTATTCAGTTTAGTCAAGTAGTTCTAATTCAGCTAATTCAGTTTAGTATAAATACAGATTTTCTTTACACACAGTTAAATGTCAAAACAGTTCTATATTAAATAAATCAATTTAATGTAAGTAGAGTTTCAATGTCAAAAAATTGTTCAATTTCAAATAATTCAGTTTAGCATAAGCACGCGGTTAGGATGTAAGTACAATTTTCTAATTTAAGCTATTCAGTTTAGTCCAACAATTCAGTTTAGCATAAGTATGCCATTAATTATATTTAACCCATAGATATGGCCCTATCAGGTACTACCACGCCGGGCCAAAGTAGACCTGGGAGCAAAGGCAATGAATGGGTTCTCCGTATTCCCCAAATCTCCAGCATTGCTGGAACCTCAACATCAGATTGTTTAGTGTCATATCTAGGACACTCGTTGTTGGGGGGGTCTTACCCCTCTGTTGAGAAGCTGTCGGTGTATTCTACTGTCCCAGCTGACTGGGCAAAAAACTTTTTAGAATATGGTTATATGGTTGTAATGCGGAGTACCCCTTCATGGCCATCTCTCTGAGGGCCATGAAGGTGGTAGGACCTGATAAGGGTCCTATCCATGGGTTAAATAGAACTAAACAGAGGTTGGAGTTTGATGTTTTTATAAATTTAAACTGTGTATTTATGCTGAACTGAATTGTTTAAAATAGAACTGTTTTGACATCTATGCTGTGTACTTATGCAAAACTGAATTATCTGAAATAAAACTGTTTTAACATTTAACCCTGTAGAATACACCGAAATAATTATTTAATATTACTAATTTGGCTGCAGATAGTGAGGTTGTTGCAAGTATTGTCATTTAACACTAACGATTCTATTAAATATTATACATTCAATTGCACACAGTCGAATACTTCCAGGTATTGCATATTGATCCCAATAATTCAATTTCAGCAAACCGTTAAAGACTTCCAAGTATTTCAATTTAACAATAATTAGATTCATCATTCCTAAGTAATTTTAATATTGCTATGAATGGTTAACAATTCAATTAAACATCAGTCATTTGTTTACGCACAGTTAAATGCTCAAAGAATTTTATTTCTAACAATTCAATTTAGTATAACTCATTTGTTTGCACACAGTTCAAACGTCAAACAATTCTATAACACCCATAAATAGGACACTTTAATTTGCTACTAACCTTGTCCTACGTTGACCTGGGAGTGATTGCATCTATCATTACTGAAGCCTCACCATCAGATTGTTATATTGTTATTATTGTTATATCAAGACATTATTTTCCCTTTTCAAAGATGCAGTTAGTGTATTCTACGGTCCCATCAAACTAGACTTACCGTGTTTTGTTTTCATGCAATATATATATATATATATATATATATATATATATATATATATATATATATATATATAGCGAGCATAAAATACTCAGTTTCGTGTTGTCATAATATCAAAACTTTTTGGAATATGTTTATAAATATGTTGATACCACTTACATTTACTCAGTATATATTTTCACTGGGAGATTTTTTTTTGCATCCCTACCACCACGAAAAGGCAGGGAAATCCAAGATAGCACTCACACCACAGAAATGTGTTTCTTATTCACCTTACATATAAATATATATATATATATATATATATATATATATATATATATATATATATATATATATATAGTACATCCAAAACATACATATATATCTATATATGTCACACACACACACACACACACACACACACATACACACATATATATATATATATATATATATATATATATATATATATATATATATATATATATAGTAAAGGCAAAAACACTACTGAATTTCAAATAGACATAACACCAACATTTATACGAGTATATATGTAAATATGATGACGTCCCGTACATTAACTTGAAATATTTTTTCTCACCAGCAGAAACTCTGTGCACTCCCCCCCACCTCTAGAACGTAGTGAAATCCAAGATTGCACTCATTATATACCAGGGAGTTTTTGCACTCACACTGTATAATCCTGATGTTGTCTGTCTGTATGCCGATCCACTTTTCATGTTTTCCAAGCCAATTATAGACTCGTAAGTACTCAATTAATTATTTTTTACTAATTTCTTTTTTATTTATTGAACCTCTCCACCAATGGAAGGATCTGACCCAAGGGTAATTTTTAACGGAGTAAAGCTGGTTTTAATTTAGAGTAGAATTTATTTAGAAGCTTGTGAAAATGCTTTGTATCTTAGGAAAAATCCCTTTTGATTCAATTTCATTTTATCTTTTACTAAAAACAAAAAAGAAATGTTCTTTTTCAGATAAAAGAGCTTGTTGGATAAAACAGTTTACCGTCAGAAATCGAGTATAATTAGATGTAGCATTCTGGGAAAAATAATCTTACAATTGTTGTAGAATGCTTGAAATGTGTTAGCTATTCAATTTGAAACGAAAGCAACAGAGACTTATATCAGTATATTTTTTCTTTTTCATTCTTTCTTTTTAAGCCTCTTTTCATTCAACTTTTTGAACGAGTCTGGCAAAAAAATATCCTTTAGCACTTCTACTTCTAATCGAAGATGGGTAATTCAACTAATTAAAAATAAAAACAAGTCTGCAATATATATATATATATATATATATATATTTAATTCATGGAATTTAGACAGCGACCCCAGGGTTTCATGGAGTTTTCTGCTAAATAACGATCATCAGGCAGTTAAGAAAATGAAATGAATCGAAAATCGAAAAAATACAGTCAAAAACCGTTGGGATTTTGTTGGAACCTTTATGTGTGATTGTAAGTGTGTGTGTGGGCGTATGCTTGTGTGGGTTATAGTTGTGTATTAATGTGTGTATGTGTGAATATAAGTGAATCTAAGTGAAAGTATATATGCAGCGCGTTGTTTTAACCGGAAGTAAATTCTTCGGTGTATCGTAATTTTTCGTTACATTATCTTATTTCTGTATGTGTAGGTGACTATAGCTAAGGAACAAAACACCATCATGACACATCGAGGGGAATGAATAAAGATTTGATTTGTAAGTGTATTTAAACGGTTATATAATGGTAGACCATATTTATATCATCATCATCATGTCGTGCCGCTTGCACGGATATCCTTGACTTTCTCTCGCCACTTCTCCCTATCATTCAACGCCCCCGGCAGATCCCCAGGGCTGCATCCCGTATCCTCACATAGTTGCTGTATGTATGTTCGAGCTGGTCCTCCTGCTTTTGCTCGGCCATATGTGGGATATATATATATGTTTATATATATATATATTGTCATCCACAGACAGACTTTTTCGTTCTATCATAACTCTTCAGTGTGGCTAGACACGCAGGATGCTCGAAGCCGGGATCGAAACTTATCCAACTTTACGTTAGTCTAAGTCTCAGACCACTCGACCAACAAGCGGACCACGTTGGCTAAAGGAATTTTCAAGGTATTTATGTAGCAACAGCAGCAGCGTCCGTTTGTTTACATTTTTATACCCTATAGGCTGCCAGAGTGCTCAATTCTTTCAAAGAGCTTTGCATTATGCGAGCGGCAGACGACAATTCCTTCGCCAGAGTGCTCAGTGACCATTCTTGATTGTCTAAAATTGATTTAAGTCATGGTTTTACCAGCAAAACGAGGAACAACTTTTATTTCCATCTCTTTGCATCTACACTTGGTGAGACGATTTTTGATGGGAAAGCGACAGCGAACTACAAACTCTATTCTCGTTAGTACAAATAATCGTACAACTTTGCAACGATCAATGTACAAATCAGTTCTCCTCTGCTGTTTGTCACAAAAATAGAACAGCTGAATGCCATCTGTTGTACTGATATCACGAGCCAATTAACTAAAGTACCTACAAGTTGCAGGTGACATCCGGTCAACGAAAGGTTCGTGCTGCTCATGCGGCTTCTCAGCTTATCCGTTAAAACTGTTAATAATATACAAGAGTGAGTCAAAAGTTTTGTCAGGTTTTGGTACGTGCAAGTTTTTGGTATTTATATTACGCGACCGGAACAGTTCCAACCGTGAAAAGTGCACGCTGATGTTAGTACTGTGTATTATCCTGGCCATGTCGGCTGGTGCTGCAGAATACACTGACTGCATCTCTGCAGAAAGGTAAGACACCCGTAACGAGTGTCCTGGATATAATACTAAAAAATATGATGCTTAGGCTCCAATAATCCTGATGTATCTGGAACAAATTCTTTTGAACGATTATTTAAGCTGATATAATCCTCTCGATAGCCTATCTTTTAATGATACTAGCTCTTCTGAAAATTGTATAGAAATCGTGATCATAACCACAGACACAGAAAGAGGGCAAGATGAAAATAAAAACAATATTTCAACTTTAACAGTTGTTTGGGTTGGGATATTTTTACAACCAAGAATGAGTTCTATCTTTGGCACTTTCTCAAGAAACATTGGTTAATTAAGTTACTAATTAGCCATGTCTAATGGTTGTGAAGGGTTTGAAATTAGTTTGCCCTGTCGGCTGGTGCTGCAGAATACACCAACTGCATCTTTGCTGAGGGGTAAGACTCCCCAAACGAGTGTCCTTGATATGACCCTAACCAATCTGATGCTTAGGCTCCAGTAATGCTGGAGCTGTGGGGAATACGGATTACAGCATTTCTGCCATCACCAGTTAGGTCCACTCTGACTCGGAGTGGTAGTACCTGATAGGGTCCTATCTATGGGTCAAATAAAACTAAGCTGTGACTTATGTTAAATGGAATTACCTGAAACATTTGAAATTTTTCTGTATGTAACCAAAAAAATGTACATATGCTTAACTGTATAAAATAGAACTATTTGTATGTCTAAAGAATGGATTTGGCATTAAATAAACTACAACAGTTGATATGCCATTAAATCGAACCAACCAAAAAACCTAAAATGTTGTTTAAATACATAGATGAGTTATACAATGACACATTAACGAAATATCAACATAAATAATCTCATAAAGAAACACACTCATAAATTTTCTCATATAGACATATTCACGGATTTTCGGACATAAATATACACACGATCGTACCCATATTAATAATATATATATATATATATATATATATATATATACACATTCAAATATTAAGGAACCTTACAATTCCTAAAAGATAATCACATAATAAGTGAATGCTGCAAATTAGCATGAAACAAATTAACTTGGAAATGGCAGTCCATTGGGCATTATGCAGGCATTAAAATTTGACCATTGTATCAAATGGTGTTCCATACCCATACATGAATATATGAAACGTACATGATGTTCATAACTCATAAATTGATAACATAGGAATCCCGAAACACGAAAAAACTTTACGACTTCTTAGTTCAGGTACGAAACTTTTTATTACCTTTGAGTTAAAGGTTTTTTGGACATGAGGAAGAGAGAGGCACAATCTTTCTATGATGACTTTTCCATCTGCCTCCCACCACGTGCGGCACACGCCCCAAGGCCTCGGCGAGCTCCGAAAGTCAACCGTCTTCCTCCGAGGCAGAAACTCAACTCTTCTGTTCTGACGCAAAAACTCAACTAACTCACTTTTCTCAAATCCCCCAAATCCTCCGCGTACACTTCCGGTGCATGACGTAATTCAAATCTGCTGGTCAAATTTTTCTATCCGGGATTTTTATTTTGACATCTCAGAATGACACATCCTCCCCCCGCGCGCGTGAACACCTGAGCTCATGTTGCACCGAACTAACCTATGCGCTAAGCGAAAGGTTCTCAGCCTAACTAAACCGAAAGGCAATACATATAAAACGAAATCTCTCGGCCATTATATTACAATGGTATATGCACAGTGTGCTACAACCAAACAGGCGACATTTCCACACTAGACGGAACCTCTCTGAAACTAGTTCACAACTTCACCTATTTAGGATGCAGCCTCTCATCAACCGAAAAAGACATCGACACGCGACTAACGAAAGCATGGACAGCTAACGATAGACTTTCGATCATATGGAAATCAGAACTGGCCGATAAAATGAAGCACAGTTTCTTCCAGGCAGCAGTCGTATCGATATTGCTATATGGATGCACTACTTGGACGCCTACTAAACGCCTGAAGAATAAGCTAAACAGCAATTGCACAAGAATGTTCAGAGCAATATTGAACACGTCCTGGCGGCAACACCCAACAAGACACCAACTATACGGTCACTTGCCTCCCATCACGAAAACTATACAAGTTAGATGAGCCTGACACGCAGAACACTGCTGGAGAAGCAAGGACGAACTCATCAGTGATGTACTCCTATGGACCCCCGCATATGGCCAAGCAAAAGTAGGACGACCAGCACGAGCATACACTCAGCAGCTATGTGAGGATACGGGAGGTAGACCTGAAGATCTCCCAAAAGCGATGAATGATAGGGAGGTGTGGCTAGATAGGGTCAGGGATATGTCGTGCTAGTGGCACGACATGATGATGATGATGATGATGATGATATGCACAAACCCGAATGCGTTCTAAAGAATGGGACGCATGAAATTCTCAGAGACTTTGAGATACAAACGAATCACCTGATCCTGGCTAAAAGAAAAAAACCTAATTTTAATTAACAAGAAAAACAGAACTTGCCATTTCGTGGATTTGTCGTTCTAACTAGAGCCATCTTCGTGGGGAACGAATATAGAAATGAGACACAATGACAAGTCCTGTGCATTTATATGAAGAGTATGGGGGGAATAATGGTTGGGGAATTTACTAAAGAGAAAAACTTTACAAGAAGCAAGAGGAAGAATTAGCGGGAAAAACGTTAAAGGCATTTCAGAAAGCACTTGTTACAATCGACATTGATTTGTTTTAAAGAAAAACGTCAAACCTTTTTATTTACACTTGCAGTAGCAACCATCACTTTCAATAGTTTTTATCGCTTCAATCACCCTCCAGAACCCGTCTGAAATCAGGAAGACTTGAAGTGCTAATTTTGAATCGTATGATGGATGGATTTTACCGGCATTCCAACCTGTCTAGGATTATTTTATGCCAGATATAATCTTGAATCGATGTAGGAACTGCTAAATTGCTGTATAGCCGAGAACGATAACAACAATGATGTATAACAGTGTATGCAACTTCTTTTTTTTGCCTTTTATCATCAAAAAGGTGCCCGTGGTGTAATGGTTATCGTCGTAGGAATTGGACACGGCGACACGAGTTCAAATTCTGAACGAGAATGATTGCATTTCACATAGCACTAATACCCTTGGGAAAGGTATGAATCCGACCATTCTCCCTCCAGCTATGGGTAAATTGTAGGACAGACTAGGTTCTTTAGCCTTGGTGAGGCAACTATTCTAGGAGAAGGAAAACTCTGAATTCAAACCTGTTAAACTCCGCTTAAAAATTTGACCTTGTGTCATATCCTGCCCGAGCGGAGGGGTTGGTAAATAGGATCATCAGAAATGGACGGTTTATAGTGTTGAGTAAGATAGAGCCAAAGACGGCAGAGTTCCACATATTGGGGCCGAAGTACGAATCTCCAGTGAATCATTTTCCTCTTGCTTCTGGTCGGGTCGAAACATTCCTGTTTATATAATATCCCGGACACCCAGGTAAATTATCGTGGTCATACCTCTTTCTGCCGGCTGCCTACACATTTTACGTGGACACACCTCCTTTTAGCATGCAACCGGCACAATACTTGCGATAATGCTTTCTTCTAGCATGCGATCCATGCAATTTACGCGGCATTTCCACCGAGAACACCTGCGTCCTGTTTTCTTTAGGTAACAAGCGCATTCCATGATATTTTTCTTCCTATAGTCTGACCTGCACAGCTACATCGACAGATGTCAAAAGACGTTTTCAAGTTAATATCCAGAAACATTTTTACGTTGCAAATTAGCATTCTAAAACCTGGCTAATAAGTTGTCTTCATTCTGATCAGCCGGTCCCTAAAAATTAATTGCTAGATGTAGGCATAAAAATAAACTTAGACTATTAAAAAAAATAAGTGAATGAATAAATAAATAAATAGAAAATGAATAACTATGATTTATTAAATTGGTAAATAAATAAAAATTTGAATTTATATTAGTGATTTTTAATCTGTTATTGTGGGGGTTACCATAGTTAATATTAGTTTTAGATTCTTTAGTTCATTTTAATGATAAAAATTGATATACTAAAATTAGATTGTTTCAATAATTTTGTTATAAATATTAGAATTTTTGACATGTATTATTGTAAATTTGAAGTAAGATGAAACCGGATGAGGTTTTACAAGCCGTGTTAATTTGATACTTATTGTTACTTGAAGATTTAGGCTTGCTTTATTACGTAGGAGAATAGTTTTTGTTTGTTTGTTTGTTTTTTTTATCTTCGTCTGGTTGTAAATGTGAAATAAATTTATCTTAATCCATTTCTTGTTTGATCTGAAGAAGTCTTGATAATTTTTAGAGCATTAATTTATATCAATACTTTTAACAGGATGGAAATAAATGTATTATGGTAATGTGACCGATTCTTACTTTTTTTTAAGAGAAAATTATTTGCTCTGTGGATTTTATTTACATTGAGCTCTTCACAAAGATTATCTCAAATTTAACATTCTATTTTTGAATATTTTATTGGCCCTGATTGGTATTATTCCCCACACCAGACTAACTGGAATGAATATATATATATATATATATATATATATATATATATATATATATATATATATATATATATATATATTTCTCTATCCGGTCTGTTAAGATCTATATGTTTATTCAACTTTATCTCTTCTCTCCCTATCATTCATCTATCATAATCTATTTTGATCTTTTCCTTATTCATTCATTCTCTCTCTGTCTCTGTCTCTCTCTCTCTCTCGCGTCCTCTCACTTTCTATCTCACTCTCTCTACCCAACCATTCTCTCTGTCTTTCTCTGTACATATCTTTCACTTTTCTATTTGTTATAATTTTTATTACTTAATTAAAATAAATCCTTCTTTTAAAAATCTACTACAAGGCAGTTTTACAATTGAATAAGACTGATGGAGTTGATTTGCTATTAAACAAATTTTGAGTAGAATGTAAGTATCCCGAGAGAAAATATAAAGGACTAACCAGCTAGGATACCAAAAAAAAAAAAAGATGCTGGACCATTATTTTGCCAGGCTGTTCCTTAAAACCGACCAATGAAGATCATAATGATTAACCTTCTATAGCTAGACAAACTAGATCAAAGCAAGAGAAATACGTGTAGTTCCTTACAACCAAATATAATAATAGAAATTTACCTAAGAGAAGTAAACACTAAGTCAATGTACTTCAAATTTATTTCAAATCATATCTAATATTTGGTTTCAAAACGATTTACAATTTAAATCCGAGTTGCCTTCAAACAATTAAAATGCAGAAATAATGTTCTACATCTTATGTTGGCTATCAATATTGCCTTCGGGCCATCTCTCTCTCTCTCTCTCTCTCTCTCTCTCTCTCTCTCTCACACACACACACACACACACATATATATATATATATATATATATATAAATATGGGTTTCTTCTTTGTTTAATGGCGTATCAACCTTCGTGGGTTATTTATTGCTAAAGCTATCTTTCAAAAACAGCCGTGATGCTATTTAACCCATACCTGAAAGGATAAGGGGGTTCATAACTTTTCTAAGTTTATTTGTTCGAAAGTGAATATAAGTAAAGTCAAGTAAAGTTGGCATCAAGTAGCATTTTCTGACTCTTTGGTATGACTCGATATATATATATATATATATATATGTGTGTGTGTGTGTGTGTGTGTGGCAATAAGAGAGATGTTGGAGATACAAGTGGGATATGGTGAAAAGATAAGGAGGAAGCTTTAGTAAGTAATGTAGACATAGATGGCAGAAATATATGTAAATATGAAAATTCGACCCAAACACTTAACCAAAATATAAACTAAATTCCTTACACCTTCTCATTTTTAAGCACCGCTATTATTTTCATATTTACATATATTTGCATATATTGCTGCCCCATCCATTAGAAATTATCGACACCACACTAATTATACAACATAACCATCCACTATAAATAACAGTTTCTCACATTATAACATAATGAAAACCCATAAGTATTGCCAGTAAATGGAATAATATTTTAGCATTACCAATAATGATAAAAGTAAGTAAAGTTGACGACCCCAGGGCTTCCTTTTCAATAGCTACTCCACCGAGGTGTAGAGAAGGGCGCGACTCCACCGAGGTGTAAAGAAGGGCGCGACTCCATCGAGGTGTAGAGAAGGGCGCTACTACGTTCCCTGGATTGCTCCACTTTACCCTTATTCAATACCTTATAATGCCGAGTGTTCAACAAGATGGCATCAAGTACGATTTTTGGAGTCTTCGGTATGACTCGACTTAGAATTGAACACCGTCTATTAGCGAACACTCTAACCGATAGGACATTGGCTGTTAAACCGATCAATTTTGATAAACACTATCTTTTGCCTATTATTGCATTATAAACACCCATAAACATTGTCAAAACCATTGTGAGCATAACTGTAAAATTTATTATTTTGCAATTTATAATTTCATTTTATTTTTCGTTTTTCATTTTGTATTCATATATATATATATATATATATATATATGTATGTGTGTGTGTGTGTATATATATTTATATATATGTTATTTTCATATAATATAATAGCTAGTCTTCTTGTTATTTTGTTTGTTTGTTTGTTTGTTTTACGGCATATCAACATTATCGGTCATTTTATGCAGAATTATGACGTGATATGCCACTGAGAGGGGAGAAGTAAGATCAATTACCCCTACCCTTCTGTGTTTCAACTAACAGGCCCCAAAGATTGACCGTTAAAAGAGGGATATGAATGAAGGTCAATTCCTCGCAGCCAGCCTGTTGAACGAAGTAACGAATCCAAGTTAGAATGTAGGTCAAGCTATCTGCACTCCATAACCCCAACTTGGTAGGACGAAGAAAGGAATGCAGGTCAATGAATAGCACGATCGGGAGAGGTGGAGGAGGAGGAGGAGGAGGAGGAGGAAGAAGCCAAATGATTGGTCGAAGCCTTAGCACTGGAAGTACTACCGTTTTTGTCAGAGGAAATAGGGATAAGGTTTCTCAGTTTTTAGACAGCAATCGGCGTGAAGAGATGTGCTAAATTGTAGCCAAACTCCCAGGTCTCGCCCATGAAAAGAATGGAGTTCTTGGACAGCAGTCGGCGTGACGAGATGTGTTAAAACTGTAGCTAAACTCCCGGGTACCTGGCCCGTGAAAAGAATTGAGTTCGGAGACAGAAATTGACACATAAAGAGGTCGGTTTCCAGCCTGCTCCGGGGGGAAAGAGAGTAACAGAATCTTTGGATAGAAGATAACAGGTGCCTTCCAGCCAGGTTCTACAGAACGCCGCTCGCCCGTAAAAGAAAGGAATCTGCGAAGTAAACCCGTTAAAAGTTAAGTATATCTTAAACCGTTTTTCCTCCTAACCTTCCCAAATATTGGAACTTATATGTATTAAGAAAAGGAAATAAATAGACTGAAGAGATTCGTTTCAAAAACTGTAAACGAATGAGTGGTCTTAACTAGCTTTTCAAGTTTTAAAAGTAAAGAAAGAAAGAGGAAAGAAAAGAAAAAGAAGAGAGAGTGACATTTGTGTTAAAGACTGTCTGCTGGTGTAATGTATCCGACACCCTAAATATTTGTTTGATCCTCACTTAGTAAAATCTTGTTACCTTTTAAATTTCCCCTCGTGTCGAAATTTGTTCGTTGTGTTGTTTACCTATCGAGTTGCCTTCTTTTGCATATATCTTTTTCAGCTTCGTTCGCTTCAGTTTATTCTCGCTAAATGTCTTATTGGCCTTAAAAACATTATACGGGAAATTGGAATTTCCGACTACAGTGAATAACAATTTATCTTAACCAAGAAGTCCATGTTTTCCGTTATCCGAGGGGTAGGAAAACGAATGACTTGGTGGCATATGTAAAGTGAAATTGGAATCTCCCTGCCTGTGTCGAGCTGACTCTTTCCCCAAATTAACCCCCATATTATTTGCCAGTTCCCATATCCCCGACAAAGGAATCTTAAATAGGACTTATTTTGCGAGGGGTCAAGTGCCAGACTGCTCCTACGTTACATGTGCGTAAAATAAACTCTCGTTACGAGATAGATATGTTATGCACCATCACACGAATCAAGTTAAAGAAAATAAGTCTGAAAAAAATTCAAAGGAGAGGTCTAAGGAATTAATGATAAACTTTAGATAATTAGTTGGTTATTTGTTGTTTTTTATTTGGAGTTTATTTGTAGGGAATCATAATAATAATAAAAAACTGTGAAAAAATTTGGGGAAGGGATCAGTTTGTTAGAATATATCTAGTAAAGAAAGGGTTTATAGAAGTAATTTGGTCTTATTGTAAATTTCTTTCGATTTCTGTGTATAACTTCACTGTTTTTAGAAATTAGATCACATTATTTATTTCAGTGTTTTGGAACAGTTCCTTCATATGTTTGCACTATAGAAGGTTTTTCTCATATGGGCTAGGTCGATACATTCGATGAGAATGTGCCTCACAGAGTATTTGGTCTGGCATGCATAACACATTGGTTGCTGTTTTCCTTCGAGTAAATAAGAGTGTGTTATCCTTGTATGACCTATCCGGAGTCTGGACAATGTAACCTCCTCTTTTCGTTTTTTTAAGCTTTGCTTCCATTCCCCCAGTGTGTGGTTAATTTCTAATAATTTATTATTTTCATTATTGTTCCAGCGTTGTTGTATTTCCTGTATTATTGTTATTATGCTGTATTATTCGTTATATATATATATATATATATATATATATATATATATATATATATGTGTGTGTGTGTGTGTGTGTGTGTGTGTGTGTGTGTGTGTTCTTCAGTCCAGTCAATCCGGAGTCGGTAATAATTCAGTCAGGGCAATTAAATTATTCAAACTTCGAATATTTAAATCTTCCTGGTAAAGAGCTCAATGTAACTGACATCACAGAGCAACATTTCCTTAAAGAAACTAAAAATCCCGTCTCTTTAGGATTATAAATTTATTTCCATCCTGAATACAGCCAGAATGGCCATAGGAGGGACCTATTCTGGCTGTATTCATTGTGTCCATTAGGATCTGAAGAAGTCCTTTTATAGTTGTAGTTATTGATTCATATGAATTCTCATAGCAGGATGGAAATAAACTTATTATCCTAAAGTGACGGGATTTTGTTTTTCTTATATATATATATATATATATATATTATTATTATTATTATTATTGCAAGTGACACCCAAAACCTATCATTTTTAATACCTGCCAAATTATACTATACCAAATTAAAAAGATAGGGATGATGATTTTAATTCTAAACATCATCATCAGTGTCCGACAACATTCCCTTAAAAACAAAGATTTCATATTTAAATCAAAATAAACATTTAGCTACCCAAAAGTTAGAAACAAAAAAAAATCTGAGAGCAACATTCAATTTCCTCATCCTTCACCCACTCCTCTCTCCTCAAACTATCTTCCTTTGCTCCACTCCTTCCCATCAACGCAGAGCAGAGATATTTCCAAATATGTAAAGATGGATGCCAGTATATACACAAACATACGCTTATATATAAGTGCGAGTGACAGCCCAAACACAAACATACTAACATCCAATAAAACAAAAACATAGACACACCACCTCTTTTCAAACAAAACCTAACCATATTTATCGGTTGTTATTACTCAGTCCAACGATTGCTGATTATATGAAACTCAGAGTCACAGACAGTACCATGTAATATAATGTTTATATATATATATATATATATATATATGTGTGTGTGTGTGTGTGTATGTATATATATGAATATATATGTATATATCTGAAAATATATGTACACATATATATTATATATATTCAAATGTATATATATATATATATATTATATATATATATGCATATATTTAATGTAAGTAAAGTTAGCGACTGTAGTCGAGGGTAAACGAAGCACCCTTTTCGATATCTACTACACCGAGGTGTAGGGTAGGGTTCTAATACTTTTACTGGATTGCTCCATTTTACCCTTGATAGGTACCTTAAAATGCTGAGTGTTAAGCAAGCTAGCATCAAGTACCATTTTTAAAGTCTTTCGTATGACTCGACCTTGGATTGAACCCAGATCTCCTGGGCCATTGGTGAACACTCTAACTATTATGCCACTGTCCCGTACGTACGTACGTATATATATATATATATATAGTTATACGAGGATCATTAAATAGGTTTCCAGACTTTTTCGTATGGGCACTTTTATTAATAGTACATACATTCAACTCTAAGTAATCTCCTCCGGTTACAATGTACTTGTTGTACCGTTTCATCAACTTCTGGAAGGCCCCATGGAAGTCCTCTTGTGTGAGCGTGTCAATGACCTTCGTCACAGCTTCTTTCATCTCCTCAATGTTCTCATAACGACAGCCTCTGAGCTTAGGGAATAACCAAAAGTCACAGGGAACAATGTCTGGACTATAGGGAGTAAGGAACTGTATGGATGCTCATCTTGGTCAAATAGTCTGTGTCATGAATGGAGGTGTTGACTGGTGTATTGTCCTGGTGAAAATGCCACTGACGCGATTTCAAGTGTGCTGACCTCTTCCGGTGGAATCTCTTCCTGAACTCCCTTAAATCCTCAACATAGGAACCCTAAACCAAACCGTTTGGCCAATCAACTCTGGTCTATTGACTTCCTTACTACTCCCACACCTCTCATCACCGCTAACAGATTCCTTGCCTTCCTTAAATATCTTATGCCACTCAAAAACTGATGCTCGTTTCATGCAAGACGCTCCAAAAGCAGTCTGAAGCATTCAATATGTTTCTGTGGCATTTTTCACATGTCTAAAACAGAATTTTATTGCATATCGTTCTTCTAAAGGGTCAGATTACATTTTTGAAATCCACCAGTTTTGAAAATCAGACTTTTGTAGGATGTGTTCCAATTGCTGCTGTAGCTGTTCATTTAAAACTTAAATCATAAAAATTGGTTGGTCATCTTATAAGATGTATAGCAATAACATACTGAATTTTCAAGAGTGTACGACAATCTTAAGTGCCTGTACAAAAAAAGTCGGGGAATATATTGAAGGCACCATATATATATATATATATATATATATATATATATACGTAGATCAATAAATAAGTTTCCATGTGACACTCAATTAGAAATTTAATCACCACTTTACTCCAGATTCAAATCGTCAATCAGCTGAGTAAACAGCACCAGGGTAAAGCCTTCCAAAGCGATCAAAGATGCAAACAAATTTTTGGCCTCTGGATTTTGAGATTCACAAACTATTTTGTTCATCAATTATGTTGCGAAAAGGAGAACAATTAATAGTGAATATTATATGGCATTATTAGTGTGTTTGAAGAAAGAAATCGCCAAAAAAAAAAAAAAAACGGCCATGAATAAAGAAGGAAAAAGTGCACTTTCACCAAGACATCATGTCACAAGTCGATCGTTAAGAATGCAAAACTACATAAAATGCACTTAACTCCATATTCTCCAGATCTGGCCCTCAGCGACAACTGGCTGTTTGCAGACCTTAAGAGAATGCTCCAGGAAAAGAGATTTGGCTCCAATGAAGAAGAGATATTGGAAACTGAGGCGCATTTTAAGGCCAAAGACAAAAAAACAAGTAAAAAAAAGCCCCCCATCAAAAAAAACAAAACAAAAACAACATCGACCTGTTAGAGACCCGTTTAAATCAGTGTATCACCCTAGAAAGACATTATGTCGATGAATAAAGTCGAATTTTGCATAAAAGTTGTTTTATTAGTTAGGCCCTGGACTTTTGGAGTGAATTTATATATATATATATATACATATATATATATATATATATATATATATATATATATATATATATATATATGCATGTGTGCATTTTTAGTATTGAAAGATATTTCAGTGGAATATATTCATTCAAAAATCCATATCGATTGCCGCGCAAACATAAATGCAGAAGTAAATATCTTACAAACTTTCAAGTACAGATCACAACTATACTTCACACCTTCGCACATATATTTATATTGATTAATGTTAATTCATTCAATGAAGCATAAAAATGAATATATATATATATATATATATATATATATATATATATATATATATATATTGTGCATTTTTAAGTGGATAATAATTACCTCAAACATGTAGTTGATCTGCGTATAATGAAACTATTCATGCACCCAAATCCCCTCATATATATATATATATATATATATATATATATATATATATATATATGTGTGTGTGTGTGTGTGTGTGTGTGTGTGTGTATACGCACACAGAAACACCCACATATTCATTCATATTTATATGAAAAAATACCTACATAAAAAATGTCAATTCAAACTTAGACTGACATATAGTGCCTCATTGAACTCTTTATTTATGAATATAACAAATCTTATGACTATATAAATAATAATGATAGGTGAAGGGAGGTAACGTTGGAGACATGACCGTTTGGTTCAATCAACAGAATCCAGTTGATAGGACACAATTTGACCGGCCGTGGTATCAACGGCACAGATCTCTTCGGGAGTATCTCACTTTCTGGACATAACTCGAGCCTCCAGGGGCTTTCCCCCTAGGTTTTAACCCTCCTCGGAGGGGTTAGTTTTATTGCCTGGATCCTGAAGCGTCCTTTTTTTTAGGGAAATGCCGACGGGGACCGAAGCAGTTTTGGGAATGCTAGGCGTGTCTTAGATATGGCCCTGTTCCCAAACCCACCTTACACTCGTCTGGTGGTTGGACCGGTGACAAAGACCGTTGAGGACATGAGCAGGTACTTCGAACGGTAGCCGATACAATGGACGGTACAATCCGTGCGTGCAGCTTCAAGACGGCGGGGAAGCCGATTTACATCGTCAAACCCAGTCAATGCCTCCCTCAGAAAGTAAAATTAACTCTTGCCCACTATCAACGCCTGAGTTGAGAGTAGATATCGGGGAACGATTGAAAGTTCCGGAGCCGATCGCAACAACTACCCTGCTTGCGGATTTAATTCTCTGGTCAAGCGAAACAAGGCAAGTTGTTCTGATAGAACTACTAGTCACGTAGGAGAAAAATATCGGTGGGGCCTGCGAAAGAAAACTTGAAAAATATCTGGAACTAGTAGAATAATGAAAATCCAACAAATCGTGCACAGCATGTTATCCGATAGAAGTTGGCCCCCGGGATTTCGCGGGAAGATTTTGATGCAGAATTCTGAGTCGACTATGTAGGATAGAGGAAGGCCATCAAAGCGATTTCCGACCGGCTGAAGAAGCGTCGAGATGGTTATAGATTAAAAGATCAGATCCATGGAGCACACCAGAGACCAACGAGCGTTGAGGTATATAATGGTAAAAGAGAAAGTGTTTTGAATTGAAAAGAAAATGAGTGGTGGGGGTAAATAAAGAGAGAGAAAACAAAGAAATACTTATTTTTCCCAATGTACATATATGAATATATAATTTTATCCGGCTCATTGGCCTAGAGGATTGAGTATCTGCCAGTGGTCCGGGAGACCTGGGTTCAATTCCAGGTTGCGTCATACCAAAGACTTTAAAAGTCGTACTTGATACCACCTTGCTTAACACTCAGCAATATAAGGTACGTATCAAGTGTAAAATTGAGGTGCCCGTGGCGTAATGGTTATCGTCGTAGGAAATGGACACGGTGCCACGAGTTCAAATCCTGGACGACACTGCATTTCACATAGCACTAATACCCTTGGGAAAGGTATGAATCCAATTATTCTCCCTCCAGCTATGGGTAAATAGTAGGGCAGACTAGGTTCTTCAGCCTTGGTGAGGCAACTAGTCTAGGAGAAGGAAAACTCTGAATTTAAACCTGTTAAACTCTGCTTAAAAATTCACCTTGTGTCATATCCTGCCCGAGCGAAGGGGTTGGGTAAATAGGATCAAGTGTAAAGTGGAGCAATCCAGGGAAAGGAGTAGCGACCTCCCCTACACCTCGGTGTTGTAGCTATTGGAAAGGGAGGCTTCTGGTCGCCCTCGACTACTGTCGCCAACTTATATGATTGAATGTAATTATTTGTACAAAGATTCCTATAAAAAAAAAAACAAAGAAAAGCACGTAAGTGAAAGCGAAAAAAAAAAAAAAAAAGAAAGGAAAATTGAGTTAAAAATTCCCATTGCTTGAAGTATCAAGATTTGCTTTCCTCTCAGAAGATTATATCCGTTCGTAGAATTATTGCTGTCATTGTCTTACAACGACTCTCTGGTAGAGTATTTTCATTTTTAAAGTTTTTATTCACCTATTTTCATAAATATTTTTTTAAAGACTTAGTCGTATATATATATATATATATATATTACTAACCGAATACGCGCGAGTAGGAATTTGCTTACCTGTTATCTTGGACCGAATCTTGCTGCTGTGCGTGTGAGTATAGTCCTACAAGAACCAGGGTGGAGAAATATTTATTGTATGAAAATAATACAAATATGGCACATGGCCTGCCAATTTAAGGGATGGAGGCTGGTCAACACAGTCCTAATCTTAAACTTAACTAGACTAATTCACTGACCAATGCTTATCTCCAAAATTTAAAAGCGCCACAACACCTCAATCGAGAATATCACTATCATAATACGATCAGCAAAACAACTCTAGTGCTCCATGAAATTCTAAACAAAAACTCATATTTACAGTGCAGGGGAGAGGAGGACAATTTAAAATTCATAATTACATATATACATATATACACAAGATATTCCCAACGTCGAAAGATTAAAAATATTAACACAATTAAAAGATAATAGTTAGTATGGGGTCGCTACCACAAGCTAGAATGGTAGAACGACGAGTTAATCAGTCGAAAATTGTACTGGTGGAGAATAAGTAAATAATAAATTCGTATATAAATAAATCTCCATCGCATTCCTGGAGAACTTAAATTCCTGTCACCTAAACAGGGATGGGAAAGGGAAAGGGAAAACAAACAAAAAAGTGGGGACCTAAAAAAACAAAATAGGCCAATAACATAACATACTCTTGCTAGGTTAAACAAATCTGACAGAAACAAAAGTGGTCAGTAGTCTAACCTACCTGGGTAGGTTGGTTACGTACTTCCGGTAACCCAATATCCTGAGGTCCCTGTAATATCGAGGCTGAAAGTAAGGCTGGCTCATACCACGCAACACAAACGCGTAGCAGTCACCCACCTTTTGATAAACTCCAGCGAAGAGAGTCTTCTCCTCTCAGACCGGATTTTGACTAATTTGGTACTTATAAAAAGACACCAGGGTCTGAGAGGAAAAAGACTCACCGTTGCGGAGTACCTTCTGTCTCATCATCCCAAACATGACACGCATTATGCCGAGTAAGCAGAGAAACACAATGTTCCGGTCTGTTCAACTTTAGTGCCACATTGCTGCACACAGAACTGGCTTCCAGGACAAAGAACATTCCACCCAAGATGTGGACTATGAATCCTTCAAGAAGCTTACAAAGCGGCCGCACGACCGGGCAGTGAAAGAAGGCGTGCTCAATAGACTCCTCCAATGCACAACACCAGGCACCCTCTGACGAAACTGCAAATTCCGCTGCAAACAATTTCTTGCCAACCCAGAGGGTATTCCAGATAACAAACCAGGTGAGGGAAGTCCCATTATTTTTTTGGCACTTCATCCTAGGGGTCCGAGGCCACAGAAAACAACTCTCCTCCCCGTCATATGGGCTCGCCGATCAGATCCTCTGGAGTCCCCACCTAATTAACAAACGATATAATGCCCTATTGGCGGCTGTCTGTCAGAGAGACCTGTTTTCAGCTGAGAGAGAACTTTCGGAGCATGCTGACTCTCATGATAGAAGGGGCACTTCTTTCTGTGCAAACGATGGGTGTACCTGTCAGCGGAGTTCACACTTCTTAACGATAGAAAAGATAGTTTAGCGTCTTCTTTCTAGATGCTCCCCGTTACCGAAGTAGCCTGTTTTGCCCTGATAAACAGAAATAGAATTCTTTCCAACTTGAATAGGATGGTGCACAGGATTGGAAGTAGTGAATGTAAGTAAACAACCAGGGGGTAGATGTGCGAGCCGCACACGTCAGCCCAGCCCTTTAGGGAAAGCCCCTACATAGCTGCAAATCAGTTGCGGCTACGACCTTTTACAGTACTTCCGACCAATTTTTCTCTAATTGGAGATCGTGACAGAACCAGAAGCTGAGTATCTTGCACAGGCAGTCTCTCCAAAATAAGGTGCCGAGAAGAGTACAGCCCTTCCATGAACCCGGCCGCAAACCAACAGACTTTTCACGGTTAATCTTGCCCTTGTCATGACTTCTTACCTTCCGATTTTTTTGCTCACATCCTCTACCTTGGCACTGCTCGTAACAAGCACACTGATATCGTCAGTGTATGCAGTGTACCTGGCTACTTCACTGGAGCCAGTTAACGTGAGGCCACGTAGGACCGGGTTTGCCTTTAACTTGTGCAAGAAAAGCTCAAGCGCAAGAAAATAGAAGATCGGCGACAGCAGGGAACCCTGAAGAATCGAGCGAGTCAAAGTGAAGGGTTCAGACCTTACCCCGTTCACTTACCCCTTGACTCAGGGGAACGGAAAAAGAAGGCCAATCCAGCTGCGAAAGTGAAGCCCGAAACCGGCTGCAGACAATGCAGCCTCCAGGGCACCGTGGTCAACCCAATCAAAGGCTGTGGACTGGTCTAAATTTATCAGCGTGGCATTTCTGTCGAGATTTTCTACGATCGTGCGAGCCATATGAAGACTGTCCTGGATAGTCCTACCCTTCATAGCACAAGACTGCTCAGGGCAAATCAGGCAAGGCAGGACAGTCCGAAAACGGCCGGCTAAGATCTTCGCCAAAATTTTTAAGTCAGTGTTTAACATCGTTAAAGGGTGGAAATTACTAACCCAATCCCTTCCATATTTGCTCTTACGGAGCAACTTCACTATACGGCTGGTGTAGCATCTGGGTATGGAGCCCTGTGTCATCCAGTTGTTATAGATGGTAGCAAGCAAGGCGACAACCTCAAGTACACTTCGTGGAGAAGGCCATCGATCTCGGGAGACTTATCCAACCCGACCGATTTCAACGTCTGCCTGACCTCTTCATCTGTTATGTGACCTTCACGCCCAGCTGCTTCGGTCGCCTGAGAAGAATTCAGTCCGGGTTCCCTAGAGAAAAGCATCACTACATATTACCGAAATTCCCTACGAATGGCTTCGTTATGGTCGCTAGGGAGAGCAAGTATGATGTTGCAAGACCAAAAACATGTAAAGACCCCAAGAATATCACTGACTAGGCGATCCTGCGCACTCTGAGCGTGATTAAAATGATTATATATATAAACACACACACACACACACACACACACACACACACACACACATATATATATATATATATATATATATATATATATATTGCTGTATCTTGTGTCCCACCCTCGAATCTGTCGTAGGGGCACCCACTCCGCTACATGTCAATTTCTTGGTTATAATACTTAAAAAAGGAATTTTTAATTCGTGAATGGAAAACAGAATTTAAATTGTTTCATTTGATTTTTAATGGAGAAGAAGGCATTATTACTATAATTTTACAAGTACTATCACATGACGAACAATCATATTTTTCCGTGTGGGCTATATGAAAATGCCAAACAGCAAGTGCATCGTGTATTCATTAAAGTTCATAGCACGTAACTTCACTAAGTGACGGGAAGGTGGAGTGCCGTATGTATTTAAACGTGCGTGTTTCATTTAATATGTTTTTATATGTGCAGTTTAAATGCGGAAGGAAAATGTAATCGTGTATCTTGTGCAAAACTATTGTAAGGACATTTAAGTCAAGCGCATACACTTTAAACACATAGATTCGGTATGTGCGTGTGCGTGTGCGTGCGTGTGTGTGTGTGTGTGTGTGTGTATTATGCTATAGAATGGTCTATGTGTGTTTTAGAAGCTTGAAATTTCTTTTATATGTGCGAGTGTAACGTTGAAAAAAAAGTATTCTTTTTCAAATAGGAACAAAGCAAGTAAAATACATTGTTGCCTAAAAGTGCGAAACATAATTGATTGAGTTAGTTTCATATTCATTTAACATGGAACTCAATTTATAGATTTGAAAAAAAAAAATCACGTGTATGAATATTTTAAATGCACAAAGTACCCTTCCACAAAATGTGCAAAGGCGTGCGTGCACGCACACGTATGCACACATATACGCACATATATTTGTACACATGTTCTTAAAATGTATGTGAAATAAAATCCTTTAAATTAATACATTGTTTTAGATTATCAATGGGTGTCACAGTTATTTTGATATGGTGATATTGGAGGTTATTCTAGGTCATAAGAGGAGAAAAAAATACAATCCAGCTCTGAAAGCTGAAAACAAATAATTTTATATCAAAACTTTCTACATTCATTTTTCTCACGAATGGCGTAGTAATTCATCAAAATTAATTTAGTTTCTCTTAATGTTTTTTCGTAACTATATATATATATATATATATATATACCCAGCCCCGCCATCATGTGGAGGATATGACATAAGGTCAGTTTTTAAGAAAATAACAACTAATTTGAGTTTTCTTTCTCATAGACTGGTTGCTTTACCAAGGCTAAATAACCTATACAGCCTTCCATTTACCCATCGCTATAGATCATAAGTTCAAAATGAAACGCACACCCTCTCGTCCTGGAGTTGAACTCGTGTAGCCGACTCCATTTTCCTAAACGATAACTGTTGCTCTAAGCTCGCCACGTATAATTTTTGGTATGAACGTAGTAACGCGCACTTGCCTCACTCTTTCACTTCGATGTATTTCCTTTCTGTATTTTCCCTCTCTCTTCCTGCCCATTTATCAGATCACTTATTCGGAAAAATCGAATGAATATATGGTTTACTTTAGGATGAAACATCATGTTCTGATGTGAGCAGCAGATGTTATTTTACTAACATCTTCTTTTTCGTGGGTATATTGTGTAAACAAGCGTTCTTGTGTTGTGTTGGATAAAATATACGATGTTAAGTAAAAAGGTAATGCCTTTGTCAACAGGAATATTAACTGACACAGGAAGATGAATCATATATCAAAATGAAACTGATCCTATTTGGATCACATCCCAACTTCTCAACATAGTCACTGCTTATCTCAAGAGCAAAGATTCACCTTTAAATGAGATTATGTATCACGGCCTCGTAAAATTCTATTGGATTTCTTTCTTGTTGATTTCTTGCCAAGAGTTGAAACAATAAACTCAGAGGCATACATTGAGGCCATGACGAGGCTCTGAGTAAGAATCCAATAAGTGAGACCCGATTTGCCAACCGATAATATCCTCCTACATTACAAGTCCTGACAACACGCAAGCATCAGGACAAGGAGACAATTGCCTATATACTCACCTGATTAAGTGTCTTCAGACTTTCGTCTCTTCGGGCCCATTGCCCAGTCAGCTGGGGCTGTAGAATACACCGACTGCACGTCTGCAGAGGAGTAAGACACTCCAATGAGTGTCGTGGATATGACACTAAACAATCTGATGGTGAAGTTCCAGTGATGCTGGAGCTTTGGGGAATGCGGAGAACCCCTTCATTGCCATTGCTCCTAGGTCCGCTCTGGCCCGGAGTGGTAGTACCTGATAAGGTCCTACCTATGGGTTAAATAGAACGAACTGCATAATTATACTAAACTGAATTGAATTAGAACTGTCTGGCTAAACTGAATACCTTTAAATAGAAATGTTTTGACACTCAAAATGTATTTACATATCAACTGCGTGCTGATGCTAAACTGAATTGTTTGAAATGGAACTGTTTTGACATTTAAACCGTACCTACACTAAACTGAATTGTTTCATAGAGAACTAAACAAACAGAATCTGTACTTATACTAAATTGAATTAGAATTGTTTAAATAAACTGAATAGCTTGAAATAGAAATGTCTTTGAGAATAAAATTGTGTACTCATACTAAACTGAATTTTCATCATTTAGGGTTTCATCTTTATTGTTCTTTCCACAATGTTTCTGCCGATGTGTCCTCAGGTGTTTGTCAAACTCGGGAACCTTCACGGATCTTGGAACTACGTCTGTTATTGAATCCACGGGGGCCGTCTGTTCTGTTTCCGGTAGCCATAACCGGGTACAAGTTTTAAGTATTCCTGTATTGTTACTCACTTTCAGTCAGGATTGAACCTGCAAGAAGATTGTCTCCTTGGAAGCTTAGGGAACCAGCGCCTATAACCGTTACGGTATGTGTCCTGCTGGACAATTCAGAGTGAATTTTTGGGACTTATAAACTTAATGTTCTTACCTGACTAGAACTACTACAACTATGTATGATTTTTTTTTTTACCTCTGCTCATATTCAGATTTTTTTTTTTATCTGGCCTTCTTAATTATCGGTTCCAATATTGTATTAAACTCTATACTTGGTGTACTCAGCAGGTCATTGTAGTTCAAGATATGTGCTGATTCCCTAAGGCGTCTAATCCTACTATGTTCAGCCCTATCAATTATGTCAACTTTATCCCATGAGGGCAGATGGTTTCCCTTTTCCTTCCATATATGGTCCGCCATACCCGACTTTTCAAACTCCCCTCCTACTATTGCCTTCCGATGTTCTAGCCTTACTTTTAGAGTGCAACCTAACTCACCTTTGTATATTTTACCACAGCAGCAAGGGATGGAGTAAACACAGTTCTTGGTCATGTTGAATTCTGTTGGTGCCTTGACCGGAAGAGATACCTCCAGAGAGTTGAACAACTTGTGAATACTGTCGTGATGTCATATGGACTACATAACTTTTGGATCCTTTTTGCTAGACCTTTGATATAGGGTAGACATATTGTAGTGAGTTTTCGTATATTGTCCTCTATCCTTCAATCTAGGTTTCTAGGAGCAGACGATATGCACCCTGGGTAGTTGTTACGATGGAGATTATGTCTCAGACTAATTAATTCTTATTGATATGCATCAGTATCGCTATTAATGGTTTTTGCTCAATGTTTTAAGCAACGGACTTTTAAAAGAATCTGAATATGAGCGCAGATATTGAGAGAAACTATGAAAAGGGAGCCTTTAGGTCATATATTGAGAAGTAGGGATGTGATACATAGAGAACCAATCACTTTGATGTATGAAACATGTTCCTGTGTTAGTAATTATACCTGTACTAAAGAAAAATCATTACTTTTTGACTCACCTTCGTATTCAAGTACATATTTTAGCAGTGTTGTCACGAACGCTAAAGGGTTGGAGTTTGACATTTCATTTGATAAAGATTAGTTACTGTTTTAAACTATTAAAAGATTTTATAAGTTTTCTTTTTTTAAAAATGTTATCAGAGATAGTTAGTAATTTGATTGTGTTTTATGGCATATCAACTCTTGGATGTTATTTACAGCCAAATCCTTTTTTATACATATATGCTGAATATTTATGATTTGTAAGTGGATAGTTTGGAGGTAACAGTGTTTAAACGACACAGAATTCATTTATTTGCACACTGGAAAATCGTTTCAAGTATTGCTTACACCAATAATTTCATTTGTTGTATATTGGCCTCGGACCCGGCCAGGCTGTCAAAATAGGAAATGCATCTGTGTAAATAACAGATTAATCCGGTCGAGAAATATCAGGATATTATAACCTTGACCGTGGACAGGTTGAATGAGTGCGAAATTGTGACGCCCACAAGAAGAAGGTGGACGTTGAACTATTATAAAACTTAGTGCACAGGAAATTCAATCAGTTGGGAATCAGTCGAGTTAGAGATAAGATGCGGCAGAGAAAACCAGCACCCAGAGAGGCTGGGCCCTCAGGCCCCCGATTGAGCAGTTGCGGTTGGAGAGAAGATGCTAGATTGAGGAACATGTCCCAGAGAGGCAGGGCCCCCAGGCCCCAGATTGAGCAGCCCAGGAGAACGGGAAAGAAACGTGGTTATGGCCAATAGAGTGGGAGTCAATATGTTGCCGTTCTGTTCGGTCCTCAACTCCCTCTCACACACAGCATTTTCAATAAAGTCAGAAGTATATTTTTCTAAAGAACTGTGTCGCTCGTCTTTATTGTGTCGTTATGATTCTGAATGCATATGTGTTTGTATCGTTGGTCATGGCTATACAACGCATTTGCATATAGATAAAATGCTTTAAGTATTGCTTTCTAGCACTTATACTTTATTTGTTCACAGTTAAATGCTTTCGAGTATTGCTGTTTAACATTAATTATTTTATTTGCACGCAGTTGAATAATTTCAAGTATTGCTATATAACATTATTATTTTTGATTTGAACATTGTTAAATAGTTGCAAGTATTGCTATCTAATACTAATAGTTTTAGATGCACATAGTTAAAGTGTTCCAAATATTGCTATGTAATAGTAATAATTCAACTTAACAGTGATTTTTTACAAAGCTAAATGGCTTTAAGTATAGAAAATGATTAAATATTTCTACTTGATCCATAGATGAGACCTTAACAGATACTACTACTCCGGGTCAGAGGTGATGTGGGAATAATGGCAATTAAAATGTACTCAACACTCTTCAAAACTTCAAACTGTAGCCTCACCATCAGATAATTTAGAGTCATATCGGGACACTCGTTGGGAGAGAAGCTTACACCTCTGCAGAAATGCAGTCGGCATATTCTACAGCTCCAATATTGCTTAGTTAGAATGACAGTCCATAAAAACTAACGAATAACACTAAGTACTTTTTAACAACAGATTTAAAACATTTTAATGTTTCAAATTCAAATGTTAATGAATAATAAGCTTGGAAGTATGAAAAAGTAATATTACTAATTGTTAGCGTCGAAATATATTTTAAATAGAAACAAGGATACAAACAATAGAATTAGAAAAAGGCAACATCTATTTTTATAGAAAGGCAAACGAAGCAGGTTCATCTGGGAAGAGTTGTGCGCGTGAAGAGAAGAGTTCTAGTTCCTGTAGGTATGTGTAAAGAGTAGCGAAATGTGTCTTAAGGATAGGGCTCTGAGAAATAAAGCTTTTGGTTGTAGCGTTAAGATACGTATAATGGTTATTGGAGTTTGTGGAGTTGTCAAGTTACGGCACAGATCAGTGTGGCATAAAAGGGAGCATTTGAGTGGCAAAGTGTGAGTAAGCTCAGCTGTGTCTGCTGGGTGTCAAAATGAAAGAGACAGAGAACGTTTCTCCTGCAAGGGGGTTTATTTAAGTGGTGTTGCCTATAGTCACTTGAACCTTGGCGCCCCCTAATGTGTGTTAGTAAGCTTTTTGCTTAGATGCACAAGGCCACATGAATGTTTGAATATGTTTTTCCTGCTCTGTCTATTATTCTATAAGCAGATATTTAAGACAGTTACTGTGAAGACTACATGTCTATAACTTGTTAGCTTTATCATTATTAATATTGGCCTAATGTGTTGAGTGTTTGCCGATGATCTGGGAGACCAGGGTTCAATCCAAGGTCGTCATACCAAAGACTAAAAAAAATGGTACTTGATGCCGCCTTGCTTAACTCTAAGTATTGTAAGGTATGGATCAAAAGTAAAGTGGAGCTATCATGGGAATGAAGTAGCGCCCTTCCCTACACCTTGGTGTAGTAGATATAGAAAAGGGAGCCTTCAGGTTATCCTCGACTACGGTCGCCAACTTTGCTTATACATAATTAGACACACACACTCTCTCTCTCTCTCTCTCTCTCTCTCTCCCTCACACACACACACACATATATATATAACCTTAAAGAGTCCATCACTTCCAGTTTTGTGTCAGACTGCCTTTCTCCTACATGAATACTTTAACAAAAGCCGTGATCCATCCTTCTGAATCTTTTATCACATCAATGAATTGGGCACCCAATGAAAATCGAATTCGTGAAAGTATGTGAGTCTTGCTGGCTAAACATTACACCACCGAGACAACCATATTTGGTTGTTTGGGTTTTATGGCATATCAACGTTTGTAGGTTATCTAATGCCAAATCCATTTTTATACAAATAAACAGTTTTATTTCAAACAATTCAGTTAAGCAAGAGTACACAGTTCAATTGTCAAAAATATTTCTATTTCAAGCTAACCACTTTAGTCAAACAGTTCAAAAGTCATTCAGTTTAGTATAAGTAGAGTTTTTGTTTACACACGGGTAAATGTCAAAACAGTTCTATTTCAAATAATTCATTTGAGCATTGCTACGCAGTTTGAATGACAAAACAGTTCTATTTCAAACAATTCAGTTTTGCATAAGTATGCAGTTTAGTTCTATTTAACCTGTAGATAAGACCCTATCAGGGTCTTACCATTCCGGGGCATATTGGATCTGGGAGCGATAGCAATGAAGGGGTGCTACGCATTCCCCAAAACTCCTGTATTTCTGGAAAGAAACAATCAGATTTTTTAGTGCCATATCCAAGACACTCGTTGTGGGGGAGTAATACCCCTCTCAACTAGTGTCCTAGATATGACACTAATGACAGTAAACAATCTTATGATGAGGTTCCAGTAATGCTGGAGCATTGGGGAATGTGGAGTACTCCTTCATTGCCATCATTTCCAGGTCCACTCTGGCCTGTAGTGTTAGCACGAGATAGGATCCTACCTATGCGTGAAATAGAACTAAACTGCGTACTTATGCTAAACTTACTTGCTTGGAATAGAACTGCTTAGGCATTCAAACTGCGTACTTATGCTAAACTGAACTGATTGAAATGGAACTGTTTTATATGCTAAGCTGAATTTTTTTTAAATAGAACTTTTTCGACATTCAAACTGTACTTTCGCAAAACTGAATTGTTTGAAATAGAACTGTTTTACATTTAACTCTGTGTAAACCAAAACTATACTTATACTAAACTGAAGTGTTTGAAATAGAATTGCTTGACTAAACTGAATAGGTCAAAATAGAAATATTTTTGACAATTTGTGGTGGTCTGCAGATAAGACTGGTGGAAGAACAACTCAAACAACGGGTGATAGGTAAACGCTATTATATTAGCAGAAAAAAGGGAGTCATACAAATAAGTACTAGCCGTTCTCTGCTTGCAGTCTGTCTGTCAAATGTCTCGTAAGAAACAAGAAGATGTCTTCCCCGGGCGAGCTAGCTCGGAGAGTATGTTTAGGTTGGACGATTCCATCTTTGGGGTATAGTAGGATATGTCCCTATAACACAATTAATCTGTGTACTAATGCAAAACTGATTTGTTTGAAATAAAACAGTTTAAATGTATTAAAACGGATTTAGCATTGAATAAACTACAAAGATTGATATGCCATAAAACCAAACTAACCAAACGAACAAACCGACAAATGAGATGAAGAAAATAATTCAGTACAAGAGGCGTTGTATATCATAAAATACCAATTGTGATTGAAAAACCGCCCTTAATTAGAACTCACAATATAAGGTCAACTCAAAGCTATTCTAAAATTCTGTCCGTATCTAAACACCTTTACAAATAAGAGCAACGGATAATTTCAAACAATGCCCGGATATCAAACCAACGACTACACACTACTTCAAATAAAAGAAAAAAAACTTCAAAGAAAAATTCAACCCCACGCTGAATAAAACATAAACTGCAAGCAAAAGGATTTCTACAATCTTCTTGTTGGAATTCGGGTGGTCATCTTGTCCTCAGGTTGGGGAATTCTTAATGCAAAAAAGATACTTGTCATTAGAAGACGGCAATACTGTAAAAGAATGCCGGATAAATTTTTCCTCCTCTTTTATACTCGAGTCGTCTCTTATTGGCCGATCTAGTCTTCCTGCTGCAGTTGATTGGCAAATTTCAATTTTAATTGACTGGCATATTAATAGGTTGGACGATTTTCATGACGTCATGTACCTATAAACTATCCAACACTCCTTTTGTTCAACCCAACCGATTATACTGCAATCAAGCCTGAGTTGGTGAAAGGAAAATTAAAAACATAAAAAAAAATAAGATAAAAAGATAAAAATAAAACCCTTACTAATCCCTCTAGGAAAAGGATTTTTTTTTTTCGTATTTGTTTTTCTTCTTTTTTCCTTCGCGGTCAAATTCCTTGATCTATTCCTCGCAAATGCATACTCTCACGGAATTTTTATGATAAGATGTGATCGAAGAACCGTCCTTTATTAGAACTCACAATATAAGGTCTACTTAGAGCTATTCTAAAATTATGTTCGTATCTAAACACCTTTACGAATGAGAGCAAAGGATAATTTCAAACCAACGACTACACACTACTTCAAATAAAAGAAAAAAACTTCATAGAAAAATTTAACCCCACGCTGAATAAAACATAAACCACACACACACACACACACACACACACACACACACAGAGAGAAACAAATACACATACACATAGAGGAAAAAGTAAAACTATAGCAGTTAGTTAAACTCTAAATCACTTTAACAAAAAAAAAAACAACGACTAATAAACTCAATAGCATATCAGTTATACACACACAGACAAGCACATAAACAGGCACATATACACAAACACACTCAACGACACAGAGTGAAACACTTTGATGGAGAGAAAGAGAGCAAGAAAAGACAGAAAGAACCAACCCCTACAGGGAATCTAAAACAAAACTGTGATCTCTATATAAATCCATACCACACCAGAAAAAATATTAATGTTATCTGATGAAAGCAACAAGCAGGAAACATACAGTATGTAAGAACGACTTAAATGATTCTTAAAAAATATAAATCTCTTAGTGTACCTCTTCTCTTTAAAATATTTAATTTTTTCTCTCTTTGGACCAACAAAAAAAGAAAAAATACAAAAAATATAGGAGAGAAAAATTCAACTCACGACTCAATTTATACAATCCTTTGATCATCAGTGTGCTTAATCACCAGAAACGATTGGATGATCAAAAAAAACTGTGAAACTTTACACTCCGTGTTGGGTAATTTTTTATTTTTCAAAATTTTAATATCTTCTACCCAGTATTTTCTATGCTTATTTCTCTTTAACTTGCAACTGTTAACACTGCCTTTTAGTTTTTTAAATGACGTGCTATGTTTTAGTTTTCAAGCGAACGGTAATTTAAATTATTTTACAGTAACACAGACACAGACACACACACACACACACACACACACACATATATATATATATATATATATATAGAGAGAGAGAGAGATGAAAGCCAGTGATTAAATGAGAGAGAGAGAGAGAGATAGGTGAAAATCCTAGATGAAATTATTGATAGACCTGAAAAGCATAAAGAGATAGATAGATAGATAGATAAAAAAATGAATAGACAGAAATGAACGACTAGCATAGATAGATAGACGAATAGAGATATAAATATGAAAAGCAGCTACAAATATATTACTATGGATTAAGATAAATAGATCAGATCAAACTCTAATTTATAGTTTTGGAACAAATGTTAGATTTTTTGAAGAAATATAAAAAATGTAAATTAATGAAACACACACACACACACACACATACACACACACACACACACACTCACACTCATGTATATATATATATATATATAATTCTATTATTTCATCGTCAGACGATTTCGTTGTCTGAAAAGTAAGCAAATTTATATATATATATATATATATATATATATATATGTATACGAGGCGCATACGATAAGTTTCCAGATTTTTTTCGTATGTGCACCTTTACTGAGAGTACACACATGAAACTCTAGTCCCCTTCCAAAAAATATCCTCCTGCTGCAATGCAGTTGTTGTACCGTTCCAACACTTCTGAAAGGCCCCATGGAAGTCCTCTTGTGTAGCCTCTTTCATCTCCTCAATTATCTCATTACGACAGTCTCTGAGCTTAGGGAATAACCAAAAGTTACAGGGACCAAGGTCTGGACTATATAGAGGCTGAGGAACTGTCTGGATGCTCATCTTGGTCAAATAGTCTGTGACAAGGATGGAGTGGTGGACTGGTGAATTGTCCTTGTGGAAATGCCACTGACCCGATTTGTAGAGTGCTGGCCTCTTCCCAGGGAATCTCCTTCTGAATTCCCTTAAAACCTCAACATAGTAACCCTAACCCTAACCCTTTGGCCAATCAACTGTGATGTATTGACTTCCTTACTGCTCTTTCACCTCTAATAATCCCTCAAAGATTCCCTGCCTTCCTTTAATCTCTTATGCCACTCAAAAACTGATGCTCGATTAATGCAAGATGGTCGAAAAGCAGTCTGAAGCATTCCATACGTTTCTGTGGCATTTTTTCCAAGTTTAAAACAGAATTTTATTGCATATCGTTCTTCTAAAGTGTCCTCACGTGTTGATTGCATTTTTGAAATTCACCAGCTGTGACAATCAGGCTTTAGTAGGGTGTATTCCGATTGCTGCTGTAGCTGGTCATTTGAAGCTGAAATCATAAAAATTGGTCAGTCATCTCATAAGATGCATAGCAATAACATACTGAATTTTCAATGACAATTCTAAATGCCCATACGAAAAAAGTCTGGAAACTTATCTTATGCACATCGTATATATATAAATTTGGCCGACCGTAGTGAAGGATACAGAAGCCTTCCTTTACATTTGATCCGTATATTATAAAGATGCGTGTTAAGCAAGGAGGCATCAAGTACCATTTTTTGAGTCTTTGGTACGACCCGAGCAGAGATTGAACCGCCATTTAAACACACACACACATACATTTATATATATGTGTGTGTGTGCGTGTGTTACCGGCTCATTCGCATAAACCGATCCATGGGCATAAACTGACCCATTAGCATAATGGTTTACAGTGTTCACCAATGGTCATGGAGACGGTGGTTCAATCTTTGCTCTGGTCATACCAATGTCTCAAAAAATGGTACTTGATGCCTCCTTGCTTAACCATCATCTTTATAATGTACGGATCAAGAGTAAGTGGATGTATCAAGGGTAAGGAGCAGTAGCTATTGCAAATGTAAATACATAAATTTGTTTATATATATATATATATATATATATATATATATATATATATATATATATATAATTGTTTTGTTTTTTGCCTACGTAATCGATTTCGAAGCAAGAAATTGGTAGTTACCAAACTCCGTTGATTCTACATCTACCTTATTCTAACTAAGCTATGTTTTGTCGCTGATATTGAACACCCTTTATTTGTAAATATAACAAACTACAATATATATATATTGTTGTCCTTATCTTTGAGTTTACTCTGTCGGTGAGGATTAGAAAATGCTGGCCATCCACTGCTGAAGAGTAAACCCACACACACCCAAAACGTGGGTTTTTAGATCAAATGAGTGTGCAGTTTCAAGGCATTGTCATTATTCCCAGTCCAACTTTGTCTCGAATTCTTGTTATTTTTCCATCAATAAAACAAGTAGATCTGTGTAAAAACTATCTGTATTCGATCGGAGCGAGTTCAAAAATCTAAAGAGAGAGAGAGAGAGAGAGAGAGAGAGAGAGAGAGAGAGAGAGAGAGAGAGAGAGAGAGAGATTGGTTGTTGGGAGAGACTTAAAAGCACATACAGACAAAATATAACTTTGAACGTTCAAAGAACGTGACTGAATAATTGTTAGCCACAAATAAGTCTAAACTGTTTTGATTTTTCGGACTGTTATCCTCATCTTTTTTTTTTTTGTTTATTGAAATACGACGTTTCGATCGCCATATCCACTGGCCTTCCATAGGCGTAAAATGCAATGACGTCATTATTTGAATAATATCTTTATTCATTTTTAACGCCTTGTATGAACAAGTCAAACTTAAAAAATGATTTCCAAGGTTTAATGATTTCTATGCCCAGATAAACAAGGGACACCTGATGAAGGCCGGAGGGTACAGCTGCCGAAACATTGTGCTTCATCTAATAACAATAAGGACGAGGATATCAGTCTGACAAATCACAATCAAAATAAACACATGAAGCCTTATCTCAAAAATTTACACAGATAAGTGTTAACAGGTTAAAATGCCTTTAAAATCAATCAATTAATCAATCTACTTATCTTGGATATATCTCTTATCGATTTTTTTTCTTTAGTTGCTATATTTACCTTTAGATTACACTTTTCATACCGAATAACCTGAGTCCAAGTGGAGGACAATAACCCGGAACCGGTTAGCAATAATCCTATTGTGGTTAATATATAAATAAACTGCTTATATCTAGATTGCATATGTGAATAAGCACGTTTATAAATGTTTGGACTTAAATAATGTAGAAGTTTTCTGAATAGATTTTAATCTAATGATCATTAAATTACAAAAATGATATGACAAAAAATATTGCTAAGAAGAAAGTATTTAGCATAAAATATTGAATATCTTTTTATATTCCAGTAATTCATTTGATATTTTTCTTATCTTTAATTTCAATCAAAAAGATAATACAATTGACTCTAAAAAAAAAAAAATTAGAAAACGAGTAAAAAACAAAGCAATAAAGAAAAATATTTACAGCGTTATCTCCCGTGGTTTAATGCACGTTGTATTAATGAGAAAGTGAGACTTGGTGACTTTCATGTATAATGCAGTAATGTACTTTAATTTAGTTGAAATGGAGTAACGATATCAATCGATACAGTAAGAGCGTTGGTCTACAATTTCCTGGGAGCTTGTGCAATAAAATTGTTTGTGTATCTAGCTGCCTCAAGGCGCAAGAAAAAACACATTCAAGAGAGAGAGAGAGAGAGAGAGAAAGAGAGAGAGAGAGAGAGAGAAAGAGAGAGAGGGAGAGGGGTGCAGGAAAGAATAAAATCAAAGAAAATCGGAAAAAAAGAATTATGCTGCAATAAACTAAGAGTTATAGTATGCGAAAGAAAGAAAGAAAGAAAGAAAGAAAGAAAAAAGCTAAAGTCAGTCAACACCTAAAAGAAAGAGGGAAGAAGAACTGAAAAGAAAAAAAAAGAAGAAAGAAAGGAAAAACTTTACAAATATATATTTAATGAGAATGAGTTGAAATAAAATGAATGAGAAGAAAAATAAATAAATAGAGAGAAAGAAAGAAAGAAAGAAAGAAAGTAAAAAAGAAAGAAACAAACAAACAAAATTAGATGGAAACTATATTGCAGGGATAGAAAAAAAAACAATGAAAGAGAGAAAGAAAGAAAGAAAGAAAGAAAGAAAGAAAGAAAGAAAGTGATTGAAAAAAGAAAGAGAAAAGAAAGAAAAACAAAGAAAAAAAAAGGAATTAGAATTGGAGTGAATTAAGTTTGAATAAAAAAAATGCGGATAAACAATACGAAAGCCAAAAAGAAAGAGAAATTCAAGAAAAGATCGAAGGATAGAAAGAAAGAAAGAAAAAGAGTAAAAGTATAAGAAAGTAAAGAAAAAAGGGAAAAGAAGTGAATCTGCTTGATTTTGGAAAGAACGACAAAAACAAAGAACAAAGAAAAGAAAAGAGATTCAAAGGAAAGCTTTAAAAAAACAATGATATAACAAATAAAGAGAAGAATAAATAATACAAAAAAAAAAATAAAGACATCAAGTTAAAACCGATGGATAGTAAAAAAAAAAAAAAAGAAGAGAAAAGAGAATTATATTGTCAAAATATTTCTGCATAATAAGAATGTTTCTTGCCAGAAATACTTAGAAATTATGCTGCGTCAAATGTTTATAAATTCTAGTGATCTCGAGTCGTAGACAGAAAACTTGGGGAGCGAGCAAAGTAACCTCTTCTATTCCCCTTGGATTTTCTTTCTTAGCCGAGTTATGGAACCGATGGGTCATTGTAGAAAAAAAAATACAAGTTGTATGCCTTAAATACCGTGTGAATCTATAAAATTTATCAGCGTCGAGTAGACACAACTGTCTGATTGAAAGGTTGAAAGAAAAGAGAAACACTGTGAATGGAGATGATTTAATTCACCACTGCATTACGACTCACCTTGAAAGCATCGATAGAGGGAGAAGGGCTCCAAAACATTCAAGACTTTGTAAATCGGGACACACACGCCCGCACACGTACACAAACACAGACACTAGGATGAGCATGGAGTAACAATTTATGGCCATTACTTTCAGGTCCAATCTGATTTGGAATTTTTGTATCTTTTAGGGTTCAGTTTCAATGTTTAAAATTGTTTGCATTTGATAGGAATGCTTTAAACCATTCATAAGTTTCTTGCTTTGATTTAATTTTTTTAATTACTTTGCAGATATTGCTAGCGTTGCATATTGACCCTTGACTGAGCCGTCAATCAGAGATTTCTTTGAACAGGGCACACCTGGGAAAATAAGCAGAAGCAGTCACGTGGTTTATCAGAAGTCGTGGGCGCTATTGAAAAATATATGCAAATGCTGTGTGCGGGTTCAGTCAGTTGGAGTCATTTGGAGGCAGTGTGAGTCAGTGCCAACTTTCAGTGACTGAGAGCGCCTGCTAGGGCGGCGGCCAAGATCGGTCTCTGGTTGAGTACCTCCGGCAGAAGAAGTGTACAGTTGGGTCTTGAAGATAATTGAGCGTTGCGTGGCATAGTAAAAAAGAAGTTGTGGGTCAGTGTAACAGTTTGTCTTTGTCTCCCTCCCTCCCTCCGTCTGTCTCTCACACCACAGAAGAATCAACTCCTTTTGAGAGTAACGTGTAAAAGATATATTTTTATATAGAAGTGTTATGATCCTTACTCCGTGTATATTCATTCCTTTTGAGTTCTTAACACAAGTAACTGGGGCAAATAGAAAATGTTATGTTACAATGTGAATGAACAAATAAAATGACATAATTTTACTTTGCCCAGTCGGCTGGAGCTGTAGAATACACCGACTCAACCTCTGCAGACGGGTAAGAACCCACAATGAGTGTCCTGGATATGACACTAAACAGTCTGATGGTGAGGTTCCAGTAATGCTGGAGCATTGGGAAATGCGGAGTACTCCTTTATTGCCATCGCTCCCAGGTCCACACTGGCCCGGCGTGGTAACACCTGAGAAGGCCCTATCTATGGGTTAAATAGAACTAACGGCATGCTTATGCTAAACTGAATTGTTTGATTAAATTTAATAACTCGAATAGAAATGTTTTTGACGATTAAACCGTACTTACTTTTAAACCGCGTGCTTATGCTAAACTGAATTATTTGAAATAGAACTGTTTTTGACATTGAAACTGTATTTACACTAAACTATATTGTTTATAATGGAACTGTTTTGATATCTAACTGTGTGTAAAGAAAATCTATAAATATATTAAATTGAATTAGCTGAATTAGAACGGCTTGACTAAACGGAATAGCTCAAAATAGAAATGTTTTTCACAATTAAATTGTACTTACATTTAAACTGTGTGCTTATGCTAAACTGAATTATTTGAAATTGATATGTTTTTGACATTGAAACTGTACTTACACTAAACGGATTTGTTATATATAACTTCTTGAATTAACTGAATAGTTTGAAATAGAAATGTTTTTGACAATTAAACTGTGTACTCATGCTAAACTGAATTTTTTGAAATAGAACTGATTATATAAATAATAATGGATTTGGCATTAAATAACCTCCAAAGGTTGATATGCCATAAAACCCAACCAACCAACCATGATTTTACAATTCAATTGAGAAGTTAATAGTTTCAGCAAAAATAAATTTTCGGTGGCTGATTAATTTTAAGAAATTCAGACTTCAAATGACCTCACTATTCGCTGTTTTTATCTTGCCGACTTCTTTTGGTTGACTTAATTGAAAGGAACATGTATATGTGAATAATCCTAAGACATTGGAACAGCTCAAGAATTATATTGATGCAGATATAACAGGATTAACCACAGGAACCTTAAGCAAAGTAATGCAAAGTACTCGGATTAGGGTGCAACAACAAATCAGTAACAACAGAAGCCATCTGTAGATTATCATTTTTCATAAATAGTTAAAAATATATTTCCTTGGCTAAGATTTGTGACTAGAAAATTTAATGGTTGGTTGATTAGGTTTTACGGCATATCAACATTTGTAGATTATTTAACGCCATATCCGTTTTTATGTAAATAATCTGTTCTATTGAAAACAGTTCAGTTTAGCATAAGCACACAGTTTAACTGTCAAAAAGATTTCCATTTTAAAGTATTCAAGCAGTTATATGTAATAATTCAGTTATGTGTAAATACAGTTTTAATGTCGAAAAACAGTTCTATTTAAAATAATTCAGTTAAGCATAAGCACGCAGTTTAAGTGTAAGTAGGATTTAATAGTCAAAAACGTTTCTATTTCAAGCTATTCAGTTTACTCAATTCATTTTAGCATAAGTATGCTGTTAGTTCTATTTAACCCATAGATAGGGCCCTATCAGGTGCTACCACTCCGGGACAGAGTGGACCTGGGAGCGATGGCAATGAAGGGGTATTCCGCATTCCCCAAAGCTCCAGCACTGCTGGAACCTCACCATGAAATTGTCTAGTGTCATATCCAGGACACTCGTTAGGCGGGGTTCTTATCTTATGCAGTCAGTGTATTCTACAGCCCCAGCTGACTGGGCAAGAAAATTTAATGATACTGAGGTGTCTTCGCAGTCAAATGGTTAAATCAATGGACTGCGGAATCCTAGTAAGTGAGTTCGTACTCCAGTCGAGCTTTTACGTTCACTTTCGGGCAAATACCCTTGTCCTCCCAGCTATGGGTTAAATAGTACCATTACTGTTCTTCTTGGAGAATGGCATTGGCATTAAATGGCATACTAAGGTTGATATGACATTAAACAAAGAAACTTAACTAAATGATTATACTTTTTTATGCATCAGTCTTTTACAAACCACACGATAGTAAAAATACTTACATGGCGTAAACCTGTCCATTGGCATAATGGTTAGAGTGGTCTGGGAGGCTGGAGTTCCATCACAGAGCAAATCATATCAAATGCTCAAAAAATCATATTTGATGCCTTCTTGCTAGACGTTCAGCTTTATAGTGAATGGAGCAAGGGTTAGTGGATAATTTCAGGGAAAAGAGTAGCGGCCTTTACAACCCTGCGGTGCTGTAGCTATTGAAATGAGAACCTTCGGGTCGCCCCCAACTACGGTCGAACAATTTAACTACTTATATGTTCTTTTGCAAAGGAATATCATTATCAGTTATTTGAAACGATATAACTATGTGCAAACAAAGGATAGTCAAATAGAGATAATTGAAGCCATATACTTTTATGAATTAGTAATATTAGATTGGACTTGTGTAAAAATATTTAAGAAACAATTTAACAAAAATGTAGGTAGAGATCCAAAAGAAACATGATTCCTAGAATTCTAGGCTTAAAATAACCCAAAATAGTTTGGAATGTCATTAAAATTACGAAACACACACACGCACCTAGTTGCCCCATAGATGGGACCCTAACAAGTTTTACCACTCTGGGTCAGAGGGTTCCTGGAATTAATGGCCCTAAAAAGGGTTTCTCTGCACTTCCCAGATCTCCTTATCATTAGAAGCAGTTTTGCATCCTACCCGGAATACCCTTTTTAGTAGGGTTTAAACCTTTCTGCATAAGACATTCTCAGCGTATTACCTGCCCCACTGACAGAGCTTGTGTTGAAGATGAGGTTTGGTAGTCTAGACATACGCAGTGGTAGTATGGTCTTTAAACTGCTGTGACGCATTATATTATTAGTTTGTCATAGTGCATCACTAAGCTTATTCTGCTTACACCGATTGCAGCATTTCCATAAACTTTCTGTGAATGACTGTCGAACTTTCTCTTAAAAAACAAACAAACAAACTAAAAACGATAAACAGATCTATAACAGCTTTTTGCTATCAACATTTGTTCATAAAATCAGCCATTTTGAAAGTGGATTATGAGTAGGAAAAGAGTCGTTAAATCTAATGATATTTTCCCAAGATTTCTAAACACTTTATGATTCTATAGCAAAAAACAGTATTTAAACAAAAAGAATAAATAGATAAAAGAAGTGAGTCTGATTAATATTTTAACAATTAGATTAAAACAGGCAGTTCATTTTAACTGACATTCATATAAAGTTATTTTGTATTGTATAATATTTATTGACTTCCCTATATCAGACTTTTTAGTTCTTGTATGCTTTTTGAAGTCAATATAATGCTCTCTATATAACTGCTTCCCTCGTGGGTTGGGCTACGATTTGCTAAACAATGAATCCTCCTCCATCGATTCGAGAATACCACTTCCTGTCTCCCTGTTTTTGAGACTGGCCCAGAGGGAGGTTGCAACGCCGACAATCAATTGAGTGGTATTTTTCTGTGACTTTAAGGCTATTACTCTTTTCGGATGTGAAGTCGTCGTTCATCTTTTCATCTTGGTTTTCTCTCCGCTAGCTTTCTTCAAGACCCAGCCACGCAACATATATTTATTTTATATGTATAAAAATTGAATTGGGAAAGAGAGAGGGGGGATATGATTAATGCATAAAAATCAGAATATATATATATATATATATATATATATATATATATATATATTGTTTATATGATGCTCTCAAAAGATTATTTTTTGATGATCCTTGCGCTTCTGAAAGATGTTAGTTAATATAACCAAACAACAGACCCAGAGGGACAACATGAAGAAGAGGAAGAAATACTTTCGATCCGATCTTTTAAAGGTTACCAACGAGTTCTAACCTTACCGTTTGCCCAAGAAATATCTTGTCCTAGTCAGCTGGGGCTGCAGAACAAACCGACTGCTTCTCTGCAGAGGGGTAAGACTCTCTTAAAGAGTGCCCTGGATATGATAATAAACAATCTGATTAAGAGGCTCCAGTAATGCCGGAGCTTTGGGGAATGCGGTGTACTCCGTCATTGCCATCGCTACTTAGTCCACTCTGGTCCAGAGTGGTAACACTTGATAAGTTTCTATCTATAAGTTAAATAGAACTAAACAGTGTACTTATGTTAAATTGAATTGTTTGAAATATAACTGTTTTTGACGTTTAACTATGTACTTATGCTAAACTAAGTTGTTTGAAATAAAAAAAAAATTAAAGATTTAAAGTGCGAACGTTTGTTTAACTGAATTGTTTCAAATAGAATTGTTTGTTTGAATAAAAATCGATTTGACATTAAATAACCAACTATGGTTGACATGCCATGAAATCAAATCAAACCAAACGAAACCAAGAAACATATTATAATTAAATTAGCTGCATATGAGTGTTGATTGGTTGTCTGATTTTATTTTAGTGCTATATCAACCTTTTTGGGCGATTTAATTCCAGAGCCACCTATAGCCACCTATAGGCGCCTCTGGTGGTGTAATGGTTAGCAAGCTGGACTAGCAAACCTACACGAGTGAGTTCGAGTCTCACTGGGTGCCCCTTTCATATGGCCTTGTGCCACATCTAAACAAAAAAAGCTTAGTAAATTACCACCTATAGTTTGGATAATTAGGTTCATGCCTTCCCCAAAGGGTATAAGCCCAAAATTGAACGTTTTAGCGCGACTGGAGTTTGAACTGACTGTCGACCAAACACAGTCCGGCATGTTAACAACAACGCCAGACTTATTTCCATAAAGAGAATGTAGAAGAGAGAGAAAGAATGTCTGCGTTTGTGTGTGTGTGTGTGTGTGTGAGAGAGAGAGAGAGAGAGAGAGAGAGAGACTGAAACAGAGACAGAGGAAAAAAGAGTGGAATTATAGATTATAAAGAAACTGACAGATCTGTGTGATGAATTGTTTTGCAAAAATCCCTCTACGATTATGCAACTGTCACACAATGTACACACTCACTCAGTAGTATCACACTTCGGATTGCCTTGCTCCAAGGGAATTCTTCCGACAAGCATCGGTAGTAAAGTGACCATGTTCCATCATAGTAGCGTAAATGGTTTTAAAGTTATGCAAAATAGCGCAATCTTCTGAACAGAGCCCGTATATCATATGCACTTGTGTAAGATAGTTGGATAGATGGCAAAGAGGCGAAGATTAATACTTTTCAGTTGAAGCGCTCGTGGTGTAATGGATATCGTCGTAGGAAATAGACACAGTAATCCGAGATCAAATCTTCAAGAAGGCTATTTGTATTTCATAGACCACTATATATATATATATATATATATATATATATATATATGTGTGTGTGTGTATATATATACGCGAGATATTATTCAATCCAGTAAATCCGAAATAGGGAATAATTCCAATCAGGACAAAGAAAATATTCAAAAATAGAATATTAAATTTAAAAAGTCCTGGTAAAAAGCTCAATGTAAATAAAATCCACAGAGCAAATATTTTTTGTTAATGTGACCAAATGTTTTTTTCTTTTAAAGAAATATTCATATATATATAAATATTACGATATATATATATATATATATATATATATATATATATATATATATATATATATATATATATATATATATATATATATATATATATATATATATATATATGAGAAAAGTATTCGATGCCGTATTGGTAGAGCACATATAAAATCTATAAATAGTATATATATATGGATGTTTCTGATATTGTTTACATGTTATTCATTTTATTTTGATTCGAAAAGGTATGAATCCAATTATTCTCTCGCCAGTTTAGGGTAATATTTTGGAAGACAGGACTCTTTAGCCATGCTCTGGCAACTGGTCTCAGAGAATGAAACCCCCCAATTCAGCCTTGTTAAATTCGGCTTTAAAAGTGACCTTGTACTTCGCCTCCTGTTCGTGTGAATAGCTGGGTTAATATATACATTTCAGGAGTGATTAAAGTCAGTCGATTCATTCGTAATTAAAATCTTAACGATGCGAACCGTATTTGCCGATAATTAATCTTCAAAGCCGGCTGAGGCATTAGTGTGCATTCACTTTATCGAATATTCCTCGGAGATTTTGATTTCTGATCCTGTATACATATCTGTATCGGTAAAATTGTGAAGACCTTATTTCAGGCGGACATTACGTCGGCTTATTCACAAGGGATCATTTTGTAATATATAGATAGAACATTTGCTTTCAAAACAATTACTTCCATGAATAAATCATTTACTGGGTAGAAATCAGGGATCAACCAATACACGAAATTGGTTAATAAACGATGCTATACACTAAATAAATAGCATGCATCTATTTACCCAATCCCTCTGCCACAGATAGGGTGCGAACAAAGGTCAGTTTTTGAGTGAGGTTTAACGGGTTATAATGATCAGTTTTCTTTCTTGACCTATTACCATACCAAGGTTAAAGAACTCAGTTTGCCCTACAATCTACCAATCGCTTGAGGGAGAATAACTGGACATATATATTTCCCAAGCATATTAGGCCTCTGGGAAATGCAAACAGACCAGTTCACGACTTGAACTCAGGTTGTCCTATCCAGTTTTTACGACTAAAAGAATTAAACAACCAGAGCCTTTTTCTGTGTTGTCTCTTGGGAATTCTTGCCTTTAATTTAGTTATACGAAACCCAGTTGTTTCTAGGGGCAGATAATTTATTTCGATGACAAGTCTAATTGCTTCGTGTCTGCATGACAAAATACACACACACACACACATAAGTATAACGTCAAAAGTTTTGCAATGTTTTGGTAAGTGCTTGTTTGTGGCACAAATACGTGGAGCATTCAATAAGTTTCCAGACTTTTTTGTACAAGCATTAAAAATTGGTGTAGACTCTTAAAAATTAAGTATGTTATTGCGATACATCTTATGAAATGAGTGATCAATGTTTATGATTTTATGTTCAAATGAACAGCTACAGCAGGAATTGGAATATACCCTATTAAAGCCTGATTGTCACAGCTGGTGAATTTCAAAAATGCAATCTGGACGTGAGGATAGTTTAGAAGAATGATATGCAATAAAATTCTGTTTTAAACTTGGAAAAAATTCCGCAGAAACGGATGGAATGATTCAGACTGCTTTTGGACCATTTTGCATGAACGGAGCAGCAGTTTTTGAGTTGCATAAAAGATTGAAAGAAGGCAGGGAGTCTGTGAGGGATGATGAGAGGTGTGGGAGGAGTAAGGATGTCAATACACTAGAGTTGATTGGCCAAAGGGTTAGGGTTAGGGTTACTATGTTGAGGTTTTAAGGGAGTTCAGGGGGAGATTCCCTGGGAAGAGGCCAGCACTCTACAAATCGGGTCAGTGGCATTTGCACCAGGACAATGCACCAGTCCACCACTCCATCCTTGTCACAGACTATTTGACCAAGATCCTATTTACCCAAACCCTCCGCTCGGGCAGGATATGACACAAGATCAATTTTTTTAAGCGGAGTTTAAGAAGTTTGAATGCAGAGTTTTCCTTCTCCTAGACTAGTTGCCTCACCAAGGCTGAAGAACCTAGTCTGCCCTACTATTTATCCATAGCTGGATAATTGGATTCATACCTTTCCCAAGGGTATTAGTGCTATGTGAAATGCAATCAGTCTTGTCCAGGTATTGAACTCGTATCGCCATGTCCATATCCTGTGACGATAACCATTACACCACGGGCACCTCCTCTTACACCACGGGCACCTCCTCTATTTGACCAAGATGAGCATCCAGACAGTTTCTCCCCCCCCTATAGTCCAGACCTTGGTCCCTGCGACTTTTGGTTATTCCCTAAGCTCAGAGGCTGTCGTTATGAGACAATTGAGCAGATGAAAAAGGCTGTGACGAAGGTCATTGACACGCTCCCACAAGAGGACTTCCATACGGCCTTCCAGGAGTTGTTGGAACGGTACAACAGGTGCATTGCAGCTGGTGAAGATTACTTCAAAGGGGACTAGAGTTTTATGTGTGTACTATCAATAAAAGTGCTCATACGAAAAACGTCTGGAAACTTATTTAATGATCCTCGTATTTCGTTACCAGAGCAGTTCAAGATAAGATGGATATCCGCTGTCTTTGGTAGTATCATGTTGAAGGTGCGGTTGATCACCGTACAGTAACCAGATTGTTGAAAGAAAATCGCCAGCGTTGCAAGAAGTTCAACGATCAGGCAAAGTCAGGTGTACCTAAAATCTTCGATTCCGAGGCCGTTCTCCAAATCAGAAACAAATCCAGTCCTGTGTGATTCGTCACCTTAAAGACCACAGCAGAAATACCTAAATCTTACCAAAATATTTCAAAAATTTACCCGAAATTTTTTCTCACTTTTTATTTAAATTTCAAAATTTCGATATAATTTAGAAGATACAACATCAAGGATTAATGTTGCCCTAAAAATAGTATTATTTTAAAAGTCTTTGTTATGACGCGACCTGTGACCATTGGCGAACTCTCTACCCACTCGGCCAATGAGCTAGTCTTATTGAGATTTTTACTTTCCTCTAATTTCCATCCTATGAGGCTATTGGAAATATCTGAACAACTGTATACAATAAACATTTGTTCTACTGCCTTGCGTATGCATTGTTTTCTACGATATATTTTTTTACATATTTAGAATTTATCGTATTGTTCTACATATATGTTATACCGGAACTATACACTCAGTGACTCCTTTTAGTAAGACACCAGCAAAGATATAAATGGACGGTGTCTGACTACTTCAGGGAAGAAAGCGTTAATCGCTCTCTGATAGACTTGCCAACTCTTCGGTTTGTACCTGTGGAATACCTTTATTGAACCAACATATATATATATCATATTGTTATTTTAGACGTATATATTATATTTGTGATAATTTATTTACTTCTGCAAAACAAACGTCTTTTCTTAGCATCCCTGATGGATAGCCATCCTCACTCTTACTCGACCGGTAGTTGTTCCTTTTGCTGATCCACGCTTTTTTCTTTTTTCTGCTTAGCTGGTATTAATTACAAGCGATATTTTCTTTGGTGTGCACATTCTTTATTCATCTTTGTAGACATATTTTAAAATAATATAACTGATGCTTATGAAAATCAGTTGTCACGACCACAGATGGACGTGATGTCGGCACTATTTCGTGGCTCTCGGCTGATTGATTCAAAGTTAAAATCTATGTCTAACTTCTTAGATTTTAGTCTAGACTTTACAATCCTCCAACGAGTACCTGGCCTTCTAACCCTCTAAAGGTCATTCATTACCTATCAATTACACTGCTTTTACTTAATTTGTTTACAGCCGTTTTTAATTCTTTAAATGAAAACATTACATGTCAAATAAAAAAAAGGTGGCCAACGTGCTAAACTGCAATACCCTAGTTACCGAGTTAGAATTCTAGTGGCGTTACTACATTCATTTTTAGACTAATACTCTTAAGAAAGGCAAGAATACCGTAATCTCCACGTTAAATTGTAATGCTACTGTTTTTCTGTAAGGATACCTTTGGCATTAAAATACCTACGAATGTTGATATACCATTCAACACAGAAATGAAACTAAATCAAATAAAAGATTCAATCAATGTATTATTTAACATTCTTTATATTCTTCCTTCTCCAATCGCAGTGCTTGTTATCAATTCCTGTTCAGAAAAATCAAAAGCCTGCTTCTGTGTCTGTATTTGGGAACTGTTTTATAGCTGGATTAACGGCAGGTCAATCCTTGCTGGGTTATCTAATACAAGAGTCAGATTTAAAATTTTCGTCTCCAACTATACATATTTCATCACACCTTGGCAACTTTTTCCAACGAACCACTCCAAATGGAACCCTTCAGCTGATATGCTGTCGGCATTTTCTCCAGCTCCAGTTGACTGGGCTATAATATAAATATATGAATATCAGAAATCAAATGGGGCTAATAGAGATCCCATTATTTGCTTCTTCATGTTTTTTTTTTATTTCTGTGGATTTATACTGATATCTCGTGCGATAGATTGAAGTGTTTTAAAGATTATATGATTTCTCGGTTTTGTTTATTAACAATCCGCAGAACTATCCTCGCACTAGTACCTGGCTAACTTAGGAAAGATTTTTTCAGGGAGCCTCTTATTTGCAGTGCCTATTTATGAAACTTCCCCCAAAGAAAAGGCCAAAGCATAATGTGATTTCTGGACCACTCAGAAAGAGCAAATTATCGAAAAAGCGAAAATAAGACACTATCAAAAATGCTCAAAAATTTCTGAAAATATTTAGCTACTGCTATTATACAAAACCGCAGGTTCAAAAAGGAGAGTTCGATTCACACTACGTGGCCTTTGCTTCTGGAAGTATACCACAAGTAAATCAAGTTTTGTAAAAATAAAACAAAAAAGGAAAAGAAAAAAAAACAACGAGAATTATATCATTGAGACTGGTGGAATCATCACATCATCTTTAGTGTTTGCCAGATGTATGGATTATCTTCACATCCTCATGTCATGCGTCCCAAATGGGCAAAGCTCTTGCGAAGTCATCTAGATCGCAACCAGTTTCTATAAAGCGTTGATGAATAAAAGTTTTTGCTGTCCAATCTAAACTGGTGTGTCTATGTGTAAAGATCCATGGGAGAACGTCACTTATGAGTTCTTCTTTACTTATCAAGCAGTGATAGGAGGAGGCAAGTGGTTGTACAGATGCTTTTTTTAAAGAGTTCTAGATTCAAGATTTGCTCCAAACAGCCGGTAACATCATTGTGTACTTATTTTATTTCAAACGTTTTGTTAAAGTCCAAGTGATGAGTACCACACAGTAAAGCTGACACGGTTATAACAAGGAAGAATTCCGGTTTTATCGAATCAGAGAGATTAGATTTCTAGATGCTCCATATTTTGTTTACAGGTATCAAGACATCACGTTCAGTAGATGAGATATTACTACCGAAGAAATTTGAACGGGTCTACTAATTTCTGAGACTTCTCATTTAATGAGGAGATAGCACCACTTTGATTAAAGAAGGTTTTTGTCTGAGTTCACGAAGATGCGAATGTTACTAGTTGCGTTTTCCAGCCTCTGCATCTGAGTTTCGTCTGGTGTAAGTCTAACTTAATGAAATGCCTGGTCTGCATCATAAATAAATGTTTGCTAGTTATTGTTAGCTTTTGGTATTTTGTCTTTTGGTCTTTTATTTTTTGTGGGAAACCATTGTTTTGTCTTTTATTTTTACTGGGACACCAGTTTTTTGTCTCTTGTTTTTAATGGGAAACCATTTTTTGGCTTTTTTATTTTTAGTGGGAAACCATATTTTGGTGTTTTATTTTTGTGGGAAACCATTTTTTGCCTTTTATTTTTAATGAGAAACCATTTTGTGGCCATTTATTTTAATGGGAAACCATTTTTTAGCCTTTCATTTTTAATGGGAAACCATTTTTTTTTTGCGTTTTATTTTTTAATGGGAAACCATTTTTTGGTCCTTTATTTTTGTGGAAAACCATTTTGTGGCCTTTTATTTTTAGTGGTAAACCATTTTTTTTGGCCTTTTAGCTTTAATGGGAATCGATTTTTTTTGTCTTTTATTTTTAGTGGGAAACCACTTCTGGCCTTTTATTTTTAAGGAAATCCATTTTTTGCCTTTTATTTTTTGTGGAAAACCATTTTCTTTCATTAGATTTGCTGTTATTCATAGTCTATAATCTCGACAGACGGAGGCCGGGTAAAGAAATAAAACTGTAGCTATGAGAAAATAGCAGCAGATCTTTACCTTCTATAGTCATTAAAAATCCCATGAATAAACTAGTTAATATAACATCCATTAAATATAGTTTTCTGAAGGTGTCGCATGCGAGTTTTACGGAAGATTCTTCATATCTATTTTCACACAGTGTCGAAATCGAAGCCCTCAGAGCTTTATGATAAATTTTGGATATTGATTGGAAAATCCCTTTGACATACCACTTAAGTTGCGTGGGTGGTAGAACAGGAAATACACGTACTTCTTAAAGTAAACTGGAAGCAGGTTGTTCCCCGCTGGAAATGCCACATAAATAGTGTGGATGGCTTTACAGAAAGTGCACCAGTTTCCTAAAGTCGACTGGAAGCAGGTTGTTCCCTAGCTGATATGCCGCATAAGTTATGTGAGTGGCATGCGAGAGGGAGGCGTGTGCACGTGCAATGTGTAAGCGAGAAGTCTGACCACGAGTATATGGGCATTATAAAAATTATATAAACCAGGGAAGATTTCGACCCAGGCAGGAAAAAAAAATCCAGAAAGGCGGAGATGTTTTACAGAAGAACTACACCTTCACTACTGTGTATGTGCATCACTGCCATCTCCGACTCTGTCTTACTCTACCCATAAATACATTAAGGGTAATAAAAGGAGAATAACTGAATCAGATTATATTTTTATACATCATCTGCTAGAAAACATAAAAAGTAATAATAATGATATGGTGTCAGAATAATAAATTAATTGTAACAAGAACAGTTTACATACCTCAGCAGCAGCATCTCATCTGCTGAAAATAATGCCAAAATATGTGGAAATCTCATCTACCCGATAGAATCGAACGAGATTTCCTCCAAGCAGTTGAACTGTCCATACTACTAAATGGATGCACCACATTGATGCTAACAAAACACATAGAGAGAAAGCTAGATGGGAACAACGTAAAAATTCTGCAAGCTGCCTGAAAGAAAGGTCCCATAAAACAGCGGCTATATTGTCACCTGCATCCCCCTCTTACAAACTACACGAGTAAGGCGAACAAAATGTGGGGCACAGCCGGGGATTCAAGGGCAAAGTCATTAGTGACGTTCTATAATGGACTCCTTTATATGGTTATTCCAGTGTCGGCTGAGCAGCAAAGGTTTGTATTAGCTCTGTACGGACACAAGATGCAGCCAAGAAGACCCACCAGAAGTATTTGATGATAGGGATGGATGACAAGAGAGAGAGAGAGAGAGAGAGAGAGAGGGGGGGTAAATCATTGCTGTCAGTGCGACTTAATGGTGATAATGATTATGGTATCATCTCAACAAAATTGTGTTGAAAAGCCTTTAATAATTGGAATAAAAAAACTAATATAATAATATCAATTAAGAAATATAATGGAAATTAAGCGCGTGTCCATCTGTAAGCAAAACTACGTCAACGCTGACGTCACAACTCCTTTCGTTTATTTACGTTATTAAATAATTATTATTGAATCTTAATTAGCATCTTTTTTAAAAATTTTTTATAAACGATGTCTTTATAAAAGTCTTGCTGTGTCACATTTGCCTAAAAACTGCTTTTATTACTAATGGCTATTTAACCGACTTCCCAGCAAGTCAAATTTGAAATGAAATCATTTTATAGTGGGGAATCACCCACTAATCGAGTCATATGCGTGGTCCTTACGAAAATTGCATGATCCCATCGGAATATTAGGGTGCCTCAGACACCAAGCGATGACTTCAGCCCAATTAAACATTTTGTGAAGGTCCTCTGAGACAAGGCGATCAGCATAATAATACCTATCTGAAAAAAAAAAAAAACACCAGTTGGCCCTCATAAAACCAGGGATGGAGTAATCGTGGTATTGAGATATTTAACAGAATACCCGCCAAGATAGAAGTCAACGAAAAGTCATCTTATTTTGGAGGCCACGCAGTGACCGATGATCATATCTAGCCTTCACCAAAAAAGCCTTATCCACTGGGAAAATTCTCAATTTAGGTGCCTATGGCACTATGTAATAAACTGTCTCTGCTAACCAGGCATTGACTCCAAGGAAGGCTCTCAGGGACCAGATGATTAGCGTAATTAAACTCACCTGACTTGAACAACACGTAGTCTCAGGAAAAAATGAAAAATAATCATGTCGAGTCTTCACACAAAAAGTCTTATCCACTTGGAAATTCTTCAATTTAGGTGCCTATGGCGCTAAGTTATAAACTCTCTCTGCTAACCAGGCATTGACTCCAAGGAAGGCTCTCAAGGTCCAGATGATTAGCGTAATTAAACTCACCTGACTTGAACAACACGTAGTCTCAGGAAAAAATGAAAAATAATCATGTCGAGTCTTCACACAAAAAGTCTTATCCACTTGGAAATTCTTCAATTTAGGTGCCTATGGCGCTAAGTTATAAACTCTCTCTGCTAACTAGGCATTGACTCCAAGGAAGGCTCTCAAAGTCCAGATGATTAGCGTAATTAAACTCACCTGACTTGAACAACACGTAGTCTCAGGAAAAAATGAAAAATAATCATGTCGAGTCTTCACACAAAAAGTCTTATCCACTTGGAAATTCTTCAATTTAGGTGCCTATGGCGCTAAGTTATAAACTCTCTCTGCTAACCAGGCATTGACTCCAAGGAAGGCTCTCAAGGTCCAGATGATTAGCGTAATTAAACTCACCTGACTTGAACAACACGTAGTCTCAGGAAAAAATGAAAAATAATCATGTCGAGTCTTCACACAAAAAGTCTTATCCACTTGGAAATTCTTCAATTTAGGTGCCTATGGCGCTAAGTTATAAACTCTCTCTGCTAACCAGGCATTGACTCCAAGGAAGGCTCTCAAGGTCCAGATGATTAGCGTAATTAAACTCACCTGACTTGAACAACACGTAGTCTCAGGAAAAAATGAAAAATAATCATGTCGAGTCTTCACACAAAAAGTCTTATCCACTTGGAAATTCTTCAATTTAGGTGCCTATGGCGCTATGTTATAAACTCTCTCTGCTAACCAGGCATTGACTCCAAGGAAGGCTCTCAAGGTCCAGATGATTAGCGTAATTAAACTCACCTGACTTGAACAACACGTAGTCTCAGGAAAAAATGAAAATAATCATGTCGAGTCTTCATACAAAAAGTCTTATCCACTTGGAAATTCTTCAATTTAGGTGCCTATGGCGCTAAGTTATAAACTCTCTCTGCTAACCAGGCATTGACTCCAAGGAAGGCTCTCAAGGTCCAGATGATTAGCGTAATTAAACTCACCTGACTTGAACAACACGTAGTCTCTGGAAAACCATGAGGTGAGATATTTATCTGACCTCCAACCAATCTGGATTTGACACAAGTTCATTTTGTAGTTAGGTGCCATATCCAAATCGAGACTCATTCACGGTCGTAATAAAAATTGCTTGATCCCATCAGCATTTCTCATTTTTGAGGCGCTTCAGGTGACAAGCATTGAACTCACCCCAATCAAGCTGCGGAGAGGATCCTTGGGACCTGGCAGTTAGCACAATAACACCCAACCTGTGCGAACGCCAGGTTGACGCCGGAAATCCGAGGGAGGCAAACTGGTGGTATTAACAGAATTCAGTTAACTTCCCACCAACACAAGATGCGACACAAGATCATTTTACGAAGGTGGGCAACGCAAAAATCGAAACTTATGGGTCACAGTATTTCACGAACGTTATCAAGAATGTTGACCCAAAACATTTGCATACCTTCTACCGATCGCAAACTATACACTAATAAAACTCAGCGCCCCATCATAACTCCTAACGCTTCCCCGTCAAGGGGTGGTGTGGATCCTATTAGGAAACACTGCTGAAGTGTCATTGTGTATAGCTTGGATAAGATTCAGTTTGCTTAATTGAAAGATAATGGTTTCTTCTACACTATCATTCGCCTGATGTAATTGTTAGACAGCTTAACTGATAGGCCATTATTATTGAGAGTGAATCTCACTGGGTATTCCATTCACTCTGCCAGGTGACGCAACTAAGCTAGTCTCAGTAAATAACTCTATTCTTTGATACTGTTTAAGTTGTTCGGCAAATAATGTTTGATTTAAGAGTAAACTTTAATTCCTGAATTCAAATATCATCGTTGAATATCTGTACATTTTTGCCATCGATTAACAAGGTTATTTATGGCTATACAATAAAATTCTAAAGGTTTTGATACCAAGAACTCTTCAAATGCAGTTACTACTTCTGTTTTAGGACGGAACCTTTCTTGTGTAAAAAAAAAGTGTCCAATTGCTTTAAAAAAAAGGTAGTTTTGGTGAGTGAGATATCAGGAGAATATAGTCAATGTGGAAAATTGTTACATCTCAAATTAGTGAGCTTCTGTAGTCTCATCCTGATAACATGTGTCCAAACAGTGTCATGAAGTAAAAATATGACCAAGCTTGAAATCATGCATAAAAATAAATGCATCACTTCATTTTTCATGTTCATGTTTTGGGGCATATAACCTTCAGTATCTAATTCTGAAAGAAGTGATAGAAAAGAGGACATTTGGAATGTAGATTCTTTATACAAATATACAATTAAAATAATAGAATAGACTTTAAACAGTTTATACAAAAAATTGATGGTATCTTTTGAAAACTCTAAAAGCAGTTGAAAAAGAGAAGTTCATAATCATAAATTCATGATACAATATTTTTTTAAAATTTGACCGAATCGCTCCACTGATATGATTTTAGTCACCTGTAGGGACATCTTAAGAAACTCTGACCTTGAGGGTTCTGATAGAGAATGACAATTATAATTAATTATTGTTGATTTCGTTTCTTTTCTTTGTTTATTAGCAAATCAATTTTCGTAGGGTGTACAAATGCCAAAGTCATCTTTCTAGAAAAAAAACAATCGTGGTACTATCTAACCCATGGACGAGGAGGATAAGGGTCTTCATACCTTTCTCAAGTGTATTAGTCCGAAAATGAGCGTAACAGAGTGACTAATGGTTAAACTGGTTTATTTCGTGGCAGTGGGCCAACACATAAGCCACTAAACCACGACAGTTTTCCCTTCGTTAATTGCCTATAAATAAACAAGGCATTAAACTGAACGATATCATGGAACAGATGAAAAAGACAGAAAAGTATTTTTTCCCCTTTAGAAAAAATACTTTATCTAAATGGATGTTTTCTGTGTGTATGTAAAATCTCTGCATGAGTGTGACACTATGTAAGAGGGAAAATATATTTATGCGTTTCAAATGCATTCTTATTATAAAAAAAAGAATAGCAGTATCAATATGTTTGTAAACCAAAACATATTCGGTCAAATTAAGTTAATTAATCGATGTTGAAATTAAATGCAAACTTTAAGGAAAAAGATGTTTGATTTTCACTCAAAAAATAAATGAATAAAAAAACCGAAACCTTTTTTTAGTTGGTTACTACATAAATACGTAAAATCTTGTAAAGATATATTATCTTATTGCTATAGATAAGATTAAGGTGGGCTCGAAATTAGATTAAAACGTTGATGATTTAACAATAATTCTAATTGATTAAAACGCGTTTTTAACAATCTATGAAAGAAAAGATTTCCTAGAATAGTTTTTCTTTTCGTCCTTTATTTTTTATCGTCTGCAAAGTAGTTTTAAACTAGCGTGAAAACGCTAATTGATTAATAAACGCAAAAATGCTAATACAAAAATTATAGCTTCGTGAGCCAATTTTTTTTGCATAAAAATTGACACTTATTGAAAATCAGTTGATTTTGATTCAATCAGTTTGTATAGAAATCAGCTGATTTTCAATCTATCTATCTATCTATCTATCTATCTATCAACTGATAGATAGATAGATAGATATGAACATAAGAAGATAATGTTCATTTGCGAAATAGCTAGATAGGTGTACTGTTAATGAAAAGAGATAGAAAATGGAAACATAATTGGCGAGCTAGTAAGAACGAGTTATATAAACAGACTGAAGTAGATAGATAGATAGATAGATAGATGAGAACAGAATCATCGATAGAGAGATAGATAGATATAAAGAAATTGGGATAGATAGATGTGAGTACATCCACACTCGCATATATATATATATATATATATAGTAGCGATATTTACTTAGTGAGTCAGGATCTAACCTACTATAGTTTCCTGACTCACTAAGTAATTATCGTTACTATTATGCTCTACTTAGCATTTGAGCACTTTTTGCATTGTAACTTAGCAGCCTTTACGGTGGTTTTCTCTTTTCACCAAGCAATTGCCTGTCTTTTGATTTTTTTCAATTGGTATGACAAGGTTGGTCTTTTCTTTTTTCCAATATATATTTTTTTTTCACCCTGACAGTGATTCGTTCTATATTTTCATCTTTAAATCACTTGCCGGGTTTTTTCTTACCATAAGGACTATTATTTGATGTATATATATATATATATATATATATATATATATATATATATATATCTGTATGAGTGTTAGGGTGTACTCACATCTATCAGTATATCTCAGTCTTTTCATATCTATACATAGATATGAAGAGATTGCTTTATATATATATATATATATATATAAGATAGATAGATAGATAGAGTGAGAGAAAGAGAGAGAGAGAGAGAGAGAGAGAGAGAGAGAGAGAGAGAGAGAAAATGATGAATAAAAAAAGAGAGGCCCGACTCTATGGGATCTAAGTGAGAGTAAGATAAAGCAACATATTTATACAGCCTGCCAGATAATGGGTTGTCCTGGCAAATGGATGGTAATCGAGAGCCAAGATATGAAATATTATCGTGTTACCTGTCAGATTATATATTCCTATTCTGAGGTTATGCTTTTTATAGGCAGCCAAAGTTGAAATTTGGTGACGAATGAATTAACGAATCGTCGCTTTTGGGAAAGAATTGATACTCGGCCGAACTTGTTAAAGCACAAAAACGTCAAAACATTGACAACATGCTGTCTCCGTGCCATATCGGTAAGTGTAAATTTAGCTCACCAGGAGGAGAGAATAGAACGATTGTAAAAGCTAATAAACTGAGAAAGACACCGTTTTCCCTGTTTAATTGATATTTTTCACGCTTCTGTCGAGCTTATAGTGAAGTTTCCTACGAGTCGTTTTCTTCGAGATTAGAATATGATATCCTTCCGAGTCAGAAATGTTGATCAGTTTAACTTTTTTCAGATACTAGACTGGTACTGGGAAATTATTGTTCTTGCCTCAAAATACGGCTCCGAGTTGAATTGATCGTGTATCAGATATTCTCTGTGCGGTGTTAGTTAAATATGGCATTACATTTTTTGGTTGCAAAGTAGGATCAAAGATAGAAAAGATCAAATAACACTTTGAACTACTGTAACTCCATCTGGCGGTCAAAATAATTTTGTCATATTAAAGTAAAAGTAAAGTTGGCGACAGAAGTCGAGAGCGAAGAGAAGGCTACCTTTTCAATAGCTACTACACCAAGGTGTAGGGGAGGGAGCTACCCCTTTTCCTGGATTGCTTTACTTCACCCTTGATCCTTACTTTATAATGCTGAGTGTTAAGCAAGGAGGCATCAAGTACCATTTTTTGAGTCTTTCGTATGACTCGACCTGGGATTGTACCCCGGTCTCCCAGACCATTGGTGAACACTCTGCTCATTAGACCAATTATTTAAACAGCATTTCAACACACCAAGGGCTATTTCATACCAAGAGGTTAAGAGATCGCGATCATATCTACATTTTTGTGCTATTATTTTAAAGAGGATATTGTTTTGGCACATGGTCTCATGAAATACAATTAGCATACATTCTATTTTACCCATAGACATTGGACTCTAATTGGCACTAATACTCTGGATTGCTACTTTGGGTGGTGTAATGATTAGCAAGCTAGACTAGTTCGAGTTACATTCGGTGCTCTTTTTTATACAGCCATGAACCACATATAAGCAAAAAGCTAAGTAAATTGCTACTACTACTCCTCCAAATTAGAGTGGAGTTGGAGGAATTGCAATGGAGGGATACTCTACTCTACTCAGGTTTCCAGAATTAGAGCCTCGCCATCAGATACTGTTTCGTATCAAACCAATAGCACCTCTATTTACGGGCATTACCACCTGCAAGGAATTCAGTCAGAGGATTTAAAACCCTTCTTTTAAGGCGATTATTTGACATGGTTTGGTTTGGATTCTTTCTTTTAATGGCATATAAACCTTCGTAGGGTATTTTCATGCCAAAGTTATTTTTCTACAAGAAAAATAGTGGCATTATTTAACCAATAGATAGGGGATAAACGGGTTTATAACTTTTCCCAAGGTTATTAGTCCGAAAGGGAACGTAATAGTTTGAATGGAGTCCGAACTTGCTTACAATGATGACGCAGTCGAGTTTGTTATTTAATGGCATATCAACCTTCTCGGGTTATTTAATGCCAAAACTATCCTTTTTTTTTAGAAGGATAGTAGTGTTACTATTTAACCGGTAGATGAGAGGATAAAAGGGTTCATGCTTTTCCCAAGGGTATTTGTCTGAAAGTGATCGTAATAGAGCGACTAGAGTTCAAATTTGCATACTCTGATTTAGCAGTCCAGCACATTAACCATTATACCTTGGGGGCACCTCCATCACTGTCGATTAGGTTAGACACTACACCAAGAGGACTACCTACTAATTATGATAACAAAACATGGCAACGGCTGTTGATAAATGTAAAAAAAATCCCAAAAAAAGGAAAGTAAAAAAAGGCGAAAACATAAATGAATAAAATAAATGAAAGCAAAAAAAAAAAAAAAAAAAAGAACATGTTTTCATAATTTCAGAATATCAAGTGGTGAATATTTGCTACTTTTTTAACGTTTTTTAAAATTCTTATACTCATGTTATAAATAACACATTTTATTTAAAATTTTAACCTTCTTACATCTTCTAAATCCCCAAATGTGTATATATGCATGTAAATGTATATATATATATATATATATATATGTGTGTGTGTGTGTATGAGTGTGTGTATGTGTGTGTGTGTGTGTGTGTGCGAGTATATATACATTTGTATATAGAAAATGAATTGATTTTGATATCAAACAAAAGTATTAATTTTGGTGCAAAAAAATTACCAAAATCAGTAAATTTGCATCAATATTTTTGCCTTTTTTTTTTTTTTTTACCAATCAGCACCTTCCTTCAGAACGTATATTTTCTTAATTTCGAAGGCGTTATTTGATTTCCTCGCAAAACCGCTAGGATCAAAATCCAAAATTATTAAAGAAGTCTTATACCTCCTAGATTATTGAAAATACATTTGAACCAAATAAAATCATAAGTACACTAATACATTTTTTATCTAATTTGGAGCCTATCTAAATCTTATAATTAAAGTGATAAAATAGAATAACTTTAGTATGCAATAGCAATTCGTATCTATCGCTTCCCTCTTTTCCTCATTTTTTCTATTACGAGAATATCGCGTACTCTCCACATTCAATTTGTTTATTATGACTTTAATTTACACATCACTTAAAATATCTAAAAGCGAAAATAAATTTAATGTTCTTGTTTTCCTATGATAAGGCTGCTTTTACTGATAGAATTTCTCTTTCTGTCGATCATTAATCCTAACTCTACGCATATAAATTCGCGTAAAAATATCCTTTTCCTCTACATAGTGACATGTATAAACAAAGATCTTTTACAAACGCAAAATATATTATCTGCTATGCAAATTACAACTGTTTTCTTGTTGATATCATATTGGAGCATGTAAAGGTTCTTGTTAATATCACTTTTCCTTATCAATAGACAGAAACTTTTGTTGTTTATCAACAAATTTTTCAATCAAGTTAAAGAAAGAAAACTTATTACATTTAGAGAACTGTGTTCTATTCACATACTTTTAACACACACACACACACACACACACACACACACACACACACACACACATATATATATATATATATATAAGTAAAGTTCGCGACCGTAGTGGAGGGCAACCCGAAGGCTCCCTATTCAATAGCTACTATATCGCGGTGTATGGAAGGGCAAAACTGCTATATCCTGGGTGGCTCCACTTTACCCTTGATACATACCTTTTAATATTGAGTGTTAAGCAAGGCGGCATCAAGTTCCATTTTTTGAGTCTTTGGTATGACTCGACCTGGGATTGAACCTCGGTCTCCCGGATCATTGGTGAACACTCTACCCACTAGATCAATGGGCAAGTGTGGGTAAGTCGCACTGGTAAAGATCTTCAAAAATATATTTTAATGAGTTGATTGTAATATGTGTCTAGGATCAGTCCGTCTGAATCTCTAGCGGTGGAATTTTTATCATTTCTTAAAGAATTATAAAATGTACTGATGAAATTCAATAATATATATATATATATATATATATATATATATATATATATATATATATATATATATAATTGTCACACTAGGACTTGGTCTTTTGTCTCAGATCAAAGCGTTATATCTGTATTCATGGACATACAATGACTACTTTAAAAGCAATAAAACCTAAAATGAAAATGTTGTTAAATCAATATATACATATATGTATATGGTTTAGACGGTTTTTTTTCTTAAGTGAGATTTATCCCTCACCCTTAATGTCTTGCTGTACTCTCCGTTTTGAAAAGGTGTTTTATTAACGCCTAGTGTCGGTAACATACTCTCTTGGTAGTTATTCCGAGCAGATCATGGTTCCCCACTCCTCCTCATTGGAAATTAGATACTTTCTGTCGAAGCCAAATGTCGTGAGCAGAAGGAATCCATTTAATTTTAATGGTTGGCTAGCCTAAAAGAGTAGCTTTGATAATCATTTTTTTCCTTATTGTATGATAATACTGCTTCTCCATATCTGGGAAATTTTTAAAATAAATATTTGTGGAAAATATTTACGAATTTCGGTGGGTTTTCAATGTTGTAGATTTTCGAACGAATCTGAAGATATTTCGCTTTGGTAGTAAATAAACGATAAATCAAAAAATAGTTCTTAAGATAAGAGGATCATTAAATAAATTTCAAGACTTTTTTCTTATGGCCACTTTCATTGATTGTACACACATGAAACTCTAGTCCCCTACGAAGTAATCTCCTCCGGCAGCAATGCACTTTTTTTACCGTTCTAACAACTTCTTGAAGGCCCCATGGAACTCCTCTTGTATGAGCTTGTCAATGACCTTCGTCACAGCCTCTTTCATCTCCTCAATTGTCTCGTAACAACAGCCTCTGAGATTAGGGAATAACCAAAATTCACAGGGACCAAGGTCTGGACAATAGGGAGGGTGGGGAACTGTCTTGATGCCAATCTTGGTCAAATACTCAATGACAAGGATGGAATTGTGGACTGGTGCATTGTCCTGGTGAAAATGCCACTGACCCGATTTGAAGAGTGCTGGCCTCATCCGACAGAATCTCTCACTGAACTCCGTTAAAACCACAACCTTTGGCTTATGAACTCTGGTGTATTGACTTCCTTACTCCTCCCACACATATCATCATCCCTCACAGACGCCCTGCCTTCCGTAAATCTCTTATGCCACTCAGAAACTGATGATCGATACAGGCAAGATGGTCGAAAAGCAGTCTGAAGCATTCCATACGTTTCTGTAGCATTTTTTCCAAGTTTTAAACAGAATTTTATTGCATATCGTTCTTCTAAGTGTACTCATTGTATTCCAATCCCTGCTGTAGCTGTTCCTTTGAACCTAAAATCATAAAAATTGGTCAGTCATCCCATATGATGTATAGTTATCATCATCATCATCATGTCGTGTCGATAGCACGGATATCCATCATTCATCGCTTCTGGCAGGTCTTCAGGGCTACATCACATATCCTCACACAGCTACTGTATGTATGTTCGAGCTGGTCGTCCTGCTTTTGCTTGGCCATATGCGGGCGTCCATTGGAGTACATCACTGATGAGTTCGTCCTTGGTTCTCCAGCAGTGACCCGCGGGTCTAGTTCGTCTAACTTGTATAGTTTTCCTGATAGGAGGCAGGTTGCCCTATAGTTGGTGCCTTGTGGGGTGTTGCTGCTAGGACTTGTTTAATATTGCATGCAACATTCTTGTGTAATTGCCGTCTTGCTTCTTCTTCAGCCGTTTAGTTAGCGTCCAAGTAGTGCATCCATATAGCAGTATCGATACGACCTCTGCCTGGAAGAAGCTGCGTTTCATTTCATCGGTCAAGTCTGATTTCCATATGATCGATAGCCTATCAATAGCCGTCCATGCTTTCGTTGGCCGTGTGTCGATGTCTTTCTCGGTTGATGAGACGCTGCTTCCTAGGTAGGTGAATTTGTCAATCAGTTTCAGAGAGGTTCCGTCTACTGTGGAAATGTCGCCTGTTTGCTTATAACACATATATTCAGTTTTGTGTGCATTGACATGGAGGCCAATGCCTGTGGCGGCTCGTTCTAAACTATGCAGTAGTGTTTCGGCTTGGTTGGTTGTATTCGCCAGTAACGCTATGTCATCGGCGTAGTCGGCGTCGGTAATTGTTTTTGCGGAGTATGTTCTGCCATTTTCTATGATTTTGTCGATCGAAGTTCAAAGCATGTAGTCTAGACAGATGATAAAGAGATATGGGGCTAGCGTTTCCTCTAACATACTGAATTTTCAAGAGTCTATGACAATTTTAAATGCCTGTACAAAAAAAAGCCTGGAACCTTATTGAAGGCACCATGTATACATACGCGAAATAAAATACATTGACATGGAAGGGAGATTATATTAATCTGAATAAAAATACAATTTCAAATTGCTGAAAAATGCTGCAATAAAATTAATGCAATAGAAAATAGTCCGAGAGATTCACGGGCTAACTAGACCCTTGGGCAACATTTTCACCATAATGTATCCTGAATGGCTCACCGAATTTCCCGAAAACAATAGCGTTTAATAAAGATTTGTCTTGTTAAATATTTTAATTGCTAAACTGTTGAATATGCACCCGTAAATTAATAGTCTAGTCGGCTGGGGCTGTAGAATATACCGATTTCATCTCTGTAGAGGGGTTAGACCCCTCAGCAACTAGTGTCCTAGTTATGACACAAAATTATCTGATGGTGAGGCTCCAGCTCAAGAGCTTTGAAGAATGCTGAGTACCCCTCCATTGCCATTGTTCCTTGATGTGGACCTGATAGGGTCCTATCTATAGGTCAAATAGAACCGTTTGAAATTTAACTGTGTGTAAATAAATTACTTGCTTAATTGTATTGTTAAAAATAGGACTGTTTGATCACATATCTGTATGTAAATAAATAAGTGACGTTTAATTGATTTGTTAGGTATATATAGCAATACTTGAAAACCTTCAATCTGCCTAAATTAGAATAATGGTATAACATATGAAAGCTTGGAATCATTGGAAAGCTTATTTCTGGCTCGTTTTGGATTTTACCCCGAGTCTACTTACTTCTAAATCATATATTCTTGATATACGCATAAACAAGATTTGGTGTTAAATGACGAATGAAGATTTATATGCCATAAAATCCAACCAACCATAATTTAAAGAGACTTGTTTGGATAAGATTTTTATTCACAGATTATACAAAATATTCATTTTTTTTTCTTTTATGCACAGATCATATTCATAATACTTAAACGAGATCTGGAGACCGGGAAAACATGTTGACATTGAGAGTCGAGTAAACGACCACTAATCAATGTACCAAGTAGACAATGAGGTGCCCGTAGTGTAATGGTTATCGTTGATGGAAATGGACACAGCTATACGCGTTCAAATCCTGGACGAGACTAATTGCATTTCACATTGCACTAATACTCTTCGGAAAGGTATGAATCGAATTATTCTCCCTCCAGCCATGGGTAAATAGTAGGACAGACTAGGTTCTTTAGCCTTGGTGAGGAAACTAGTCTAGGAGAAGGAAAACTTTGAATTCAAACCTGTTAAACTCTGCTTAAAAATTGATCTTGTGTCATATCCTGCCCGAGCGGAGGGGGTTGGTAAACATATGTATCAAGTAGACAGACTGTATGTGTGAAGAAAAGGAGGAAGAATACTTGTCAGCATTCAAAATAGCGTTGATGTATCTATACAACGACTAAAAGACTACATAAAAAAAAGTGCAAGGGAAGACTGATTACAAGGACTAGAAAAAATACAGACAACACAAACATCAAACGACCAAAAAAACGCAGAAAACAAAAATGGAAAGAACAACAACTGAATAGACATCACATGCGGCAAACAATCAAACTCATACACGAGAAAATTTAGACATGACTAAGAAAGGGAAACCTTAAGAGAGAAACTGAATCTCTTCTGATTGCAACTCAAAACAATGCCATAACGACTATCTATGTCAATGCAAGAATTCACAAGACGCTAAAAATAGCAAATGCAGTGATAGATGCGAAACCAATCATATAATAAGTGAATGCAGTAAATTAGTGCAAAAAGAGAAAAGTCTAGACCTGATTGGGTGGGGAAGGTAACCCACTGGAATTTGTGCAAGAAGTTCGATTGTGAGGATACGAAAAAATGGTATATTCACAACCCAGAATCTGTCATAGAAAAAGAAATGCAGAAATTTCTCTGGGATTTTGATATACAAAAGGATCACCAAATCTCGATTAGACTACTAGACCTAGTTATAAACAAAAAAAAAAAGAGAACTTGCTGAATAGGACTTAGCCGTTCCGGCTGATCACAAGGTAAAACTGATAATATACTTGCAGGGAGATACGTAACTAGACTTTGCTTGAGAACTGAAAAAAAACTATATAAGATGAATGTGATAATAATACCGATTGTAACTGCTGTGCTCGGTACAGACACAAAAGGATTGGTACAGGGACTGGAGGACTTAGAAATAAGAGTACGAGTGGAGACCGTCTAAAGTACAGCATTGTTGAGATTGGCAAGAATACTGAGAAAAGTCCTGGAATCTTGAGGGAATTTACTTTCACTCAGATTCCAATGGCAAACTATAAGTTAACGCTTGTGTGAAAAATTCTCAATTAAATCCCGCATAACAGTAGGGACAATTGAAAAAATTATAATATATTTACGTAAATAAACACGCAGGAACCGCAAAACAAACGATATGTCGACGTCGATATAAACAAAAACTAATATAAAGAAGAATCCCCTTCTGGAATGCCCCACAAACTGCATTGTCGTTCCTCTCATGCTACCCACAACAATAAATAAATAAATATAGATCCACCCGTGAGTACTTCTTAGTCTGATTATCACATCGGTGAGAAACTGATAGTCACTAAGCATTGACGCCTTTGTGTCTACAATTTAAACTTAGATTCACATTTGCTCTCTCACTCATTATAAATAAGCAAAGTATTAACCTATATATATATATATATATATATATATATATATATATATATATATATATATATATATATATAAAGAGAAAAAGGTTGATAAATACAGAGAGGGAAAGAGAAATTAAGAGAATGAAAAGGAAATATTCTGGATTCAAAATCTATTCAGTGTTGTTGGTGAGAGTTTGTGGTACATTGTTGCACCTATCTTTGTGACGTAGTGGGTAACGTATGGGCGTCGAATTAAGCGTGTTAGAAATCCAGTTGTAGTATAAGGTTCACTTTCGGACAAATATTCTTGGGAAAAATATGAACCTCTAGATATGGGTCAGATAGTATCACTGCTTTTTTTTTTTTTTTGGACAAGAGTGGCTTTGACATTGAATAACCCACCGAGGTTGATATCACATTAAACAAATAAACAAACGAAGAAAAAACATCAAATGATTTTTTTTGTGTGTAAAATAAAGGAGACTGTCGTAAGGATATTGACGTTGACGTTTATTTATCGCATGCTTAATTCTGGCCTACTGACGAGTGTTTGAACACCTTACTGGTTCGTGTAAAAAAAAAGACAAAACGTTTTCACAACAGTTTATATATATATATATATATATATATATATATATATATATATATATATATATATATATATATATTATTCCAGCCGTCCTCCATTTTTCTGTCTGTTTTTCATCCTTCGTTGATATCAGCTTTTATTATATTATATGATGATAGAAAAGATAAGAAATAAAGAAAAATGAAATAAACAATAAAACAAATAAATAGGCTTGACAACGTCAAGACGACAATGTCCTCCTCAATGCAGAATAACAAAACTAACGTACATAAAAATATTCATCTTAACTGCACACTTAAGTGCTTTCGAGTCGAGATATACTTTTTTCCCTCCAGTTTACTTGTATTGATTTTCGCATTTCTCACCTTTTAGCGACAGCAAAATTAACACCATCATGTCTCCACGGCCAATTCCCCATGATTTCTGTTCACTTTACAATCTTGGCGCCCACCGTAAAAAAAAAAAAAACGTTTGTTTTTTTTTGTTAGGGGGAGGTGGCTAGCCTAGAATTTAAAATCAGACAATATACTCTCCAGGCTGTTTAAAAATAAAAACACAGCCATGAAAACTCTGTTCTGATAATTTAGTTATTTATTTATACTTTGAATTCAGTTGTACCTTGGAAAAGGCATGAATCCAATAATCCCTTTAGAGGTAAATAGCAGAGTTGGGGGAACGCTTTAACTTGATGAATTTTATATTGGGCTTAAGATAATAGGTCAGATCCAGGATCGTTTATTCATATTTACCCAACCCCTCCGCTATGACAGGATATGACACAAGGTCAATTTTTAAGCGGAGTTTAACAGGTTTGAATTTAGAGTTTTCTTTCTCCTAGACTAGTTGCCTCACCAAGGCTGAAGAACCTAGTCTGCCCTACTATTTACCCAAAGCTGGAGGGAGAATAATTGGATTCATACCTTTCCCAAGGTGCTATGTGAAATGTGGGGGAAAGAGAAACACAAAAAGTCTATACATTTAAAGTGTTTGGACCGCTGTTGCTTTATTCACTGTCAAGTCTCTGAGGTTATAGAAATAGGAAAGGATGGTTAATATACACAACACGTGGAAAAATTTCTTTGTTCAAGTTGGAAGAGACTCTTTGCATCTTCGGTTCTTTTTTTGTTCTCTGTTCAGGTGAACGTTTGTCTCTTGGTACGCTAGACACCAAAACTATGTGTGTATATATATATGTGTGTGTGTGTGTGTGTGTGAGAGAGAGAGAGAGAGAGAGAGAGAGAGAGAGAGAGCGAATATGAATATGACACTAAACTATCAAATGGTGAAGCTCCAGTAATGCTCGAATTTTGGGGGACATTGAGTACCCCTTCATTGCCATTGCTCCCAGGTCCACTCTGGCTAGGAGTGGTGGCACCTGATAGGGTCCTATCTATGGATTGGATAGAACAAACTATGTATGCAAACAAATGACTTTTTTAAAAAAAATTATAACTCTTTTATAGCAATACTTCAAACCATTAAACTGTATGCAAAGAGAGCTCAGACTTAAACTATGTTTAAAAATGGCATGTTTAAAGAGGATTTGCCATTAAATAACCTACAATAGTGGATATGCATAAAAAAACCCAAATCAAACCAATCAACTAACCAACCAACCATTAACCTATGCGTAAATAATAGGGCAGACTAGGATTTCTTATCATGTCGTGTCAGCCTGTAAAAGAGATGGAAAACTCTGAATTTTGGACCTGTTGATATCCGCTTAATAGAAGACAAAAAAAAAATACGTATACCATCTTGCTCGTGCGGAGTCGTATATATATACATATATCTATAACAATTTGACATTTTTATATGCATATATTTATTGGTTTAGCAACATGATCTCCCGGTAGGCTAATGTGATATTTCACAGCTATGACATGATTAACCTTTTGTATAGAGTTTTTTTAAATCATATATCCACTCACTCACGTACGAGCATATCAAAGTTTTCTGCATTTTGTCAGCAATTAGATCTTACTTCTTTCTTCAGAAAAAAACGTTGTTTTTGTATCCGTCGTATTTTTATTAAATCTCAATGCAAATTTTGTCAAACTGACATTGCTTAAAGTTGTTAAAATAACTATAAATTTATGAAGTTACTTTTTAAATACTTGATTTGTATAATTAAAGTGAAATTTTATTGCAGTTTATATATGTTTATATGTATGTTGTTCTCTCTACAGTACTCAATATTTCAGATACAGCCACGACAAAGGCGAAAGATGACGTCGATAAAATTGCTTTTTACGGGTGTTAAAAATAAGTATTTTTCAAACTAAACGTTTGTCAGAGGCCCGAGTAATCATAAATTTGTGTAAAAAAATGTATGCTACCCAATAAAATTCATATGGACGTGGTACCGATACTTGCTGAGGTAATTTACTAAGCTTTTTGCTTAGATGTGGCACAGGGCCATATGAAAGGGGCACCAATGAGACACGAACTTATTCGTGTAGGTTTGCTAGTCGAGCTTGCTAACCATTACACCACCAAAGGCGCCTTACCGATACTTGCTGAGGATTCCCCTTCCAATCCAATTGGGAGAAGTTGGCAACGGAATTCAATTCAGGGTCAACACAGAAGATAACCCTTTATTAGGTCTGGTAAAGTTGTCAAAAAACTTCAACAACCAATAGTCATTTTTTCTTGGTTTATTGTTTAAATGGCGTATCAACCTTCTAGGGTTATTTAATCCCTAATGGAGGTGCCCGTGGTGTAATGGTTATCGTCGTAGGAAATGGACACGGCAACACAAGTTTAAATCCTGGACGAGACTGATTGCATTTCCCATAGCACTAATACCCTTGGGAAAGGCATGAATCTAATTATTCTCTCTCCAGCTATGGGTAAATAGTAGGGCAGACTGGATTCTTCAGCCTAGGAGAAGGAAAACTCTGAATTTAAACCTGTCAAACTCCACTTAAAAATCGACCTTGTGTCATGTCCTGCCCGAGCGGAGGGGTTGGGTAAATATGGTTACCTAATTCTTAATACACACTTTTATAAGAGAAGTAGTGGTACTATTTAACCCATAGCGGGGAGAATAAGAGTGTATACACTTTCCAACGGGAATTAGTCCGAAAGTGAACGTAATAGCGCCGATGGAGTTCGAACTCGCTTACTACGATGCCGCAGTCCAAAGCTTTAACCATTACAACACAAGGACAACCTCACTGATGGACAAGTTGATGCTATAATTTTAGATGATAGGCCTTTTCCAGCTGAATAGAGATAAGACTATTGACATTAGTTTTAACGGAGATCTTGGGGATAAACAGGCTGTCTGGCCTGATGGGTCCCCAAAATCCTGTCACTAGAGTATCAAATAGAAAGGGTTAACATTTCTAGGACACTTCTGATTCGTTTCCAAGCTAATCCTCAGAATTTCTTCCGCAGTTTAATAACTCAAGATGAAATCTGGGTTCTTCGCTTTGAATCTAAATCAAAGATTCAAAGCACACTGTGGAAACTCGCTGCTTCTCCATACACGTTTAATCAGGAAGAATATGTTGGTAAAGTGATGGCTACCTTATTGGAGGTTCTGAAGGCGTAATCATGGTAGACTGCCTAGAAAAAAGAAAACTTGTTAATGGACAGTTCTATGCATCAGAATTAAGGAATCTGAAGGAATTAATTAAGCCGAAAGGGTAGCCAAGGACATATACGATCTTGTTATGGGATAACACACCCGTTAAAACTGTTCAGTTTCCTGGAGCTGAAGCAGTGAGTTGTGGCTTTGAATTGCTACCCGGCACACCATCTCACGAGATTTAGTATTTGAGTTTTCCTAAACTTAAATGTCACCTGATTTGCCGTAATTCTGTAAAAAATGACGTGGTCACATGATTTTTGGGAGAGCCAGAATGTCACTTTCTTCCCTAAAGGAATCGCCATACTTCAGTGTTGTAAGACCAACTGAATTGATGTTAAAGGGTACTATATGGAAAAATGGTAAAAATTTGGCTTGCTTCTCCGACTCCTTCTGAGTAAGGCTTAGGATTTTTTTTTAACCGACACTCGTGCATATATATATATATATATATATATATATATTATCATCCACAGACAGACTTTTTCTTTGTATCACAACTCTTCAGTGTGGTTAGACACGTAGGACGCATGAGACTGGGATCAAAAACCACCCAATTTTATCTCAGACGTAGTATCTTACCGCTCAGCACACAGGCGATATACGTCAGCTGGGGAATTATAAGGCATTATTTAGTAGCTTTCGTTTGTTTACATTTTGCCTTACCGGATACTCATTTTATTAGAAGAGCTTTTCATTAAGCGAGTGAGAGTCGTTAATTCCTTCACCAGAGTGCTCAACCCCCAGGAGGAAAGCGTATATATGAATACTGAAAGAAAAGAAATAGAAATCTAGAAGATATTTTCCAAAGTAAACCATTCATGAATTTAATCAGTTCTACATCATCTGAATTCTTTTCGGTTTGAATCCTATATTTATTCAACATGAAAAATTAAAAGAATTAGTTTCATTGTGGGATTTTGTTATCTATGTATAAAGCGGCTTATTCTGTCAGGGGAAATTTTGTAAGTTTTATATCTAAATGGCCCAATCTTCTGAAGTAAAAGGATAAATAAAAAAGTAAAAAAAGGTAAAAGATACGGGACGATGCATAAAAGACATGAGATAACGGGGAAAGGGTATCAGGTTCCAGAGAAAAGGTACCACTTAAAAGTCACCAGGTACTAGGTAAAAGGTAAAAGATATCAGGTAAGAAGTAAACAATTATATGTAAGGCTAGGTTAGGTTATTTGGTTTAAAGGTATATCAACCCTTGTGTGTTATTCAAATCCTGTTATACACATACACACACATATATATACACACATAGGGAGATGCCCGTGGTGTAATGGTTATCGTTGTAGAAAATGGATACGACGACACGAGTTCAAATCCTGGACGTGACTGACTGCATTTCACATAGCAATAATACCCCTGGGAAAAGTATGAATCCAGTTATTTTCCCTCCAGCTAGGGCAGACTAGGTTTTTTTAGCTTTGGTGTGGCAACGAGTCTAGGAGAAGGAAAATTCTGAATTCAAAAATGTTAAACTCTGCTTAAAAATTGACCTTGTATCATACCTGCCCGAGCGGAGAGGTTGGTAAATATGTATACACACAGCGTGTCTCAATATACAAGAGACCCACGTGACTACTAATCACTCTTCCAATGATAATAATGATATGTTCTTTCTTGTTTCGTATATGAAAATAGTATACTATAACAACTATTAATCCTCCATCACGATGGCTTGTAGCAACTTATTTAGGGGGAAAATTATTCAAAACTGTGCAAGGAAAATTTCGCAGGAAGTTTAACTTTGACAATTAACTCCGGAAAAGCCAATTTTATCGTTGGGTAAGCAAATTTCAAGTGACAGAATCAGTAAACAACCTTAACAAGAAGGGAGAAAATCCCAGATCTGGCAAGAAGTTGACAACAAGATGTCCAGACAATGTGGATACGGTGAGAAATTATGTCAGAAGGGGGTCCGAAAAAGTCTTTCACGTGCATCGTTGAAAAGAATCTTAAAGAAGGATCTTCAGCAGTGCCCATACAGAATCCAGATAATAAACTCACACCAGAGGACATGGAAAAACATCTCAGTTATGAATCATTATCGTATCAATAAGTTGCATCTGTTTTGAGACTCCATTTCGTCGGTGTGGCTGAGCAGTTAGATACTTTGTCGAGCGTAAAGTAAGTGGATTTCGATCCCAACTTCCAGCGTGTCTAGCCACACTGAAGAGTTGGGATACAACGAAACAGTGTGTCTGTGGATGACAATATATACGCCCCCTCTCGGGGGTTGAGCAATTTGGTTAAGGGATTAACGGCTGCCTTCCGCGTAATGCAAAGCTCTTCAAACGAATTGAACACTATGGTATCCGATAACGCAAAATGTAGACAAACGAAAGTTAATATATATGCTATATCATTCCTGAGTTGACGTATGTCACCGAAATAGCTGAGTGGTTAGATACCATGTCTGATGGTACTCGTGGTGTAATGGATACCGTCGTAGTAAATGGACTCAGCAACACGAGTTCAAATCCTGGACGAGACTGATTGCATTTCACATAGCACTAATACCTTTAGGAAATGTATGGATCCAATTATTCTCCCTCCAGCTATGGGTAAACTAGGTTTCTTCAGCTTTGGTGAGGCAAATAGTCTAGGAGAAGGAAAACTCTGAATTCGAACCTGTTAAACTCCGCTTAAAAATTGATATCATATCCTGCCCGAGCGGAGGGGTTGGTAAATATGGATACCATGTCTAGCGTAAATTTAGGCAGGGTTTGATCCCAACTTAAAGCGTCCTGCGTGTCTAGCGCCACTGAAGGTTTGTGATACAACGAAATAGTCTGTCTGTGAATGACTATATATTTATACAGTCATCCACAGACAGATCTGTTTCGTTCTATAAGAACTCATCAGTGTGGCTATACAGTATCTTCCTGTAGCTGGGATCGAAACCCGGTTGACTCAAACGTCAACCCAAGCTTCTAACCATTCAGCCACGAGGAGATATTAGCTGCGAAGTAAATTTTAAACGGTTATGAATCACAATTACTATTGTTTACATACATCCGTTCAACGGTAGCCAAGACCTCAATTCAAACGAAGAGGCTTGCAATAGTCGCTAATGGCAACACGATTACTTCTTCGCCAGAGAACTCAACCCCACGGGGGTAGGGGAGTATATATATCGCTATGGTATATATATATAGTACAATTAAATGGAGACTCAAACTCGGTTAAGCCGTCATAATAAATTTATTTCGGCGGAGAATATTATTGGTATATTCTCCGACTCGTCAGATGACTCTTTTACATGCTCTGTCCGGTCGCAGAGACGCGAATGTGGAGTTACAGTTCGTATTCAGAAGATAAAATAAGGTAATTAAAAAAATAAATTAAATAAAAAAAAATTAAATAAAATTAAGTATTTGCTTACATATTATATATATATATATATATATATAATATGTAATATATATATATATATATATATATATATATATATATATATATATATATATAAGCAAATACTTTATTTTTAAACGAGTTAGAGCTGTCATTTGTCTGCACTTTGATTATTTTAAGTATTACTAACACTAATAGTGAGGTTGGCAACTGTAGTCATTAGTTTACACCTAATTATATGGTTTCAAGTATTGTTATTCAACACTATCAATTTTGTTTAATATTTATCATTTGTTTATATAATCTTACATGGTTTCAAGTATTGCTAACTCTATTAATTCTTTGCCCAGTCGGCTTGGGCCGTAGAATACACCGACTGCTTTTCTACAGAGGGGTAAGACCCCCGCAACGAGTGTCCTGGTTATGACACTAAACATTCTGATGGTGAGGTTTCAGCAGCCCTTTATTACCATCGCTCCCAGGTCGACACTGGCCCGTAGTTGTAGCACCTGATTCTATTTATAGGTTAAATAGAATAAACTCCATACTTATGCTAAACTGAATTGTTAGAGATAGAGCTGTTTGACTAAACTGAATATCTTGAAATAGAAATATTTTTGACAATTAAACTGTACCGACATTTAAAATGCTTGCTTCTGCTGAACTGAATTATTTGAAATAGAACTGTTTTTTACATTAAAACTGTACTTACACAAAACTGATTTGTTTAATATAGAAATGTTTTGACTTTTAACTGTGTAAACAAAATCTGTACATATACTAAACTGAATTAGCTGAAATAGAACTATTGACTAAACTGAATAGCTTGAAATAGAAATGTTTTTCACAATTAAACTGTACTTACATTTAAACTGCGTTCCCTATGCTAAACTGAATTGTTTGAAATAGAACTGATTATATATATAAAAATGGATTTGGCGTTAAATAAACTACAAAGTTTGATATGCCATAAAATCCAACCAACCAACCATCCAACCAACCAATGAACCAATCTATTCATTCTTGATTATTTCATGTATTGCTATTCAATATTTTTAATTCTATGCTTGCACACAGCGTAAAAGATTGGTTTGTTGGTTTTTATGGCATATCAATACTTTTTGGTTATTTAATGCCAAATCGTCTTTATAAATACACGTATATCAAATATTCGTGAGTTTTTGGCAAATAGTTTGTTGGTAAGATTTTTAACATGTCAGAACTAATTTGTGAGCAGACAGATAATTTAAAGTATTGTTATTGAACTCTAACAATCTAGTTCAACATCATTCATTTGTTTTAACAAAGTTAAATAGTTATACATAGATGGTTTGTAAGCGAATAGTTTGTTGGTAATTTTATTTTTAGATAATCCTGAGCTAACTTACACGAACTCAATCAGGTATTAAAATTGTTTCACCTCAGTTAGGTAGTTTAAAAAAATGTTAACTAAAACTATCAACTGTATTTAGAATTAATCATTATTTGCCACCAATATTTAGAGTAATGCTTTTTAACACTCTCGATTTATTAACACAATCAAAGTTTCAAGTATTCCTATGTAATACCAATGAAACAATTTTTGCACACTGGCAAACCGTTTCAAGCATTCCGTCTTATTATTGGCGACCGTAGTCGAGGACAACCAGGAAGGTCCCTTTTCAATAGCTATCGAGGTGAAGGTAGCTATTGCTCCACTTTACCATCAATACGTACCTTATATTGCTGAGTGTTAAGCAAGGAGGTATCATGTACCATTTTTAAAGTCTTTGGTATGACGCGACCTGGGATTGAACCCAGGTCTCCTGGATCATTGGCGAACACTCTACCCCCAAGGTATTTGTTTGCAGACATTTAAGTAGCTTGTTAGTTTGCTTGTTTTTTGGGCATATCAACCTTTGTAGGCTATTCAATGTCAAATTTATTATTATAGAAATAAATAGTTCAATTGCAAACAATACATTTCAGTATAAGTACACCGTTTATTGTCAAAAACATTCCTATTTCAAGCTATTCAGTTTAGTCAAACAGTTCTATTCCAAACAATCCAGTTTAGTATAAGTATAGTTTTTGTTTACACAAAGTTAAATGTCAAAATAGTTCTATTTCGAACAATTCAGTAAAGCGCAGATATACATTTGAATATCAAATCAGATCTGTTTAAAAAAATCAGTTTAGAATAAAAAAAAAAACAATTCCATTTTTAAAATTCAGTTTAGCATAAGTACGCAGATTAAATCTCAAAATACTTCCATTTCAAGCAATTCAGTTTAGCCTAAGTACGCATTTTAAATGTCAAAACAGTCCTATTTCAAGGAATTCAGTTACTTAAGTACACAGTTTAGTTCTATTTGACCCATAGATAGGACCCTATCAAGTGCTACCACTCCGGGCCAGAGTGAATCTGGGAGCGATGGCAATGAAGATGTTTTCCGGGCCAGAGTGGACCTGGGACCGATGGCAGTAAAGGGATACTCCTCATTTCCGAAAGCTCCAGTACTATTTTAAGATTGTTTAGTGTCATAACATGACTCTCGTTGGGGGCGGTCCTACTTCTCTGCAGAAATGATATCAGTGTATTCTATATAGCCCCAGTCGACCGGGAATATTTTAGTGGCTTCGAGTATTGCTATCCATCACTGTTAAATAGCTTTAAGTGTTTCTAGGTAAAATTAACATTTCAAATTTACCTCGGTTATTCGTTTGCACACAGATAAGTGGTCAAACCATTCTATTTGATCCATAGGTTTTATCCTAACAGGTACTTCCACACCGTGTCAGTGTGGAACTAGGAGTAATAGAAATCCTCACAATCATATCCAGTACACTCGTTGTGGGTAGCGTTTACACCTCCGCAGAGATGTAGTCAGTGACCGACTGGGCTGAAGTTTAAATGATTTCAAGTAATAAAACTTAAAAGTTATGATAGGCCATAAGAATAACGCAATTTCTAAAATGAATCTTTAATAATATTTTATATTCATTCGGCAGAAAGTTATATAAAAAACGCAATATGCAAGTGCTCTTTGAAAAAAAATGAAATTTAAGTGAAACCTGGCAGACCCACCCCAATATATATATATATATATATATATATATATATATGTGTGTGTGTGTGTGTGTGTGTGTGTGTGTGACCCAGGCCAAAAATATAAGAACACCGTCAAAAATGAAGAAAAATATATTGTTTACAGTTTTTAAATTATGAAACTCAGATATATGAAAGATAAGGGTAAGAGACATTTAAATTTAAAATAAGACATTTTAATTCATGTTTATACGTATACTAGTATTTATGCTAAATCTTAAAATTTATTTCTGACATAGAAAAAAAGGACTTAATTTAATTAAAAATGTTATTATATAGAGTCTACGAAATATAAAATCTATTAAAAATGTAATACTTACAAGTAAAATACTAAAAGCATAAATGGCTAAAGGAACAAAATTATCTGAATTTGAGAAACAGAAAAGAGTTGGAAAATATCAGAGAGAAATTTTGAAGGCCTTTGGGCGCAGTAAAACCGTTATCTACAATTGAAAATTCCAAATAAGTATGGAACAAGAAAACTGACTTGCTGAGCAGAAAAATTATCACCACAATTCAAGAGAAGAATTGTTTGTGAAGTAAAAAGAAAAATTCGTCAACATCAAAAATACTGAAATCTCCTTCCAGAACTAGAACAATTAGAAGGCATTTAAACAACGAATAAATGATGCATATGAAAAGAATTAATCGTCCAAATTTAACATTGAAGCATAAAGAGAAAAGACTGGAATATGCTCGTCAATATCAAACCACGGGTGCTAAAGAATGGCAAAAAGTTGTTTTCTAGAACAAAGAGAAATTCAATTTACATGGTCCAGATGGCTTTCAGAAGTACTGGCACCCAAAAAATTTTCCCGGAAAGAATTACTCAAGAAAGTATAGTGGGGGAGGATCCCTAATGATCTGGCGCGGGGAGGCTTCTCATCTTCAGGGAAACTTAAACTACAATATTTCAGCGGTTGACAGAAAGCAGCAGATTATATGAAGAAGCTAAATGATTTATCTCTCGCACAAGAAGGGCATCGTCTATGTAGAGAAGCATGTATATTTTAGCCAGATAATGCTGCTATCCATGATGCATCAATAACAAAGAAGTACTCGCTTGAAAAAAAAAAACTTCGTGACCACGCGGTGTGCTCTCCAAACCTCAATCCTATTATGAAGGAGGTCGACAATACTCAACAATTTCTGAACTCAAAATGCAAACTTAGACGCACAGGGAAAAATAACTCCGTTTCAACATTAGAAACTAGTTAATAGCATACCTAGCCGAATTTATAGGTTATCAGAGCTATCAGGAGATCTACAAAATATCAAATTAAAAGTTGCCTTCATTTTCTATAGTTCTGCTCATTAGTCTCATATTTATGTCAAAACAAAATTTTGAAATTAAGCATAAATGCTAATAAACAAAAAAATGAATTGAAATTTCTTCATATTTTAGATTTATTGTCTGTAAGCCTTATCTTTCATATATATGATTTTCATGATTTAAATATTGCAAACAATATCTTCTTTTTCAGACCCACGAAAACACACAGAACACACTTTTGGGAAATAAAAAAGAAGGGAAAAAAGAGAAAAAGAGAACCAATACTTGCAGAATGACCGGCAATCCCAACAGCACCGTCCCGTTGCCATTGTATAAACCAAAAACGACTCGGCCAAAATTCATAAAGATTCTCTGAAGACAACAAGAAGCAAGGAACATGCAAAATAAATTATTTAAAAAAATATAAATCCCTTTGACTATCTGTTCGTTTTAAAGCACGCATACACACACACACACACACACACACAAACACACACACACACACACACACACACACATATATATATATATATATATATATATATAGTAAAGCTACAAGGGATGTTATTTATAAACATGAACTTAGTTAATGGAATGTTTATTTGGATTGAATGTGAAAAAATATAAAATAAAACTTATGTTTCTACGCAAGATATCGTTCGAAGAGTCCCTTTCCATATTTTGTGAGGTGACAATATCAATGAGATTATGTGACAATATTTCAAATCGATTATACAGAGGTTACAAGCGGAGCGAGCCTCTCGGGAAATGAAAAAGCTGCCTACGTTGCCTTGCGAAACCCTGCGCTAAATGCCGCTAATTTGCATGTTGTTTCTTTGCTTAATGGCATACGTGGGGCCTTCAATAAGTTTCCAGACTTTTTTTGTACAGGCATTTAAGATTGTAGTACACACTTGAAAATTCAGTATTTAATTGCTATACATCTTATGAGATGACTGACCAATTTTTATAATGTCAGGTTCAAATGAACAGCTGCAGCAGGAATTGGAATACACCCTACTAAAGCATGATTGTTTGAGCTGGTGAATTTCAAAAATTCAATCTGGAATTTAGAAGAACAATATGCAGTAAAATTCTGTTTTAAACTTGGAAAAAATGACATGCGATGAAAGCTGGATCTACTGTTATGACCCAAAGACCAAGAGACAGAGTTCCCAGTGGAAGTATGCTGGTTCTCCCAGACCCAAGAAGTCCAGACAGAGCAAATCCACCCACAAACTCCCAGAAGTTGTTGGAACGGTACAACAAGTGCATTGCAGCCGGAGGAGATTACTTCGAAGGGGACTAGAGTTTCATGTGTGTACTAACAATAAAACCTTGGTGAATAATTCAATGCCATCCTTGTAAAAGAACATCAGTAATACTACTTACCTCATCGCTGGGGTTGGGAATAAGGGCTTCATAAGCTTTACCAGGGGTAATCGTCCGAAAGTGAACGTAATAGCGGGACTGGAGTCCGAACTCATTTACTTCCAGGCTGCAGTTCAGCATTTTAGTTAATGCGCCACGGGGACATCTATGCTCACTTTCCTGGATATTTATGTTGTTGTCAAAAATATTTAACGTCAGCACGTATTCACACAAGCCCTCCACCACGAGTTGGACGTTACAAAAGTTCACTTTTTAAGCAATGTACAGTTAGTCTGAATGCAGAGTTTTCCATTTCATAAATTGGTTGCCTAAAGAAAGCTAAAGAAATCAGTCTGTTCATAGCTTAGAGGGGTATTTTGCCACATTTACCGTGGTTTGATTACGAGCTATGCTTAGTTGTAAATGATGCTTAATGGAAAATATACGGGGTGAGGGGTATGATTGTGAGAAATATCAATATATATATATATATATATATATATATATATATATTAATGACAGAAATTACGAGAGAAATAGGTTAGAAGTAATGAGTTATGGAGATAGAAGGAAAGCAAAAAGAATTAAAGACAGATAATGAGCAATTAATCAGTGAAAAAAAAATAGAATGAAGAGAAAAAGATACTTATCAATTAAAAAAGTAAAATAGTGAATTATAAGATAAGAAGAAACGAAAAGTAAAGGAAATATTCACTGATAAAAAAAAAATATATATTTACTAAAGTTTGAAAGAGATTCAGAAGAAAATTAGACATTTGGAATTAAAGTCAAAATACCTATTAATAAGGACTAAGTAAAAAAGAAGAAAAAAAAGACGGAGAAAGATAATGAGACATGAGAAAGAATTGCTGCTTTGTCTTTTAAAGGAAAGGCGAAAACAAGAAAAAAAGAATCAGAAAAAAAAAAAAAAAATTGAAAAAAAAAAAAAGAAAATGAAGGATGATATGAACACTTTTAGGGCTGTTGAATGATTTATAGTATTGTTTTTATATACTCTTTTGAATTGTTGTTCATGTGGATACTGTAATTTCATTGGTCAAGTCGGCATAAGGAAGAGAGATTACCTGATTGTTACAGATTACGAAATCGGAAATGAATAAAATAGAGAAAAACAAAAGGAACATCCTTTCACATCAATACTTTAGTTTACAAAATTTGTTTCTTATCTTCTATAACAAAATAATTTTATTTTGTGGGGAGGAAAGGTGTGTTATATGATTAAGGAATGATTTTTTATATTAATCATTTTTCGTTAATTATATTTTATTATTTAGTTTGGTTAGGTTTTGAACTACTTGCGTCTCTTAGTCAAGTTGCATTGTCAGATGGTGGAGTCTAACGCGCACGTGGAAAGGATACGACAATCATCAAATGTCATAATAAATCCCCAGACAGGGAATGGGGCTAGAGCATAGAGGACGTTATGCCCAGAAGAGATGGTCCGGAGAATCTGAGGATTTTAAAAAGAAGTAGTTCCCTTTTCTGCTGCTGAGGCATGCGATTGAGTTTTTCGGATCTCTACCGACAGAGATCTTAAATACGATAAGATGTGCCGCGCGTAGGGGTTGGGTCAGAATAGTATAGTTAGCATAGACTTTTAACAATTGTTTCTCTCTCCACGAGTCAGCAAGGACCGAAGCCAGAATTTAATAAACCCGTTTGTATCCAAAATGACAGATACCGTCTGTATATGTATTTGTATTACCGTTGTTATTGATATCTTTATGGCTATACAGCATTTGTTACATAGCCACAATTAATGCCCTGTGCGAAATAGACATATAATGTTAATAACGAAAGAATATATAAAGAACATAGGAATCTCGAAATTCGAAAACACGTAACACGTACGAAACCTTTTTATTAATTTTGAATTAAAGGTTTCGACATAAGGAGGAGAGACACAATCTCACTATGCCGTCTTATTGATTTGGCCCCTATCTCGTGCGGCACCCACGGCGCGCAAATTCGTCTCGCCTCAGCGAGCCCCAAAAGTCGAACCTCCTCGTTCGGTGTCTAGTTTACAACTCGCTCACTTTCTTCGAAATTCCCCTAATCCTGCGCGCGCTTCCGGTGCGTGACGTCACCCGCACTTTGTCACCCGCTTCATCATATCAGGCTATTGTGCCATCTCTGAGTGACATGTCTGCTCTGTGCGCCCTCGCGCGTTACCACCTGCATCAAGGTTGCACCTAACTAACCCATCTGCTGAGCCGAAAGGTTCTCAGCCTAACTAAACCCAAAGGCATGAACCGAAATCCCTCGGCTATTATATTACACATTGGTACGGTCAATTAGGATTAGTAAAAGGACTTGAAGACTTGGAAATAACAGGACAAGAGGGAAACAATTAAAACAGGTGCATTACTAAGATTGGCCAGAATACAGAAAAGAATCCTGGAGACTTGAGAAGACTTGCTGTCACTCAAACTCCAGTGAAAGACCATCAGGTAACGCTAATGTGAAAAACTAATTATTATTATTGTTATTATTATTATAACTACACGAACAAGTGTTGTATAAACAACCCCCAGAATCCCTTCTGGAGAATGAGACATATTTCCGTGGGATTTTAACATTCAAACTGATCACCTCATCTTGGTCAGACGACCAGACCTTCTGATTATCAATAATAAGAAAGAGAATGGGCCGAACCGTGGACTTTGCTGTCCGAGCACACAACAGAGTGAAAATAGAATAAAGCGAAAACAGAGATAAGTACCAAGACTTCGTTTGAGAATTTTAAAAAATCTTATGAAACATGAAGATGACAGTGATACGAATTGTGGTTGGTGCTCTAGGAAAAAATCTCCAAAAGACTGCTGAAAGGACTAAAAGACTTGGAAATAAGAGGACCATTACAGCCCCACTCCAAACAACAACATTATTAGAATCGAACAGAATACTAAGAAGAGTCCTGGAGACTTGAGGAGGCTTGCAGTCATTCAAACTCCAGTGGAAGTTTATCAGTTAACTATGGTGTGAAAAACTCGCAAGGAGAAATGATAAAGATAATAAAAATAATAACCCAATGAGAAGCTATCCGCTCACGATCGTGTGAAAAACTCCCAAAAGACTAATTAATGATAATAGTAATTGGTGCAGTTGAAACAATCTCCAAAGAGTTGTTAAAGAGACTGGAAGGCTTGGACATAAGAGGACAAGTGGAGACCATCTAGACTACAATATTAAGATCGGCTAAAATATGGAAACGTGTCCTGGAGACTTGAAGAGACTTACTGTCACTCATACGCCAGAGAGAAACCATTAGCTCATGCTGCTGTGAAAAAGTCTCAAAGGAGTAAATTATAGAGAGATAAACAGATAGATCAATAGAAACTATGTGCGTACACAAATTTAGCTTTTGAATAAAGGTATGAATCAAATAAAAATGATAATCATCCTTCTTGATTTATAATGTTCATAATATTATCATCTAGTGGGGTCATAGACTTTTGATGTGTACATGAAACACTCTTTGAAATAAAGATTTCTGAAAACTGAAATAATGTTTGATATGCCCTCATAATAAAATTTCTTCCCAGCGTGCCGTGCACGTATTGCGCTTATCACCCAGACATTCTCCCTGCGGTTCACACGACTTTTCCTATGGAATAAGCCAAACTTATTGTGCTTACAACTTATCGTTTGCACGGATTTTGCGACTTATCTTTTACTTGCTTCTGTGTCTCGTGAGGACAATTTTGTCCATTTGTGGGAAGAAAATGCCTGTAAATAAGTAAGGAGGTTATAATTTCCTCTTCAAACTTTGCATTAGCTAATAGGTAATGCTGTAAGTAATCATTAAAAAAGCACAACTTCTATAACTGTTATTCCTTGAGAATTTTTATCATTAACGTTAGCTGATTACCTTTCACAGGAGCCTGAGTGTATTGTATACTGTGACGAGGGAAGAAGTACCACAACACTTTTTTTTATAAAAATAAAAATCGCATTTTATTCTCGAAAAGGACTGAATCTCTGTGGTGTATTAGAGACAGACGGAAACAAAGACAGATTAAGACAGATAGCTATATTGATCAATAACTTTTTCTCTTGACCCTAGCATGCTTTGCTATCTTCAAGACCCCACAACTTGGCAGGTCTTGCTCAACTGGGGGTTGCTGAGTGGTAATGACTGCAAACTGGCTCTGACTCTGGTCTTTACCACCTCCGATTCCAACTGACTCAACTGTCGCGTGCATCTGCATATATTATTCCATAACACCCACAAACATCTGAGTAGATCACGCGATCATCTTCCGCTTATTTACACAGATCCGTCTCCCATTAACGGCTCGGTCGAGGGTCAATATTTAGCAAGTATTATCAAGTCTCCTCAAGATTCCAGAGGGCACCTCGGGTGGGGTAATGGTTAGCAAGGTAGTCTAGCAAACCTACATGAGTGAGTTCGATTCTCATTGGGTGCCCAATTCATACCGCCTTGTGCTACATCTAAGCAAAAAAGCTTAGTAAATTACCTCCTCAAGAGTCCAGGACTCTTCTTTGTATTCTGACCGCTCTTAACAGTGCGGTAGTTTGAATTATCTCTGCTCGTCCTTCGATTTCGAACTCTTCCAGCCTCCTTACCCAGCCTTTGGAAATCGTTCCAAGTTCACCAATTACAATTTGTATCACCGTTACCTTTATGCTTCATATCTGTTTTAGTTCTCTGACAAAATCTCTGTACTTGTCTCTCTTTTCTTTGTCTTTGATTTTCACTCTGTGGTCCACCGGGATGGTAGAGTTAACTATTCGGCAGGTTTTCTCTATGTTTTTTTTTAATTAGGTGTTGTCTTCTTGCTGGGATTTGGTGGTCTGTTTGTATCATAATTTCCCAGAAAAATTCATGCGTCTTGTACTCCAAGACTGACTTTATTTGTGTATTTAGCATTTGGTTATATGGTTAAATTTAAACTTCTTGCACAATTCTCATTTATCATCTTGCTCCATCAAGTTGTGTCTGGTCTTATACTCTTTTTGCACTAGTTTTCTACATTCATTAATTATGTGATTAATGATTTTGTCTATCGCCATTTAACCTCCACTTGCTCTTCTACAACATCTTATCTACTTTCGCTTTAACATAGTTTGTCGTTATGGTGTTTTGTGCAGCCGTCAGAAGAGACCCAGTTTCTCTGTTCAAGTTTCTCTTTCTTAGGCATGGCCTGGTTTTCTCGTATGAGATTTCGCATATTAGACATTTGCCTTATACATCGGGATTAGGATTGTTGTCCTCTGGTCCGTTTGCCTAATATCTTGCTTCATTTATCCGAGTTTCTTCAAAAGTAACAGCCCTGGCATTCATCCCTTTGTATAAGCTCAGTGTACCGTAGCCATGAGATGGTTATGAGTGAAACGTACATTGAATGTCCCTAAAGATTGATCACAGGAATCTCGAAACTCGAAAACACTTACGACTTCTTTGTTCTGGTACGAAACTTTTTCTAACTAATAAGCACTTGTTAGTATTTTCTGCATCATTGGTAGACACGTTATGGGTCTGTAGCTGTTATTGGGGGTGGGCAGGTTTTGGAAGTCTTTTTGGATCAGTGTGTTTTTTCCTTTAATCATTCATTCCTGTATATTTTCCTCTTGAAAGCATCAACTCAGTTCAAAAGCCAGTCCGTCGTGGATATTTGGGAACTTTTTTTAAACCCAGAAAAACATGTATTCTGCCATTGACGAACGTTTTCTAATTCGGTACTTTTTCAATGCTGCTATGAGTAAATCTAAGTGTATGTCGGCATCAGTGCCTTCTTTGAGTCTATCATTATGATTATTATTGAAAAGAAATACGGTTAATAATAATAATAATAATAATAATAATAATAATAATGTGAGTTTAGTAAGATTTTTCTTTTTTTTAAAAGAGACAACATTGATTTTTATTTTATTTAGAATATTTGTAAAATGTTGTTGTGAAGTATCTGTAATTATTTTAAATGAAGAATCTTTCTAATTGGCTAAACTATTCTCGGGTAAACTATTGTGAAATATGTAAGATTCATTTAAATTTCGCGCACTAAAATCAGTTTTTCAACAAATGAAGGGAGGACCTTCTAATCTAACGAAAAAAGCAGAAATAGGGAATGTGAAAGCCTCCATCCCGCTAACTTTAGAATAGAAATTTCTTGTAAAGATATAAAAAAGAAAGCCTTTTATTTAGTAGTTAGGTATCAGAATTCGAAGGATAAAACCGTAAATATGGAGTATATCTGATATTTCCTAGAAGGTGAGTTTATAAAGATGTCTCTTCTTTAAAAATTAGACATTGATTTTATTTCGAATATTTGTGAAATGTTGTGGTGAACCATCTGTAATTTTTTAAATCGTTAGATATTCGTGACCCTTTCTCAAGTGGACTAGAGATGAACTTAAACAAATGGATAAAACAACAAGAAAACTAATGACCATGCATAGGGCATTATATCCCAGAGATTACTTTGACAGACTATATGTATCTAGAAAAGAAGGAGGAAGAGGACTTGCCAGCATCGAAGACAGCGTTGACGCATCGATACAACAACTCGAAGATTGCATAGAAAAACATACAGCCATCAGAAACGATACTGACAACACGATGGACAACAGAACGACAATAACTAGAAAACAAAAATGGGAAAAAAACAACTCTATGGCCGCTTTAAACGACTAATAAACACCATCTGACACCAGAAAACCTGGACCTGGCTAAGAAAAGGAAACTTTAAGAGAGAAACAGAATCTCTCCTTATTACAGCACAGGACAACACCATAAGAACCAATCATATCAAAGCGAAAATAGATAGGGCTCAAAATAATAGCAAATGTAGGCTATGCGTTGACAGGGCGGAAACGATCAATTACCTAAGCCAATGCAGCAAGTTGACACAGAGGGAGTATAAGACGAGACGAGACTAGGTCGGCAATGTGATCCACTGGGAAATGTGCAAGAAATTAAAATTTGACCACACTAACAAACGGTATATGCACAACCCAGTAGCTGTCCTAAAAAGTGACACACATAAACTCCTATGGAACTTTGACAAACACACGGATCACCTAATCTCGGCCAGAAAACCAGACCTTGAAAACAAAAAAGAGAATTTGCGAAAGTGTCGACTTTGCTGTCCCAGCTGACCACAGAATAAAACTGAAAGAATGTGAAAAGAAGGATAAGTACTTCGACCTTGCTAGAGAATTGAAAAAGCTGTGGAACATGAAAGAGACGATTGTACAAATTGTGATTGGTGATTTTGACACAATAACTAAATCATTATTAAAGGAACTGGAGGACTTGGAAGTTGGCGGACAAGTGGAGACCATCCAAACTACTACATTATTGAGAACGGCCAGAATTCTGGGAAGAGTCCTGGAGACTTGAGGAGACTTGCTGTCACTCAAACTCCAGTGAAAGACTATCAGCTAACACTGATGTGAAAAAATCCAATGGGTAAATGATAATAATACAAAAAAGAAGTATGTAAAAAACGAATGGAATTTTTTAACATGATTGATAAAAAGAAAGAGAATAAAGTAATTTTATTGGAAAAGAAAGAAAACGAAGAAAATAAAGACAAAAAGGAAAAAGAATAACAAAAAGTAAGTGATGATATTTGAATGAAAGAAAATTAAAAAAAAATTGAGAGAGAGAGAGACATTGAGAGAGAGGGAGGGAGGGAGAGAGAGAGAGGGAGGGAGAGAGAGAGAGAGAGGGAGAGAGAGAGAGAGAGAGAGAACACAAAACTGGAGAAATCTGTGAGAACAGAAAGAAATTACTGACAATAAGAAAATAGAGCAAAATAATAAGAAGAAAAAATTTTAAAAAATCGACTAATGAAGAAAAGTTAAAATCTCTATCACAATAAACACAAAAAAGAAATGAAACTGAAAATCAACTAAAAAATGAATGAATAAATCATAAAAAATGGGAAAGTGGCAAAAGAAAGAAAATTAACCGGACAAAGTAGTAAAAGAAAAAAGAACATACAATGAAGAAAGAAAAAAAATTATAAAGAAAGAATAATAATTAAAAGAAACTTGTAAAGAAAGATTTAAAAAAAGACATTCACGAAAGACATTCAGAAGAATTATAAAAATAAAATGTGGGCTAAAAAAGGAATAAGACCGAAGAAAAGTTACTCTAAAGGAAATAAAAAGAACAAGTGAGGAAATAGTCAAAACAAAAAAAAGAAAAAAACAAAGAAAGAAAAAGAAATAAAGAATTTATAGAATGTTAAGAGTGAAAAAAGATTAAGAAAAAATTCTCTTTGAAAAATAATTGTACATTTTAAAAATAGAATGCGAAGAAAAAAAGAATAAAAGTGAAACATTAGAAAAAGAGGAATATGAATAATGGTTGACAAAAGATTCCAATGGAAGAAAGAAAGAAAGAAAGAAAGAAAGAAAGAAAGAAAGAAAGAAAGAGGAATTAAAGAAACTAGTGAAGGAAGAATTGGAAAAATATTTAGGAAATAAATTCCAAATGAGATAAAATTAATGAAAAAAGAAAGAATAAAAATGAAGAATGGTAACAAAAAAAAGCAAGGAAATGAAAAGAACGACCTGAGAAATGTTCGAAAGAAAGAAAAGAACGACAATTAAAGAAGAAAAAAAGGAAGTAAACTAATGGGAAAAGATGACGAAAGAAAAAAAGAAAGAAACTATTAATGAAAAAAAAAAATATATATATATATATATATATATATATATATATATATATATATATATATATATATATATATATATATATATATATATACACGAAAGTATTATGAGGGAAGAAAGAATACAACTGAAGATAGTTTACGACAGAGAAAAGTAAAGAAAACAATGAATGAAGAAATATTCGAAAAAAAAAGAGAAAACGAAATAAAGAGAAAATGAAGAAAACTAGGTTAGAAGATCAGGAAAAAGTAAAGAAAGAAAATTGAAAGAAAGAAAGAAAGAATGAAAGAAAGAAAGGAGAATTAAAGAAATTAGTGAAAGAAAATTAAGAAAGAAAAACTTTCACCAAAGAATTACAGCAAAATGTATGATGTGAGAAAAGACAGATAAATGAAATGTTACAAGAAAAACAAAAAGAAATTTTTTTTAAAGTGAAGAAAGGTTATGAATGAAATAAAAAAAGAACGAAAACAAAAGAAAGAAAATGAAATTAGGACACTAGTGGAGAAAGGTTATAGATGAAGGAGTGGCCACTAAATAAAAAAAAAAAAGAAAATTGAAAAAAGTAAAGAAATCTTATGGATGAAAGAGTTGTCACTAAAAAAAAAAGGAAAATAAAAAGATTTTATAACATCATTCTTTTGGTGTCAAAATCTTCTAGCAAAACAATCAAACAATAAATAGGCAATTCGCAAAGCAGTGTCACTGGCTAAATAGATTGCTAGGGGTAAATGCATAAGATTCGATTTCTAAACCGGAGATGTTTTTCTTCGGTTGTATGTTTAACACACGATTCAACAGACATAAAGATTGGATTAGTCTTTAATACACTTCAGGCTCTTACCTCCTCAACAGCTTGAAGGTTTGAGGAAGATATCCCAAGGCAATGAACACATTCATCATTAGACTGTTACCATTAGTCAAAATAGTAGTCATTATCAGAAAAAAAAATTCGATTTAATGCTGTGATAAGTTAGTTATCACGACACCAAATTGACAGCGAAAGATTCACACCATTCATGTTAAATGATAAAACACAAAAGATTCTGTAAAGAACTACGGATAAAAAATAAGATGATTATTGAGAATGCCATTAAAAAGAGTTTTGTGGTATATCGTTGATTGAGAAAAAAAAAGAACGAATTTTACAATCAGAAAAATAGACAGCAGTTCTTTCTACATTTCGGGTTTTCACTAATCTACTTTAAAGCGCTTTAAAAAAAAAACAGAAATGAAACCAAAAATATCATTATAAAGAGATTCATATTATGTTGGTTATTGTGCCTGTAAACGCAAAAAGTGAATATATTTTACAACAAGAAAAATGGAGACACTTGGTCTATTTTGATTTTTTATTTATAACTTTACTTTAAAAATAGGAAAATTTGCAACTATTGCCATCAATATAAAGAGATTTGTGTTTTATTAGTGAACAAAAAAAAAAAAAGAATATATTTTACAACCAGAAAATTGGAGACGGTAGGTCTATTTTCATGGCTTTCACAACTATAAAACACTTAGAAAAAATCAGAAAAAAAGTTAAATTATGAATATCATTATAAATATATTCGGGTTATTTTGCTTATTGTGTTAGGGAACAAAAAAAAAAAAAGAAGAAAAATAGAAAAATAGAACGTATTTTTCATCCAGAAAAATTAAGAAGGTAGGTCTATTTTCGGGATGTTGTGTAGGAAACCTTCCACCCCTCTTCAAAGTGAACTGTTCTGCTCGTTGAGTTGTAGAATGAAGACTTTAAGCCTATCAATTGACATAGTACAATACGCTGATCTAGTCTTACTACTCACGCGACTTTTGTACCTTTTATTACCAGCCTAATAAACTCTTTTTATTGTTACATGTTATTTAGTGTTTGTCTTTACAAACCCCAAATTAACATCATAACACGGGACTTGCTCAACTTTACTCGAAAGCGCTTAAAACGAATCAGTAAAAATCAAAACAATGCATTATAGCAAAATTTGTGTTATATTGGTGATTTAGCCAGTGAGAACTAAAAATGAACATAATTTAAAACCAGAAAAACGGAGACCTTAGGTTTATTTTTTAGGGTTTTACGACTTTAAAGTGCTTTAAAAAGCGAATAAAAATTTATCACTATCATTATAAAGAGATTCATGATATTTTGGTGATTGTTTCAGTGAACAAAAAAATAAATAAATAAAAGAAAAAAAGAAAAATAGAAAGCATTTTCCAACCAGAAAAATGGAGACCGTAGGTCTATTTGGGGGAGTTTTATAACTTTACTTTAAATGACTTTAAAAAATTGTTTAAAAGCAAAACTGTGAACATTTTTATAACTAGAGTTTTGTTATGTTAGTGACAGCGCCGGTGAACAAAAAAGAGAACGTATTTTACAACCCCAAAAAATGGAGACAGGAAGTCTATCTTGGAGCGTTCTCATCATTTTTAAGCATAACGGTTATTGACGTAAGATTTGAAATAGGCAACCTGAGAACAAATTTTGGACGGTGGAGTCTGCGTTTCAATTTACAATAATGCCTCGAGGGAAAGGCAAGACTGTCTTTTCTACTGACTACTCAACTTTGAATAAATAAGTGGGTAGAATTAATTTTTTAGACATCAGGTTATGAGAAGGTAAATTTTAAATTCACACTAGCTGTACTTCACTTAAAAATTGACCTTGTTTCACATCCTGTCCGTGTTGGAAAGTTTAATCAATGAGTACATCATCACACAAAGCAAATCTACAAGTAAGCGTAGTACAGATTTAGCAGAAGACCAGGAGTATGGGAACCCAGTGAGAATTGAAATCAGTTGCGAACACTGTACCTCCACCGCGAAAATGAGACATTGTTATTGTTTGGCTGGAAGCAGTCAAAAAGATAGAAGGATAGTTTTGACAACATAAGGGAATAATTGTTTCATTGTTCCCACTTGATAAAACAAAATCGACGGTGGATTTGGCCTGGAAAGTTTGGGCCTGTCAATCATCCAGAAGGTTAAGTGCAAGTGACTGTTGAAAACGAAAATTAATATAACATTTCTTTTTCAAAATTCAAAGCAATGGAAAAGATTTTTTCCCGATTATAATTTTTAAAACATATCTGATGCAATATCACACAAGCTTAAATTTAGTTTTTGTTCCAAATTGAGGAATTCCAGCCTTTTTGGGTGATTGTGACAGTGAGAATTAGCAGTACAGCCAACCGAAGACAATGAGTTAATTATTGAAATCCAAATTAGGAGAAAATTGATATTCTCAATAAACTTGCCACCCAATCCCTCAGATAAGAGATATATGTAAAAGCAAAAGGTTTCATCCCTCACTAGACTGAAGCGCGTTGGTTTGTTTCCACGATACTCTGAGTTTTGACCTTGTACCAGACTGCCTGAGTATAGGAAGCGAAGAAGGCTTAACATGATACGATTCTTGTGAAATAATACTTAGGAATGAGAAAGCTAAACATAATCACCATATGAGAATGTCTTATGCTAGACTATAGAAAGCAAGAATAAAGTTGGCAGCCTTAGTCGAGGGTGACCCGAAGGCTCCCTTTTCCATAGCTACTACACAGAGTTGTAGGTGAGGGCACTACTCCATTCCAAAGATTGCTCCATTTTACCCTTGATCCTCATCTTATAGTGCCGAGTGCCAAGCAAGGTGGCATCAAGTACCATTTTTTGAGTCTTTGGTATGACTCGACCTGGAATTGAACCCCGGTCTCCCGGACCATTGGCGAACACTCTACTCATTAAACCAAAAACTTATACAATAAGTTGAGAGGTCTTGTATCTGACTTTGAATGCTTAAAATTGACTAACTGGTAATTAGTGAACTGGATTTATGACTAAAACTTCCTACCTCTGGGATGGATGAATACGTGTACTGTTTTTTAAAGTCACTTTTTTTACGAAATATTGTTATTGTTATAAGCCGTGTTTTGTTCTCTGTTGGTGTCGACTTTTTTGTGCTTTCTTATTTATGAAGTCTCACCCGTCTAATCATCAACTGGTGATTCTTAAACTCAGTATTAATCGATTGAGTGATTGATTGGTGGATTGATTTTAACGGCATGTAAAATCGTCTAGGGTTATTTCATGCTTAGAGAGCAGGAATTAGAGTTCATTGTACATTTATATTTATTTTTTGTATAGTTGTTTCTAAAGATTTTTTTTTTTTGCATTCTAGTACGAATAATTTGTTGTTAACCAGATCTATTTAACACATAGATGGGGTCTACACAAGAATACTGCGAGCAATATTGAACAAGTCCTGGAGACAACACTCTACAAAGCAGCAGCTGTACGGCCACCTACCACCCATAACGAAAACTATACAAGTTAGACGACCCAGACAAGCAGGGTACTGTTGGAGAAGTAGGGACGAGCTCATAAGTGATGTACTCCTAAGGACCCCTTCACATGGACGTAAAAGGCAGGGCGGCCATCTCGAACCTACACACAGCAGTTCAGTGAGGATACGGTATGTAACCCAGGGGACCTACCAGAAGCGATGAACGATAGGGAGAGGTGGCGAGAGAGGGTCAGGGATATCCGTGCTGATGGCGCGACAAGATGATGATGATGAGATGGGGTCCCCATCAGAGTGGTCATGGAAGTAATGGCATTGAAGAGCTACGTGAAACTCCAAATATCTACAAAACTGGAGCCTTACCATCAGATGCAGGTTAGTATAGTAATCAGGGCACTCACTTAGAGGGGAATCTTATCCCTCTGTGTGTATTTAATAACCTCTCTGCATGAGCAGGAAGTGACGCAAGGTCATTTTAAGTGGAGTTTTACAGGTTTCTTTCTCAAAGACTGGTTGCTATCCCAATATTAAGGTGCTCAGATAGTCTGTTTATTTACCCCTACCTAGAAGGAGAATATTAAGATTCATATGTTTCTCAGGGGTATTAGCCCTACGTAAAATTCAAACAGACTCGTCCAGGTTCTGAACACGGATCGCCGTATCTATTTCCAATAGCCATAACGATGAACCTCCTGGAAGGGTATATTTAAGCCTCGCTGACTGCTTGGAATAATAGTTTTAAATATCTACTTTTGATACAAAAATGTACATAGTTATATGCTATCAAATATTCTCATTTAATAAGAATGATTATTAAATAGACCTATTCAACCTGTAGATTGGTTTGGTAATGCCAAAACCATCCCTATAGAAGAAGAACAGCGATACAATTAAAGCTATATTGAAAGGGGAATAAGGTAGTTATACTTTTCCCAATGTACCGTAGGACCAACTTTTTGTGCTGTAAAGAAAGAAGTTCGCAGAAAAAGAAATACTCAAACTCGAAGGTAAAGGAAAAAAAGTATAGTAGTCGTTTTTATTCAGCTATGATCACTGCAACTCGAAAAGTTCCTTCTTCTCCCTTCCTCTCGGTGGTGACGGTGTGTGTATGTGAGCTGGCTGTTTGACACACGCTTGTCATAGCAGATAGGTCGTAGCAGACTGGGGTATGACGGGTCGGGGCCTCCGGAACCTTTAACGCACCCGTTTTGACAACTGCCTTTAACTCTTCCAAAATCTCATTACTTGTTTTCTTATATAGTGATTTTGGAGAACAAATCGAAGATTCGCAAATGATCAATGTCACTAGCGAAACACGTGATGATACATCTGTGATCATTTCAAAATCACGTCTAACTTTGCAGGTCATTCTGCCCGCACACGGTAGTCTCGTGACACCTTCACTGATTGACGACAGCGCCCGTCCGTAATATTACACCACGAGGATTAGTCCGAAAGTGAATGTAATTGCACAAGTGGGGTTTGAACTCGCTTATTTGACGCTTCAATTCAACACTTCAGCTACAACACAACGGGAACTTCCTCAATTCGAACAGTTGATGGAACACTTAGCGGTACAAACCCTTCAAGAGTAATGTTAATGATTTTGTACTCCACACTCCTTCGAACTCTCGAACAATTGCCTTAACATTAGATGCAGTTTACAGGACACTGTTATTGGGTACGTATTGAATATATATCGAAGGCAACATGCATTAAGATGTTATAAAATTAGCTAAAGTCAGTAAATATCATTTTGATTACAATGAGAAAACTGATGATATTGAGGAATTGTGAGAAGGAACTAGATTACTGCTACAATATAAAGTCAGTTCACGAGTTCATCGTAGCATGAAAGCCTTGTCGAAAGCGCCAGCTTTGTTGTTTCAGTGCATGGCATAATTATATAATTCTCTCGTGCTGTTCCCCTTCAGGACTATGTCTCTATTGCATTTCAAAAGTCTTTTTGCTAACGCTTTTTCTTGCAATTTTAACGCATGCGTGAATATTCAAAACCGGCAACAAAAGCGCATGCTCAAGACGCGCACATGCGCAGAGAAAAATGCATGAATAGAGAGAGAATTGAATTGAGGAAAAGAAACATTAAGCACTTCAATAAGATTAACTACAGAACAGATTCAAGTTCTATACAATGGTTCTTTTTTTTTCTCTGTATTGCTAGAAGTTATATTAAGTCCCGTTTGTATGCCTTCGCTTATTAAATAACAAGTCGACTGCACACAGCGCAATTTCTCGGCTTTATTGTTTTGGTCTGATCTCTGAAAAGAAAAGAATGAAGAAAAACGGCTGAACCAAAATTCGAAGAAAAAAAAAAAGACGAGGTAAGTGTGAAAAGCAAAGTAATTGTGTTTGAAGCCGTTGATTTATAATGGTATTTGTTCTAATAACATTTCAAAGATGGAAACAATACTGGCATTCTGAATTGAGAAGGTGTTTCCTGAAAACAAGAACAAAGCCGGTGTTTAACTTATAAGGATAGTTAGCAAGCTTCTTTCGATTGACTAACAAGAACATTTAAAATAAATTCTGAAACCATGGAAGGCCCAAGCAATTCTGGCCTTTCAAGCAAGCTGAAAAGCTACGCTCTAAACTAACATATGAGTAGCTTACTTATTCATTCTTGTTCAACAGAGAAAAGAAGAAATATATTGGAATAAAAAGAGTTTTACCAAAGTCAGATAGAAGAAAACAATGCCGACAAAATGTAATCAACTAATATTTTAGAAGATTATGTCACCAATGCAATCTAACTTAAGACTTTCTGGTAGTGAGAAGTGTAAAAAGACTTTCATTTCTATAAGTCGGCGAGGGTAAAAGGGAGGTTCTGAAGTTCAATTTAAACAACTTGGGGTTATATAAGCTGAGTAGACTCATCCTCAATTACTTTTCTATCAACTTTAGATTGAATACAAAGAAGAGTGACAAAAATAAAAAAAAAAGATTTCAGTTACAAGGAGAGATTGGAATAACATTTACTATTTTTCTAGAAAGATAAACGAGAAGGGATCTGAGATTTTCAAAATAATCAATGGAATTTCTAATTATGGCTGACATGTTTTCAATATATCTCCTCGAATTGGAAATTTACAATCAAGATAGATTTCAAAAACTAATTCTGCTTACAATTGGATTTTTTAAAATCAAGTAATATATTTTGGAAGAAATTGCCAAATCAGATTATAATTTCGGCCAGACTTCCTGATAGTAAAAAAAAGACAACCTACTAAATAGTGTATTTTGCCGTCCGACTGATCATAGGGCAAAACTGAAAAAAAGCGAAAGATAGATAAGTTCCAGGACCTTGCTAGAGAACTGAAAATCTCTGGAACATTAAAATGACAGTTACACTAATTTTAATTGGTGCGCTCGGTACAGAAACCAAAGGATTGATAAATGGTTAGGAGGACTTCGAAATAATAGGGTGGGTGGAGACCATCCAAACGACAGCGTTTTTGAGATCGGGCAGAATACTGAGAAGATTCCTGGAGACTTGAGGAGACTTGCTGTCACTCAGACTCCACTGAGCAATCATAAGCTAACGCTGGCATGAAAACTCTCAAAAGAGTTGAATAATAATAGTAATAATTTCTCGTCTTCTACTTGTTGCTATTCGAAGTACATTTTGCTTTCCCTTATCTAAGAAAGGAATGTGCTTTTTCAGTATCAAATAACAACTAAGAAAAGATAAGTAAAATGAAAAAAAGATATTAAATAAAATCCCCACAAAGAGAAATTCAAGCGAGAACCAAGACTAACATTCTCACCAGAAGCAACTTTTTTCGTGTTGGGTAAACTTCTTAAACAAAATTCTACTTGCATTTAATTAAAAAAAAGTAATATTTTGACAAGTTACTTGTTTTTTTGTAACTCCCTGATTCTAAGGAGAAATACTTTTACCGTGGGTTAACAAAAAGTGAAATAACCAACGACCAACCGAACCTTACAATAGAGACTCTATGGCGTAAGATGAAAACACAATCTTCTGTTTCGAAAAATATTTTACTATATCAGGAGGGAAATTTAACTATCACTACTACCCTGAAAGTGATAGTAACTGTCTTTTGACAACTCTCTGATTCGCTAAGGTCAAAAACACCTAATGATGCCCACACTATTAGAGAAAGACAACCACAACATATTCTTTCTTTATTCATTTTTCCACTCCACTGCTGAGAAGCAACTTCAACATTCTGTCTCTTATTGACAAGACAAAAGGCTGCAATAATCTACACTGGCCAGGGAAATAAACTGTCAATGCCGAAAAATTTCAGCATCGACAAAATTACAACTTGTCTGACGGTGGTATCTTTCGTCAGACACAAATAAATAAAAAAAATTAATCGACAAAATTTACATTAAAAAATATTAGTGACTGACTTAATTTTTTTTTCTACATTCAACTACGCTAACAATAACAAAAAACTAAATTAAAAAAATCCCTGACGAAATTTACGACAAAAAAGAAAAACCTTATCTTTTATTTTATATTTTTAATATTCATTTCTAATATTTATTCATACCACTTTGTAATTCATTTCCAACACATCCCCACACAAAATAGAGGAGCTACAGTAACAATGTGGAAAAAGAGATTTATTTTTGTGTGCAGTGTGCGTTTTTATTTATTTATCTATTACTTTTCAACAAGAAGGTATATTAGTAACTGACTTCATTTTTTAACAGTCACTTACTCTAGCAAATAAAAAAGAAAAGAAAAAGAGAATTCACGCCATTTACATATACAAAACTTTCATTCCCTACCCATCCCAGCCTATCACTGACAGTATTTTAATATATTTCTCCAGCGGCACCCTCTGCCGGAATATATTCTAACATACCAAAAACATTAAGAACAAAACACATCTACAAAATTTAACAATAGCAAAAAAAAAAAAAAAGAAAAAAAGTAAAAAAGAAAAAAAAGAAAAGTATATTCAAAAAGCTTCAAGCTCCCATCCTCAACAAATTTGGATGTATGAAAAGATATGAAAAAAATTATACATTTAAATTACACTCATGATACATGTCCCATATGGTATACGTATCGTTTAAAATACAACCAAAGTAATTATTTTTTGTGTATATATATATATATATATCCAAACAGACCAGCTTCGTCAGACACGAAATGCAACTTTCAAAACCCTGTGCACAGCACCAATCTCTACGAAATTCAGCCAAAATTGTCAGAAAATATCCTTTGGAGCTTCCATACAGCCATATCCTCTCTTCACACCTTACCCGGTGTAGTGAACCTTAGAATTTAGGACTTAATTAACTTCCCAACAAGCCGATATATGAAACAAGGTTGGTTTCTCGTGGAGAGCCATTTAAAAATCGACATCCATGCCTGGCTATTTAAAAAAAAATGCAGGACCCCTTCAGCATTATTCCTATTGGGGCAACTCAAGTACCATGCAATAATCTCAGCCTTGCAAAGTAGGAATTGCCTGGTGGGAAGGCCACCTGGTACCAAGCAGTTAGCAAAGTAACACCCACTCAGCACAAATGCCAGGTGAACCTCGGAAAACCGAGTGGTTGTGCTTATAGTCAGAGATCATAGGTCATTACCCACTACATTAGTACCGTATATCGACTTGTTTGCGGCTATCCTTCACAAGAGCCTATCTACAACTGGTCCAAGAAAAGAATATGAGTTTGCATCATCCACACATCAAGAAAGAAACAAGTTATTCACAGCAACTACTTCCATTTTCCGCAACACATGCTAAGCCGAAGCACTGAGCGGAAGAAGACGAGGGAGGGCAAGGTACCAGGGCAGTCAACAGAAAAAATCAGCCAACAGAAGAAGGCAGTCAATAGAAGACAGTCAATAGAAGTCAGGAGACTTAAATCAATCCTAAAACACTTTTGGAAATTATTTTTCGGGAGGCACTGGCCGACATTAGACATACAATAATCTTCTTAAAGGATAAAAACAACTCAAAAAGAGTCATATATAAAACATATACCCTGCTGTATTCTACCAACGGATAATGGACTTCTATAAAGAACTTTTGTTTCGTCACACATATTGTTATCAGTGCTAATCTTGAACTCAAAAGTTTCGTGCCAAGTACTTCTTAAATACCAAGCACCACAAGCAGGCCGACCAAATTCGGTTAGTTAATTGTTGCATGTTTTGAAACGACCAATCAACGTACAGAACACAAAATCCAGTCAACAAAATAACATACTTTACGTTCAGATTCTATTCTTTGTAACTCAAGATTCAAATTTACAAAATTTACAAAAAAATTTATTTAACCGACCTGTACTAAATAATAAGAACATTGACTCTTCTTCAGTGTATTGAGCAATAAAATTCTCAAAAAGAGAAAGAAGCTTTACATTGTTACTAGAATCAACTTTTAAATTGTCGGAGGAAACTTCTACCAAAAATTTCTAGTTGTCCTCGAATAAAGGAGTAATATCGATAATAATTCAACTGCCAAATCCAATAATAACCAACAATCAACTGAGCCTTTGTTGTAAATCGAACTGGGTAAAATAGATCCCAGTGATCGCTAACAAAAATAGAGTCTTCATTTGATCACGTTCTCCGCCAACAAGAATAATGTCTTCACTCGATAGATCGATCAATCTTATCCTTTCTCACGCACGTGGTATTTTTATGCTTAGCTGGTACATTCACTTAAAAAAAATTGCATATGTCTCTTTCGCAAATTCTCCATACTTGTGAGCGCGTTTTTTTTAAATTGAAATTTTAAGGCGGACATATTTTTTTCTATTTTGAGCGTACTACTAATATTGCACAAACATGCCCTCTTTGCCACTTTAGATAAGTCATCTTCTCTTTTACCAACTTGGAAAAAATAACAATGAAGGCTTCCCATGGTAGAGTTGTTTACCAATGGTTATCATTGGTTAGATGAACCTACACATTTTCTTCAATATTAGATAACACAACAAATGTTTTCATGCAGTAAATCAACCAACCAAAAATCCAAACTGTTTAAGTAAAATGTATTATTTTCATCTATTTGACCATTCATGTCTCCACCGATGATTAGTATGCATGGAATGTGTAGACCTCGGAAGATAGCTAGTCGAAGAAGGTTGTGGTATTCGTTTCATCACTGTCATTTGTGAGACTGCAGCAAGAGGTGATCTTTGAGTATGATTTGCCATTAAATTTAGCACATAAAATTCTAATTTGAGTTCTCTATATGCTAATTAGAGAATTTTAGGCCCAAGGAGGTGGAAGAATTCCTATTCTTCCTATGGTGGCATTAACGAAGTTTTTCCTCGCAGAGGACGAGACAAATATCCACCCATTACCGTATTATGGTTATCTCATGAATGTGATACATTTCGGTCGGTTGTGGTACAACTGAGCGGATCTGTTTGAGTGCCGGGGAGACCTAGTATTCGCATTACACGGCCGAGACTGATATATTCCTTGATCTTCAGGGGCCTGTCCTCCAGGCTCTAATCCACATTGGAGGAGCTAAGTTTATTGTCTAACGCCAGAGGTTCCCCTTTTTAGGGTAATGTCGATGAGGGCTGAGGCATTTTTGGAGCCACTTGCATATCTAAGCTACAGGCTAGCATCCGGAACCCACATTAAAAATGACCTTGTGTCAAATCCTGCCTGGTAGGAGACAGGGATTTGATATACATTACCGGTATCATCGTATTTGATTTTAGTTTACTATGGTAATATTTATATTCTGACAAGAATATTAGGTCCATATTTTCATCTGCTGCAGATACTGTGAACTCAGATAGTTACTTTATTTGGTGTAAAGTCCTCATGTTGAATATCACTATGTTAACGATGTTTTTGCACCTAAGTACGTTGAGTTTGAACTCTGTTGTACTCTTTTTCGTACTCGGGGACTAGCACTCAAATATCTGTAAAACACACCCATTTTTAGCCATGAGAAGGATGATGTTATTTGGATTCACGTTTTGAATTTAAAGCTAGGTAATTTTTCGTGGGCTGTTTTTATTTTCTCATTAATAGACGCCATTCTATAAAGTTGAATGGCAGCAGGTTCTTAATTGAAGGATTTGATTCTGACCGTTGTCCTATGAGGTTTTCCACCAAGCACCTTTTGAAGTATGCTGTTGGACCCAACTTTAAATTCCCCCGCCTTCGTTCACATGCTACATACACATGCTACATGCTACATCCCATGGTTTCCATTGCTTTGTGTTGGTGTGTCTCGCAAAATATCCTTTTTCCTTAGGGACTATTATACTTTGAGAAGCCGGAGCAGGTTATCTAAGGAGTTATAGAGGTGAGCGAAAAAGTCAAAAAGAAAAAAAAAAACACTCCTTATTTTCCTAAAGTTTAAAATCCAAATAACCTATCTTAACTTCTTTAGTTAAATGTTGGATGATACATTTGACAATTTTATTCTGGAGGTAGTGATACGGAGTTTTCTGATATGAATGAAATATTTTTATTTTGGTGAAATTTCTCTTATTTCTGCATAATTTCAGACTTTTGGCTGTCTTTATTCCATTTCTTCAAAATAGATAAAGAGTAATAGTGATGCTGCCATATACAACTTTTAAATTGAGAAAGTTTTAACATAGCATAAATTAACGTACACCCTCCAATTTTTTATACTCGAGTTTGAGGGGTTGATCTTAAATCCGAATATGATTTCTCTTATGTGGTCGTTTTCCTGTGACAATCATTTTGACATACCCGCCCCCTATTTTAGTCCTCAGCTGAGAGTTTAACATTTACCTCTGTTTCTACTTTTCTTATTTAATTTTTTTTTGGGAAAAGGGACAATGAGTATTTACAAATGATCCTACACAAATAACCATAGAGAGGTAAGAATATTTTTTACTCTGTGGCAGAAAGGATTTTGTATTTTTGTTTGGCACGTAATTTAATTCGACCGTTAGGGTCGACGCATATTTTCACCCAATCAGGATGACTTATCCTATTCATCCCGGACCATCTTTCCGGGCAGCACAAATTGGGGAAGTTGTCAAACACTCTGCCTTTTTCAGAACTGCTTCGTTAAAGACAGACGTCTTACAGTCTGCTCTTCAACAGCAGCAGCAGCACCATCGACACAATGAAGGAAGCCGTCTAATTAATGGACCTCTTGCGTCTATTCTCTTAGACTAAGGGTTTCCGGTTGAATATGAATTAGATGAAGTCAATGCGCCACACACAGGAACAACTTTACGTCACCCCCAAAATTGGTTATGTCGACTGCGATGCAAAAAAATTCCGCTCCGACGCCTAGCTACTTCACCTCTGGGCAACATTTTCTGGAGACATTCACGCTTCTCCCCGAAACAACCAGAACCACAAACTCACGGTGACTACACTCGTTTCTGTCCTCAAACAGCAAACACGACTTTTGCTACACTATGGCGAACATATTTCCCACACAAATTCAAAAATGCCTTTACCTAACGATGCACGTTTCGCTCAGGCATTTAGCTGCTAAAATGTTTTCTCAACTCTATCATAAATTCATTTCGTTTCCTTACTCCTTTCCTTCCTACGAGACTTGCAGCATAAACGTAAGCCCTTTTTTTTCCATGATGCCATTAAAAACCTTCGTATAAAACCTTACGCCATCTTCATACTTCTTATCTCTCTCATTTATTTACCTTTTACCCTTTGCGAGGAAGTAACATAACATAGAGTAAAGTTTATAAAAAGTTTCACAAGGTTGGTAGAAATTCCATAGATCACACTTTGTGGGTTACTAGTAATAGAATTTCCAGATTTTTGAAGACAAAATTATCCTTGATTAGTAAGGCAAAATCTTTTAGATATATATATACACACAAATTTCCGAAATATCAGCAAACATATCAATAAATTTTTAGTTATTCTCACGCTTGCTTTTTTCAGATTTTTAATCAATATAGTCTCAAAGAGCAAGGCTTCTTTCTGTCAGTTCCTTAAATGAAGATTTCTTCAGTCAGAGACATCGTTGTCGTCAGATTCTAGCCATTCTCTTGCACCTTCCCTTCCCATTTTTCTTTTCATACATGTTTACTCAGATTACTAATTATGAAATTTCCAGGTTTTTAAGGATTCATTTTTTCTTTCACAGTAAGACAAAGACATGTATAAATATATGCACGCAAAATTCCAACGAACATACACTCAGTAAGTTTTAGTTCTTCTTTGCTTGCGTCTTCCGATTTTTGACACATACTTATCTTCTCAAACCTTAAACGTTATTTTACTTATTGTTTTGGCACTTGAAGGGGTCACAAAGAAAACAGAACACCATGGTTATAGTATAGGTATATATTTATAAGAACAAAAGATGGTTACAAGAATATAGGACGGTAAGCTCATTCGCATAACAACAAGGTTAGCTTCCGCATCTAGATTGACTTCGCATTGCTGCGTCTTCCGGTATTATGGCAAGTGGTTGAGTCCATTAGTTGGTGACTCCGCCACAACACTTATGGACACCAAAGTGAATATTTATATATATAATTGTTTTTTTTATTTATTATTACACCACCAGAGCCACACACACACAAACACACACACATATAGATACATATATATATAATAATTGAAATACCATGGCCAGAGAATCCGGTAAGTACTTCCTTGCAACATACGGAACACTGGGCAGCTGTTTCGACCTTATTAGGTCCCATCAACAATGAATACCGTGATCTTCAATACTGGAGATCGAACCACCAACCACAGAAAGCAGAGCCGAAACTCTACCACTGGGCCACCAATCCATATCCCATAAAAGCCATGCCAAATTAACTAGTCATGGCTCTACTTTGTGTAGTTTTTGGTTCGATCTCCAGTGGAAGAGATCACGGTGTGCACTGGCGATGAAACCTCATAATAGCGAAATAGCTGTCCAGTGTTCCCTATGTCACATGAAAGTGCTTACCAGATTTTCTAGACATGGTAATTCAATTACTATAATACAATTCCTCTATTCAAATGTTATATATATATATATATATACCGGTAAGTGGCTCTAGAGGTTTAATTATTATTGTAAGAAATGGACTTACCAAACCTAGTTGAAATACTGGACGATTTTTTTTCACATAGCTAATACTTTTGAGGTGCCCGTGTTGTAATGGTTATCGTCGTAGGAAATGAACACGGCGACACGTGTTCAAATCCTGGACGAGACTAATTGCATTTCACATAGCACTAATAACCTTGGGAAAGGTATGAATCCAATTATTCTCCCTCCAGCTATGGGTAAATAGTAGGGCAGACAAGGTTCTCCAGCCTTGGTGAGGCAACTAGTCTAGGAGAAGGAAAGCTTTGAATTCAAACCTGTTAAACTTCGCTTAAAAATTGACCTTGTGTCATATCCTGCCCGAGCGGAGTGGTTGGTAAATATGAATACCTTTGAGAAAGTTATGAATCTAATCATTTCCCTCCATCGATTGGTAAATATTAGAACAAACTGATGATTTTTAACCTTTGAATGACGTCTGGTTTGGGAGAAATAATACTCTCCTCGTTGCGTAGGGGATGGTACATACATATATATGCAATTCTTTGTTTACCAGGTTAAGAATAACCACGTATTTGAAATAACCAAATTTGTACAGATGTAGATGAAAGAGCTTTTCTTTGATTTCTATTTTATTGTCTCAAATGTTTCATACAAACTCTCACATAATGCCCCCTAGCGAGCTTATATGGTCTACACTGAAACAACAAACATAGCCTAGTTATCATGTGACCTCATTTCTTCCAACACACGCCATTTCCCAGGCAATGACTTAGACTTCATATCAGATAAATATCCTATTCTATTTCTTTTTTTCTCCAGATTTCGTTCTTTGATTAATGTTTAAATGATTCGTTTATGATTTAATTGTTCTGCCTTAGATACTAACAGGTGTTCCTCGAACTTGCCGCTCTGTGTGACCACTTGTTTTCCTGATACATTTGGCCATTTTGTCAATAGACCACTGTGACGTCATGTCTGCTGTTATCAAAGAAAATCTTCCCAATATTCTGTAATATGACTTAATTAAAAAAATACATGAACAACACTAATTCACCGTGACGTGTAGCCGTTATTGTCACAAGTTATTATACTGTATTAACGATACTAATTTGATATAATTACGACTGAAAATAATCTTTAGTGGCTTATCTTGTTTTAGAAAAAAAATACTTTTACCATCCAAACGATAAATCATAAAACTGAGAATGGTTGTAGTGCTTGTGTAATAATGGCTAAAGTGCTGGACTTTGGTTTAGAAGTAAGCAAGTTGAAACTCCAGTCCCGCTATTATATTCACTTTCGAACAAATACTCTTAGGAAAGGCATAAACCTATTTTACCCCAGTCCAATCTGTTGGGGCAGTAATATACACAGACAGCATTACTGTATAGGGATAAGATCCCCAACTAACGAATGTCTTAGTGTACCATAGCCACATACGGATATGTGAAACGTACATTTAATGTTCGTAACATATATTCATAGAACATAGGAATCCCGAAAGACGAAAAAAACTAATGACTTCTTAGTTCAGGTACGAAACCTTTTATTACCTTTGAGTTAAAGGTTTCGACATAAGGAAGAGAGATGCACAATATTTCTATGATGACTTTTCCATCTGACCCCCATCATGTGCGGCGCCCGTAGCGCACAAATTCGTCTGGCCTCAGCGAACCCCGAAAGTCGACCCTTCCCGTTCGGGGTCTAGTTCTCAAGTAACTGACTTTCTTCAAAATCCCGCAAATCCTCTGCGTGCGCTTTCGGTGCATGACGTCATTCACATCCACTGGTCAACCTTTCTATCTGGGATTTTTATTTTGGTATCTGTGAACGACACATCCTCCCCACGCGAGCGTCAACACCTGTGCTCAAGTTTGCACCTAACTAACCCATGTGCTGAGCCGAAAGGTTCTCTGCCTAACTAAACCCAAAGGCAAGATATATAAAACGAAATCCCTCGGCCATTATATTACACCAGGTATGATATTAAACAATATGTTGATGAGGTTCCAGTAATCCAGGAGCTTTGGGGGATGTGGAGTTGTCCTTCATTACCATCGCTCCCAGGTCTACTTGGGCCCGGAGTGGAAGCACCAGAAGGGGTCCTATCTATGGGTGGAATATAACTTTGATATTAAAGCTGTGTACAAACAACTGACTTATGGTAAATTGTATTGTTAGAAATAGACGTGTTTGATCATTTAGCTGTATGTTAACAAATGAATGTTGTTAAATTGATTTCTTAGTGATACATTGTAATAGATGGGACTATTTAACATTTTGCAAAAAAAATGATTAATATTTGATTAAAATTATAAGTGTTAAATAGCGACAATTTGGACGATTTAACTGTGTACAAAGTATAACAATACTAATATGCAAACAAATTAGTTCTGATTTAAAATCGAAAATTGAACCAAATGACTTATGTTAATTTGTCATTGCTACATATCAATACTTGGAAATATTTAACTGAGTGCAACAAAGAGTAATCGTAAATAGAATAATTTCTATTAGAGAGCATTGCTTAAAACCATTTAACTGTGTGCAAAAAATGTGTTCAGTCTCAGTAAAATATTATCTTCATAATGTGTTTTCAAATCATAAATATATATATATATATATATATATATATATATCCAGGGAAAGGGGTAGCGCCTTCCTCTACGCTTCGGTGTAGTAACTATTCAAAAGAGATCCTTCTGGATGCCCTTGACTATGGTCGCCAACTTATATATATATATATATATATATATATATATATAAGTTGGCGACCATAGTCGAGGGCAACCAAAATGCTCTCTTTTGAATAGTTACTACTCCGAGACGTAGAGAAAGGCGCTACCCCTTTCCCTGGTTATATATATATATGATTTGTAAACACATTATGTTGATAATATATATATATATATATATATATATATATATATATATAAAGTATTTGCCATTGGATTCTGTACAATGGCTGATATCCCCAAAAACCCAGTGAAGCCAAATAATATATCTTTAATATGTATCTTTAATGAGATCATAGCCTTGGAGTTGGGGTATAGGAAGTACTCTTTCATTACCATTGCTCTCAGGTCCACTCTGACTTGGAGTGATAGTACCTCTTATGGTCCCTCATATAGTTCAAATAGAACTGTTCAATCTTTTATGAGGGATTATTATCATAAAATTGAATTATAAAATTATTAGTTTTAAGTTGGATTTAACTATTTGCCCACAAATGATTAATATTAGATAGAATTATTAGTGTTAAAAAGCAATACTTGAAACTATTTAATTGTGGGTGAAACAAATGACTAAAATCAAATAGAATTCTTTTTGTTAGCAAAACTTGAAACCATTGTATAGTGTTCAAATAAATGAGCTCTGCTCTGTTTGAAAATAATGTTACCGACAAACTATTCACTTGAAATTTAGCATACCACCCACAAATAGAAAAAAACAAACAAAACAAAACAAAAATAAAGCACACACACACACACACACACACACACATATATATATATATATATATATATATATATATTTATGTAATGGTTATCGTCGCGAGACGAGTTCAAATCCTGGACGAGACTAATTGCATTTTATATGGCACTAATACCCTTGGGAAAGGTATGAATCCAATTATTCTCCCTCCAGCTATGAGTAAAAGTAGGGTAGACTTGGTTCTTCAGCCTTGGCGAGGCAACTAGTCTAGGAGAACGAAAACTCTGAATTCTAACGTGTTAAACTCCGCTTAAAAATTGACCTTGTGTCATACCCTGCCCGAGCGGAGGGGTTGGATATATATATATATATATATATATATATATATATATATATATGCAGTAGTAGTAGATAATAGAAATGAATCTAATAATATGGAGAAATACTGAAAGACAAGGTATTCCAAAGAGAAGAATTTAATATAAAAGAAAGACAAAGTTAAATGAACTTAGAAAAGTCTATCATCCTTTCTATGTCCCGATGATGGCTCATTATAACGTCGACTTTCTTTTAGGTTAAATTCTTCAGTTTGGATTAGCTTGTTTTCCAATTTCTCTCCCTCTCTCTCTCCCTCTCTCTCTCTCTATATATATATATATATGTATACATAAGTGTATGTGTGTGTGTGTGTGTGTGTGTGTGTGAGTGTTTGTATTTTGTTAAATATGACATACCATATAGCCACAATATCACTCCCCACACCTACAATGTTACATCAAATATCCACAATGTCACAACATATATCCACAATATCCCACCATGTATTGTGACGTGACAGTCTACATTGCGTTGAGGGTAACCCCTTTCTCCCTCCACCCAACTATGGTCCCTACAGAGTGTCGTTTCAACTACAATGGCGTCAAAGCGGCGGCGAGCGAAACAGACATTCAAAACTACAAAGGGCCACGGATTGGGTAACGACAGCCAATCAGATGACCGTATCATCATGCAAGAAGAGAACAGGATAAAAGACGATAGATGACTGCTGATTAGATAACGATAACCAGTCAGGTGACATTATCATACAAGAGGTGAACCGGGTAAAAACTATAGACGATTGCTGATTGGGTAACGACAGCCAATCAGATGACCGTACTGTCATACCAGAAAGGAACTGAATAAAAGATTATAGAAGACAACTGATTGGGTAACGACAGCCAATCAGACAACCGTATTACGACGCCGGAAGGGAAACGGATAACTAAGCACGGGAAACTATTTTAAAAAAATTTAGTTGAGACCAACACGTCGAATAGTTCAGACATAACCGATATGTTATGTTAGACATACGCTATGAATGCTAAATATCTCCATTATACCTTCTGTATGATACAGTGTCAACTCACCTCCGGAGATAAATAAGAAATGTTCGAAATGGAAGTGAAAAGATTCCATAGCCGCATAAAAAAGATTCAGAAGTACCGAAACTCGACTGAACGAAAACGTCGCAGTGGAAAAGAGTGAAAGAAATGAAAAAAAATAAATAAATAAAAAAGCAAAAGAAATTGAATGAACTGAAGAGTTGAAAAGATAAAACTGTCAATCAAGATAAGTTATCATATTTACCAACCCCTTCGCTCGGACAGGATATGACACAAGGTCACTTTTTAAGCGGAGTTTAACAGGTTTGAATTCAGAGTTTTCCTTCTAGACTAGTTGCCTCCCCAAGGCTGAAGAACCTTGTCTGCCCAACCATTTACCCATAGCTGGAGGGAGAATAATTGGATTCATACCTTTCCCAAGGGTATTAAGGCTATGTGAAATGTGATCAGTCTCGTCCAGGATTTGAACTCGTGTCGCCGTGTCCATTTCCTACGACGATAACCATTACACCACGAACACCCCCATCAAGATAAGTTATCGACTCTATTCTTCTATTTTATTTTGCATTCACCCACATATTCTGAAAGTGCGACAGGCACACATAATTACCAACATAAATACGGATTTCCTAAACTGTTAGAGATCACGATTGTTAATTTTCATCATCATCATGTCGCGCCGCCAGCGCGGGTATCCCTGACCCTCTCTCGCCATTTCTCCCTATCATTCATCGCCTCCGGCAGGTCTTCAGGGTTACATCCTGTGTCCTCACATAGTTGCTGTATGTAAGTTCGTGCTGGTCGTCCCACTCTTGCACATCCATGTGTGGGGGTCCACAGGAGTACATCGCTTATGAGCTCGTCCTTGCTTCTCCAGCAGTGTTTTTAAATCCCTGTACCCTACAGTTACCTTTCCTATTCTTGTTAATTAGACGTTGTTAAACCAACACCTATTTGCCTATTCGCATCAATCGTTTTGTTACATTCATTCTTTCATCTCTCCATAATATCTCGAATCCTGGGAGTAGAATTGCTGCTACACATTCCTTGTTCCTTTCCGAGGAAATTTTTTTTTTTAATTTCTATTCTATCTATGTCACGCCTCGATGAAGGCACAGAGTCTAACGGTAATCAACCTGCCCAGTTTCCTAATAGTGGTTCGTATCCACAATGTCACACCATATATCCACAATGTCACTCCATATATCTACAATGTCAACCCATATATCCACAAACCCATGCTTCTACTATGCTGGGGAAGTAACGAATTCTCAACACGAAAGCTATAACGATGAAGATTTTACCGCGATACGTGTCTCATCCCACCGATCTCCTTAGTTACCCCTTCCCTCTCTCTCTCTATCACTCACTCACACACACACGCGCGCACACAATTGCAAAATTATCTCTCAAATTTCCTGTCTTTCTTTCAATTATTGTCTTCCTTATTTTCTATTTTCTCTCTTTCTTTCTCGCTACCATAGAATGCAACTTTCTCTCTACCTCCGCCATTGATCTATCTTTGACATTATAATTGTAGAAAGAGAAAAATTTCGTATTTTGGTTTGGCGCGCAATTTAATTCGACACTTAATTTCACCCAATCGGGATGACTTATCCTATTCACCCCGGACCTTCATTTCCGGCCATCAAATCGGGTGAGCTGCCAAACACATCCTCTTCGGCTGGAGAACGCCGACCAGTGCAGACGTCCCACTGACCGTTCTTCAATAGCGATGCTTTGGCTGTACAATGCCGCCCAGCAGCAGCAGCAGCAACATGGATACACGAGGGAACCAATCTAATTTATGGATTTCCTTACGAGGAATCCCAGTTGAATATAAATTAGATGCATTCAACATGCCTCGCATAGGCACAACTTTATGTCACCCCAAAATTGGCTATGTCGATCTGAGCGTAATCCCGCTCTCGACACACTAGCTCCCATTTCACCTCTGGTCCACATTAATGGAGATAACGCCTACTCTCCCCAGATACCAGACACGAAACTCACGGTGACATCCCTAGTTCAATTCCTACAACTGCAACATGTTTTTCGCCAAAATCCAACTAATACAATCCCTCCTACGTAAGACGACACACGCTGCCTGCTCAACCTTCTCAACTTTCTCCTTACTCACATTCTACTCAACACGAGTCTTGCAGCACCAAAAGCAAACCAAATATTCCATGCTGCAAATAAAAAATTTCTTTGTTGTGTTGTTAAAAAGAAATTTCGTCATTCATTTGTGTTGCCTAAAAAATATAGTGTTAGAGAAATTAACAATTTCTCGAAACGCTATATACTCAATCATTAAAAGTAAAATTCTTTTGAAAGCCACAATGCAGTCTTTTCTTTCTCAGCTATATTAGTCTTTGCCTCAGTCAGTTTGTTTGTCCTTCTTTTTCACTCACATTTTCTCTTTTCATTGCCTATTCTCTTTCTTGTTCTCACAGCAGCTGAATTTAAGCACCTCTCTATCATTCTGCCTTAATTTATCTATCTCTTTCTCTTGCTTTATCTCTGTCTTTGTATCTCTGTCTCTGTCTCTCTCTATAAATCTCCATATATACAAGTATCACAAAAACTACTCCTAAATAAATCTTTAATTTTATGTAACAGATACCTTATCTTTTTAATTGCATAATATTCTCCTTCACATAAAAGCAAGCGTGCATATATCGACTGCCCTGTCGGCAGGGGCAATAAAATAAGTCGACTGCATCGCTGCAAAAGAGTAAGAGTATCCCGGGTATGACACAAAACTGCGTTTGATGTCGAGGCTATAGTTTTGGATATTTTGAGGAATGTGAAGGATATCTCTTCGTTCATTAATCCCTGGTCGACTCTAGCCTGGAATGATCTGTTTTCTAAAAACGAAACGATAGATGGATACACGATTGAATCTCTCTCTATATATATATGTATGTGTGTGTGTATATATATATATATATATATATATACTGATGAAGTTCTGGAATGCCCTTAGGTTGATTTGATAAGGCTAAAAAATGGAACGAAAGGGGGATCTGTGTGTGTGAATGTGTATTATAATTACACAGTGGAATGTCCACGCTAAATTAATATGTTTAACAAAAAGATATGGCTGTGAAGAACCAATGAAGAAATTCTCAATACATAAATCTAATTTAAAAAGAAAGCATTTAAAAATCCGAATAATATAGGATATTTGAAAGAAAGATAATACCGAAGGATACAATAGAACATGAAAAATATTTTAAAAAAATTGAAACAGAATGAATAAATAAATGAAGATAATAAGCTTGAATATCAAACTGCAAAAAGCAAAGATATGAAAAATAAATAAAACACAAAAGTGGTTTTGTTTCTTTGTTTAAAAACATACCAATCTTCGTAGTTTATTTAATATCAAATCCTCCAAAGACAGTATTGCTGCAATTTAGTCCCATAGCTGGTTGGATTAAAGGGTTGTAATTTACAAAGCTTTTTGCTCAGATGTAGCACAAGGCCGCATGAATGGGGCACCCAATAAGAAACGAACTCACTCGTGTAAGTTTGCAAGTCTAACATGCTAACCATTACACCACCCGAGGTGCCCTGGTGGGATTAACGGGTTTATAACTTTCCCAACAGTAATCTGGAAGTGAATGTTATAGTGTGACGGTATTTCGAACTTGACTTCTACCATGTCACAGTCAAGAATTTTAATGACAAAGTCACGGGTACTCCTGTCATTACGAAAAAGAAGAAATAACTTGCTAATAACAATAAAAGGTGCCTGTGGTTTAATGGTTATCGTCGTAGGAAATGGACACGGCGACACGAGTTCAAATCCTGGATGCGACTGATCGCATTTCACATAGCACTAATTCCCTTGGGAAAGGTATGAATCCAATTATTCTCCCTCTAGCTATGGGTAAATAGTAGGGCAGACTGGGTTCCCCAGCCTTGAGGAGGCAATTAGTCTAGGAGAAGGAAAACTTTAAATTCAAACCAGTTAAACTTTGCTTAAAAATTGACCTTGCGTCATATCATGCCCGAACGGAGGGATTGGTAAATATGAATAACAATAAAAGTTAAAGGACAATGAAAGAAAATGAAATCAAGAAATAATGAAAAATACAAACGTGAAACAAAGAAACAATATTGTGAATAGAATTACCATAACCGGAAAATCCGATGAACACATGCGCGTGACATGCAGAAACACTTGGCAATTAACCTGAGTGTGTCTTGTAAGTTACATCCGTACACTTTATAAAGGACACGGTCACCTCCAGGGCCACGTCTTCACGGGAGGATTGGAAATACGCATCCGCGTAATTATTATAACTTCAAGAGTAAGGATATAGATGTATATTGACAAAGATATAGATGTGACCCTGGAGTTGACCGTGTCCTCTGTAAAGAGTACGGGTGTAACTTACCAGACACTCTCTGGTTAATTAGCTGCGCAATTACCATGACTAGTTGGTTTGGCATCACTTGTATGCAACTTGGATTGAAGGCTCGGTGGTAGAGTTTCGGCTCTGCATTTTGTGGTCGCTAGTTCGATCTCCTGTGGGGGAGATCATGGTATACCCTGCTATTGATACCTAATAAAGTAGAACCAGCTGTCCAGTGTTTCCGTGAGTAGCCCGTAAGTTTTCGCCGGATTTTCTAGTCATGGTAATTCAATTCACAATATAATTCCTTTACTTAAAAAAGAAAATGTACATCAAAGCAAAACTAATATAAAAAAATTTTAAAAAACGAAAAAATATATTTACATCTTTAAAGAAAGAGTCAATGAAAAGACAGAAAGACGTCCGTCGAAACACAAACTTAAACACCCAGTCAAAGAACAAATGAAATAAATAACAGAAATTTATAATAAATAATGAAAACTATAAAGTATAAGTAAAAAAAGAAAAAATGTCTCCCTTTAGTTGAGGGTGACCCAAAGGCTCCCTTTTCAATAGCTACTACACCGAGATGTAGGGGAGGGCACTACTCATTCCTCTGGATTGATCCACTTTAACCTTGGAACGTACCTGTGTGCTGAGTGTTAGAAAGGAGGTATCAATTACCATTTTTTAAGTCTTTGGTATGACTCAACCTTGGATTGAACCCAGGTCTCCCGGATCATTGGCAAACACCACCCACCGAAACCCAAAAAAAGCTATGAAGGAAAACAAAATTAAAAACTATGGACAAATATAGAATGAAATTAAATAAAGAAAAATGGAATGAAAATCAAAATGAAACAAACAAAACTGATATAAAAAGAAAAAATGAAAGTAAAAAAAAGACGCAAAGAAAAGAAAGAAAATTACCTTTTTATGGTCGCTCGCCACTGTATCCGCATGGAAAAACTCTGTCAACGCCGCAGTAGGAGGGGTAGGATTGCTTATAGGACCTAGAGCACTAAAAACGCTTAATAGCATAGAGAAAATAGGACCTAGGATGATGGTAGCTACATTTAACGGAAACCCCAGAGCAACAATCGTCTCATGCTACAGCCCCACCAATGTTAGTGAAGAAAACAAATAGTCACCTTCTACGATGAGTTATCCTCATTAGTGCGTAGCATCCCGAAACACAACATGTTAGTCATTGGCGGAGACATGAATGCACAAATCGGGAAAAACGGAAACAACAAATACAGCCTCCACAACACGTCAAATAGAAATGGGCAACATCTAACAGATTTCATGATAGAAAATAGATTAGCATGCCTCAATACAAACTACCAAAAAAGAGAGGGCAAACTATGGACATACACGTACGCAAACAATACTAAAGCTCAGATAGACTACGTCCTTATAAACAAGAAATGGAAGAATAGTGCATTGAATTGCGAGGCATACTCCTCTTTTGAGGGTGTGTCCACCGATCACCGAATAGTCACAGCGAAAATACGGTTAAGCCTACGAAAAAACGCCAAACGAACAGCGACCACCAAACACTATGACTGGGCCCTATTAAACAACAAAGATGTCAGAGATAAATACGTATTAGAATTGAGAAACAGATTCGAAACACTACAAGAAAAGACGGAAAAAAGTACACCAAACGACGAATACGAAAATTTCGTCAATGCACACCTTGAGGCAGCAGCAAAATACATTCCAACAAAAATTAAAACTAAATATAGAGTCCCATGGGAAACCTTAGCGGTGAGAGAAAAACGTGCACTAGTGAAAACAGCCTCCAAAAACTATCGAAAAAACCCAACAAACACAAATGCCTTAAAACTAAAAACGGCACAAAATCAATTAGCAGGCATATATATAAAGGAACAGACAGAATACATTCAAAATCAGATAGATAAGATCAGAGACTCGGTAGAAGATAGACAATCTAGAATTGCCTGGCAAACAATAAACGAAGTGAGCAGAAGAAAGAGCACAGCCAAAGCAAAACTTAAAGCAGCAAACCAACAAGAAAGAATAAAACTGTGGAAACAGCACTTCGAAAACTTACTTGGAAACCCACCAAAAATAACACATGAACCAATCACCAGAATAATTAGCAAACAATTAGACATTAAACTTGGACCGTTCACACAAGGAGAACTCGACTCGGTTCTCAGAAAAATTAAAAATAGGGAAGCTGCAGGACTGGACGAAATTCCCCCGGAAGTATGGAAGACCAGACAATTCGACGACATACTGCTCCGACACTGCAACACAGTATACAATCAAAATCCGATAGATAGATGGACGAAGGGATGCATACTCCCCTTCCCTAAAAAGGGGGACCTCGGATTAGCCAAAAACTACCGAGGCATAACACTTACATCCATAGCTGCCAAAATCTACAATGCCCTACTACGAAACCGCATAGAACCCAAAATCGACAACATACTTAGAAAAAACCAAAATGGCTTCCGAAGAAATAGATCTACGACCTCACAAATACTAACCATCCGCAGAATCCTTGAAGGTGTACGGACAAAGAACCTACAAGCGACATTAATATTTGTCGACTTTACCAAGGCTTTCGACTCCATTCACAGAGGAAAGATGGAACAAATCCTACTAGCGTACGGCATACCTAAAGAAACCGTAGCGGCAATAACGATTCTCTATAGAAACACAAAAGTAAAAGTACGATCACCAGATGGAGACACAGAATACTTCGACATTGTAGCAGGAGTACTACAAGGGGACACGCTGGCTCCGTATCTCTTTATCATTTGTCTAGACTACGTACTTAGAACATCGATTGACAAAATCAAAGAGAATGGCTTCGAACTGACGAAGAAAAGAAGCAGAAGATATCCCGCAACAACAATTACCGACGCCGACTACGCCGATGACATAGCGATACTGGCAAATACACCTGACCAAGCCGAAACACTTCTGCATAGCCTGGAACGAGCAGCAGCAAGCATAGGCCTCCATGTTAATGCACACAAAACGGAATATATGTGCTATAACCAAACGGGGGACATCTCCACTCTAGAAGGAACCCCTCTTAAACTAGTAGACAAATTCACGTACCTAGGAAGCAGCGTCGAATCAACCGAAAAGGACATCGAAACGAGGTTAACGAAAGCATGGACAGCTATCAATAGGCTATCGACTATATGGAAATCAGACCTAACCGATAAAATGAAACGCAGTTTCTTCCAGGCAGCGGTCACATCGATACTGCTATATGGATGCACTACATGGACGCTAACAAAACGGCTCGAGAAGAAACTAGATGGCAATTACACAAGAATGCTGCGTGCAATCCTGAACAAGTCCTGGCAGCGGCACCCCACGAGACACCAACTGTACGGCCACCTGCCTCCTATCACGAAATCTATTCAAGTTAGGAGAACCAGACATGCAGGACATTGCTGGAGAAGCAGAGATGAACTCATAAGAGATGTACTCTTATGGATCCCCACACACGGCCGCGCAAAAGCAGGACGACCAGCACGAACGTACATTCAGCAGCTGTGTGAGGATACAGGATGTTGTCCTGAAGACCTGCCTAGGGCGATGAACGATAGGGAGGAGTGGCGAGAGAGGGTCAGGGATATCCGTGCTGCCAGCACGATATGATGATGATGATGAAAAAAGTCAGACCTAACCGATAAAATAAAACGTAGTTTCTTCCAAGCAGCGGTCGTGTCGATACTGCTGTACGGACGGATGCACTACATTGACGCTAGCTAAACATATGGAGAAAAAGCTAAACTATACAAGAATGCTGCGAGTAATATTAACATGACCTAGAGGCAGCACCCAACAAAGCTACAGCTGTACGGCCAATTACCACCCATCCAAGTTACACGAACCAGACATGCAGGAAACTGCTGGAGAAGTAGGGACGAGCTCATAAGGGATGTAGTCCTGTGAACTACTTTACATAGACGATCAAAAGCCGGACAACCAGTCCGAACCTACATACAGCAGCTCTGTATCGATACAGGATGTAGTCCTGAAGAACTACCGGAAGTAATGGACGATTTTGAGGGTTAGCGAGAGAAGGTCAGGGATATCTGTGTTAAGGGCGTGACATGATGATGCTGATGATATGAATGAAAAAGGGTATAAATAATGAAAACAAAAAAAAAACTGCATAGAAAGAGAGATACAGAGAAAGACAAAACAGAAGCATGAATGAAAGTAAAAACTAACAACAATATAACAAAGATGTAAGAAAAATTACAAATGAGAGAAAGAATAAAAATGAAGAAACTAAAAAATAAAATGAAAGGAATAAGAATGAACGAAAGAAACTATGAAATTATAAAGAAGGAAAAAATGAAATTTGGAAGAAAGAAAGGTAAATGATAGAAACCAAGAAAGAAAAGAAACAAAAAAAGTGTAAATGAATAAATACCAATCTAAAAACTGAAAGAAAAAGAATGAAACAGAAAAATGATAGAAAGGAAGAAAAAAAAAGAAAGTAATGAACAAACGAAAAGAAAATGTTAGAAAAGAAAATATATCAAAAAAATATACATGAAGAAATATAAAAGAAATAATCGAAAAAAAGAAAAAAGAAAAAAAGAAAGAAAAACACTGGAGGAAATCGGAGGGCAATAATGTCATCATCAAAGTTTCTGTATTACAGTGGCTTCCATCGCTTTCGGCCAGACACGAATTGATCAATGTCTTTAGCATTTTCGTTCACTTAATACTGTCTGCAGTTTGTCTGCCGCCTTAGATCTTATACGGAAGAGACAAAGAAGAAAATACCATTAGCAGACCCCACCGACTTTTTTTCGCAATAGATCTCTGTCCTGAAGGACAAAGTTCCTCGGAAATTGGTCTCTGTAACCGAGCAGTCGCGTCGTTGATGACAGTACCAACTTTAATCATGATGAATGTGACAGGTACTTTTCTAATGATGATGACGGCTGTCAAGATGAGTTTGAATAGAGTTCAATGAACACGGAAAAAGATAAAAAAAATTCTAGAAATGATTAGAATCAAATGAAAATAGTCTTTTTCCTTGTCATTGAAGGGAAATTTCTAATGAGGATTGTATTAATAAAATTACTTTCCCTATTAACTACCTTAGTCTGGCACAAGGCTATCGTATTTAGAGCTGCGGGCAGCGTAAATATTTACATCTTCAACAATAGAATCGGTGAGTCTACGTAATGATGTGAGCAACTTTTTACCACCAGAGAAGATGATGACTGGCTTTTTGACGGATAAGAAATCGGCTATCACTCTCAAATCAGGTGCGAGAAACGATCACACCGGTGCTGGGTAATTTTGAAAAGAATCCGACAAGTAACTTAAGGTTTGGGGTATGATTTAGCAATTCGTTTATCGACTAAAGAAAAAAAAAAACAATTCCAATCTCCCTGTTCTTTTTGGGGGGGGGGCTCCGGAGGGAGTTTGAAACACTATTGATAAAATGAGAGGTAATTTTCCTCTGACCACCTGTATGAATTTTTAGCTTTCTTTTTCTTAGAGTGTTGATTTAGAAAAAAATTCAGGCAGAATTCTAAATAATGTTACTCGAAGAAAAAGAAAAATCATTGCTAGTTATTCCAGGCTCATGATAATTAACCCTAAAACCATGAACGCAACCCTTCAAATACCATGACTAAGACGAATGGATTTCTAGCTGGAATGATAAGCAAGTCTTGTTGGTTGGTTACTTTCTTGGTTTAATGGCATATCAACCTTTGTAAGTTATTTAAAGCCAAAACCATTCTCCTAGAAGAACAATAGCGGTAATTTTTAACCCATAGCTGGGAGGATAAGAAGGTTCATACTTTTTCCAATTGTATTTGCCCGAAAGTAAACGTAATAGCGCGACTGGAGTACGAACTCGCTTACTACGATTCCGCAGTCCATCGCTTTAAGCATTACACCTCGAGGACATCCCTCTGCAAGTCGTGTGGTATATGCGAAAAACAGCTACCGCGAGAGATGGGAAATCTGGAAAAGCATCTGTTCATTTGTTAAGTGAACGTTAGAAAACGAGTAACGAACAAAATTTCGGGGATAGCACATTATAGGTGGACTACGATTTAACAGTTCCTTCCGGACTAAAGAATGCTACTTCACGTCTCCTTGTTTTTTGAGATCCTTCCAAAGGCAGGTTCAAATGCCAATAATATTTTTTTCATTTACTTGAATTAAACAGCTATTCATCTCGTTTTTTAACCGATGAACTTTCATGGTGACCCGGCAATTGGATAATTCCATTTGTATAGACGATAAACTACCTGAAATAGATATAGCCATTAACGATGCCTTTTGGGAAGAATGTGACATCGACACACGACTGACGAAGGCATGGACGGCTATCGATAGGCTCTCGATCATATGGAAATCAGACCTAACCGATAAAATGAAACGCAGTTTCTTCCAGGCAGCGGTTGTGTCGATACTGCTCTATGGATGCACTACATGGACGCTAACTAAACGGCTGGAGAAAAAACTAGACGGAAATTACACAAGAATGTTGAGAGCAGTATTGAACAAGTCCTGGTGACAACACCCCACGAGACACCAACTATACGGACACTCGCCCCCCATCACGAAAACTATACAAGTTAGACGAACCAGACACGCGGGACACTGCTGGAGAAGCAAGGACGAGCTCATAAGCGATGTACTCCTATGGGCCCCCACATATGGATGTGCAAAAGCAGGACGACCAGCTCGAACTTACATACAGCAACTATATGAGGACACAGGATGTAACACTGAAGACCTGCTGGAGGCGATGAATAATAGGGAGAAGTGTCGAGAGAGGGTCAGGGATATCCGTGCTGGCGGCACGACATGATGATGATGATATCAATCATTGTAGGTCAATAAACTTTAAATTAAATTGTAGGTCAATAAACTTTAAATGAAATTGTTTACATGGTAAATATATTTTATAGTTATAAAACTATAAAATATATTTTCCATGTAAACAATTTAATTTAAAATTTGTCAGCAGAAAAGACTTATGACACTGGATGTATATGCTGAATATTGGATTTGATTCGGTTGAGGTTCCTTTGTTTAAGAGTATATCCTAATTTGTCGGTTATTTAATCCTATAGTCATAAAAGCTACAGTGCTAAAGCCTTACAGAAGGTTAGTAGAGGTGTAATTCAACCAATAGCTTACGAGATTGGAAAGTTCCTACTTTTCTCCCAGGTATTAATACGAAAATAGGCGTAATAGCGCACCTAGAGGTCGAACTCGCTGACTACGATATTGCAGTCCGGCTCGTTAACTACAGAACCAGGGAGACTCCTCGATAAGATTTGAGTATTCTTTATTGGCTTGGAACTTGATATTAATAATTGAGGAGTTTACAAGTTTAGTCTCTGCATTGTCATTTAATATTTCAAATCAACCAATCAATCAATCAATTAATCAAGTGTTACATTATCTGACTAACTTTTCGAAATTTTACATTCTGTATTTTTGCTCGTTGATATCAAGAAATGAAGATAATGATATCAACTGCGATTGATTTGATCACATCATTATTTTCTTTTTTTTTTCCTAATTTTTACTTCTTTATTTCTTTCTTTATTTCTTTCTTTATTTTCCATTGAATAACATTAAGTATTATATCTGACATTTACGCTCCGTGTTCAGACAGGAAATGACGGAAAACGAGACATTTTCTCGTCTATTGCCGAGAGTCCATTAACTGTTGTATTTCGGCTTGACGTATCTCTCAGAGATGTTTCCGTGCTTCAACCACTCGACCATCAGGACGGCTGACTTAAATAATTCATCTCATCTTCTTTTGGGGTCACTATCTACACAAGCGACACTTACTACTTTGCTATGAGGCGGTCATTCGTGTCTCAATAGAAAGTTTTCCTCTTTCTTTCAGATTAAAAGATTTTATGTACCAATAAATGCCATTTTCTATCAGTACATATTTACAATCTTGCTAATCCGAAAAGAAAGAGCAACGTAGATTTGTCCGAACTTAGGTCCCGACAGTATAATATATACAAAAAAAAGCCATCTTTGTTAGAGAGATTGGTCACGGACGCCGACTACGCTGATGACTTGGCATTACCGGCGAATACGCCTAATCAAGCAGAGACACTACTGCATAGTCTGGAACGAGCCGCAGCTGGTATTGGCCTCCATGTCAATGCACACAAAACTGAATATATGTGTTACAACCAAACGGGCAACATTGCCACACTAGACGGAGCCTCTCTGAAACTAGTAGACAAATTCACCTACCTAGGATATAGCGTCTCATCAACCGAAAAAGACATCGACACACGACTGACGAAGGCATGGACGGCTATCGATAGGCTCTCGATCATATGGAAATCAGACCTAACCGATAAAATGAAATGCAGTTTCTTCCAGGCAGCGGTTGTGTCGATACTGCTATATGGACGCACTACATGGACGCTAACTAAACGGCTGGAGAAAAAACTAGACGGAAATTACACAAGAATGTTGAGAGCAGTATTGAACAAGTCCTGGCGACACCACCCCACGAGACACCAACTATACGGACACTTGCCCCCCATCACGAAAACTATACAAGTTAGACAAACCAGGCACGCGGGACACTGCTGGAGAAGCAAGGACGAGCTCATAAGCGATGTACTCCTATGGTCCCCCACATATGGCCAAGCAAAAGCAGGATGACCAGCTCGAACTTATATACAGCAACTATGTGAGGACACAGGATGTAACCCTGAAGACCTGCCGGAGGCGATGAATAATAGGGAGAAGTGTCGAGAGAGGGTCAGGGATATCCGTGCTGGCGGCACAACATGAAGATGATATCAATCATTGTTGGTCTTAAACAAATATTGAATATATGATTTTTTAAAATAATTTGTAGATAACATTTTTAAACAAGCCTGAACTCATTTTTTCGCCCAGACTCAGTTGGTTTCTCTTATTTTCAAATAATTCAGTACAGTTTTACATTAGTACAGTTTTTGTTTACTCACAGTTAAATATAAAAACAGTTCTATCCCAAACAAATCAGTTTAGCATAAGTACATAGTTTAAATACCAAACAATTTTATTTGACATCTCGGTAGGACCCTATCAAGTGCTACCACTCCTGGTCAAAGTGGACCTGGAAGCTATGAAAATGATGGGGCACTCCGTATTCTCCAAAGCTCCAGGATTGGAGTCTCACCCTCACGTTCTTTAGTGTCATATCAGGACATTCGTTGGATGCGGATCTTACCTCTCTGCAGAGATGCAGTCGGTGTATTTTACAGCCTCAGCCAACTGGGTATCGTGGGAGAGTTGTGGTTCTATTTAACCCATAGCTAGTGGTAATTAACGAGCTCATTTCTTTAACAAGGGTATCCGTACGTAGGCAAACGTAAGAACTCAACCCGAGTTCAATCTCTCTTACTATCACATTACTATTAAGTAACTTTCCCATTACGCCATGGAGATTCCTTTCTTTCGAACTTTGTAGATAGTGTATAACTTTTTAAAGTGATGTTAATCAACATTTATGTATTGATTTTAAAAATATTGATAGAGCAACTAAGTATGAAATATTTACCCGTTTAAAACATTTATTCATCATATTTATACATTTGCTCTCTAACCATTTTTATGAAGTATGAAGTTTTTAACTCTTTAAAATGATTTTGAATCAACAACTTTAAACTGTACATAATTGAACACTATTATAATTAAACTACCAAATAGCATAATCCATCAAAATGTGACGTACCATTTAACCCATCAGTTGATAATAAAACCTGCATTTATTTCACTGACTTTAGTTATAATGGTACGCTTTTCGAAGTTTTTACTTATCCACTTGCTTCTCCGGCATAAATCATGGTACTAAACCGATATTTTACGTAAATATATTTGGTAAGAAGAAATGATTAGTCGGTTGATTTTAATGGAATATCAACCCTTTTAGGTTATATAAAGACAAATCGTGTTTATACGTATATATTGAATATGCATGTTTTTTAATGAATATTTTGTAGATAATTTCTTTAAACGAAGCAGACCTTATTTTATTTGCTCCCAAATAAATAGTTTCAAATATTTCTACCTAACACAAATAATTCTATTCAATATTAATCATTTGTTTGCAGGCAGTGGAGTTTTGGTCGGTTGGTGGGTTTTATGGTAGATCCTCCCTTAGAGGTTATTCAATGCTAAATCCTATTTATACATTTATATTGAATACGTATAATTTTTTAACGAATAGTTTGTAGATAATATTTTTAAACGAGCCAGAGTTCATTTTATTTGACCGCAATCAAATGGATTCAAAATATATACTTAACACTAATAATTCTATTAAATTTTAATCATTTTTTAACATGGAATTGTTAGTTGGTTGGGTTTTAAGGTATATCAATCCTTGTAGGTTATTTAATGCCAAGAGGGGATATGAGAATGGAAAAGTGCACGAAACTTGAATCGGAAAGCCGAGTTAAGATTTAAGATAAGATAGTTGATGTTCACCAAGCACCAACGAGAAAGAAATAATCCATTTCTTTTTTTTCTGGGGTTGTCTTCGTGGTGAAATGGTGAAAGTTCTTGACAATGGAATTGTAGTAAGTGAGTTCGCACTCCAGTTGCTTATTACGCTGACTTTCGGTCAAATACTTTTGGGAAAATTGTAGAACCCACTTATCCTCCCTACTCTAAGTTAGATAGTACCACTACTGTTCTTCAAGAAGGGTGACTTTGGAATTAAATAACCCACAAAGTTTTATATACCATTAAAAAAAGAAATCAAACCAATCATCACTTTTCCACCTTCTAGCAATACCTAAAACAAGGGGTGTCTTCGTGGTGTAATGGTTAAAGCGCTGGACTGTGGAATCCTAGTAAGTCAGTTCGAACTCCAGTCTTGCTATTAGGTTGACTTTCGGAGAAGTACCCTTGGGAAATGTATGCGTTAAAAAGATGGCTTTGGCATTGAATAAACTACGGAAGTTGATATGCCATTGAACAAAGAAACCTAAACGAAGACGTAAAACAAGAGTGCAAACCGATATGTCAAGTTTCTATGAGAAGATCCATAAATATCTATATCAACATTATATGAATGGTTAGGTCGAGCTTAAAGCATCTCTTCCCGCTTGATCATCAATGTTAAAAGGCGATAAGTATATTCATTACTTTGATGGGTGACTTCTTATGCAAGAGTAGGTAATGTATGCAATTTGAGGTATGGATGATTCGTCTAAGTAAATCTTAATTAGAAATATTGCGTGGGACCTGTGTGCTATGTCTAAGCAAAACTTCATAAACTGCTTTATGTGGGCTCGACCTAAGGTCTAGTAATGTTGAAAAACCGATTTCCGTTAAATAAACGATATTGAGCAGCGATAAGTCTGTTCATTGCATAGATAAGTGACAATTATGCAACAGCAAGTAATGTAAGCTCCCTGAGACCCGTGTGCTTTATCCAGGCAAAGCTAAGTAAATAACAACATTAAGTAGATATTCTCATTTTCCACGACAAAAGAGATTAAAATTGTATAGTGAAACCACTTACAATGCCAGTGATTGTGTTATTACCCAAAGATGTATTGTAATCATTATTCTAATTTGCAAGAATAAGCATATAGGTGATTAAACGTTGAAAGGACTTGCTTGATTATCCCGAGAACTCACAAATACGAAAATAAAAGAAATAATTGCTAACGATTAGCTGTCATTTGATCACCAGATAATACGTTTATAATTGAGATAATCATCGAATAATGTAATTAATAACTAAATGGACACATTAGGAGTTTTTGAAGAAATTGCTCTTGTCTTATTCGCAACAAAAGGTGCTGGTTTGAAAATTCATGAACTCATTTATTAAATATAATAATTCTTAAATAGCAAGGAAAAATCTATCAAAATGAAGAAAGTTACTCTGACTTGAAAGAATATTTTAAAATGAAAAATTCGGAATTTGAAATCAAATGGGAGTGCACTTCAAAAATTCACTTCATAAATCAGCCAAATACACCGACTTCATCACTGCTACTATTATACTATTATACTGCGTTCTATCATTATATATATATATATATATATACACACACACACACACACATTTATGTGTGTATGTGTGAGAGAGAGAAAGCGTGTGTGTGTGTGTGTGTGTGTGTGTGTGTGTGTGGTGTGTGTTTTGCGTTGTATCAATGACAAACTGGAGAATTTTTTGCTAAGAGATACTTAATTTTTACCGAAAAAAGTACTTAACACCTCCTTGCCTAACACTCAGCATTATAAGGTACGTAGCAAGGGTAAAGTAAAGTAATCTTGTGAAAGGAGTAGCGCCCTACCCTACACCTCAATGTAGTAGCCGATGAAAAGGGAGCCTTCGGATTGCCCTCGACTAAGGTCGCCAACTTTACTTCTATATATATATATGTATATATATCTATATATATCCTAAACCGTCCACTGAGAAGGATGCGAGACATTCTATTTTTTCATCCGGAATTTAACAGGTTGGAATTAAGAGTTTTTCTTCTCCTAGACCAGTTGCCCAACCAGGGTGAAAGAGTCCAGTCTGATCTTAAACTCATCCAAAGCAAGAGCGAAAATAGTTGGATTCATACATTTTCCAAGGACATTAGCGCCATGTGTATTGCAAACCGCCTCGTCTAGTATTTGAACTCAGATCATCGTTTCGATTTCCAAAGACAATAACCAACGACGAGCCCAATATAAATCTGTAGAATGTAGACGACGAATAATCCAATAATAACATTAAAATGGAAAAGTTCAGGAAATGTCTTGTGTCAAAGCCATTGGCGAAAAAATCTTCACATCTTCAATATCCTCTTTGATTTTTGCCTGCAGACAACAGTAATTGTTGTTCACAAGAGATGTTTAGCGGCCCGCTGAAAAAAAAATGCCCGACTTCAACTAAACGGAGTTAGAGATAAAAAGTGCTTTTATTCAACAAACTGCTCTTTCATGGTAAGGTTAAATTATTGGTCCCTTTCCACAGTTTTTCGGACTAGTTATCTTCATTTACTCGAATAGGATAACTTAGTAAGAAAAAAGTTTTTATGTTATCAGCAAAATTTGATATTCGATTCCATAACATTATTCCACCCACATCCTATAAAAGATTAACTCAAAGCTAAATATATATTTAACCACGAGGAGAATATGACACAAGGTTGCTTTTAAAGAGGGGTATAGCTGGTTTTAATTTAGAAATTTCCGTCTCCTTGACTGAAAGTTTTATTCGATTTCTCAGCGAGTCAGATTTGACACAATATTATTTTAGACTGTGCAATTAATCATGAATTGAGACTCATATGTGGCCGTCACAAAAATGCTTACCTCTTGCGGCATTCCAGTTTACAGGGGCCTCAGGCACCAAGTCTATAACTCGGCTCTTCTAAGTAGGTTATATCTGGGTGAGAGGTCCACAGTAACCAGGCAATAAACATTAACCCATATGACACGAGTACCTTCCTTTCTCTAGATGGGTTGCCATAACAAGACGAAAGAACCCGCTCTCTCCTATTTATCAAAGAAGGATTCGTAATTCTATGACCTTGTGTTACATTCTGCTCGTGGGGGCGGTTTAAGTGTCTACAATCATAAGATAAGTTCAGGTAATATAAGAAGGGTTTTCTCGGTCTTAACTTAAAGTTACTTTTAGAGCACAATAATTTAATACTCATTTATGTTTCCTTGTTTTAGGTCTTCAGAGAACATTAACGTAATATTAACTCTTATATAAGAATAGAAAGGGTTCCTTAGTTTCAAATAAAATTCCTTCACAAACATGACATAGACTCGGTTTACATGAATTTTAAAGAATTTTCATATCAGGAAACAATGTAAAGGCACTCTTTCTTTAAGATTGCCTCACCTGAAAATTTATTCACAATCACAAAGAAATTTTTACTCGGTTCCTTGAAGTTACTTGAAGTCTCACATATCGGAACAGCCTAAATCCAATTCCTTCATAAGACATTTTTACCCCAGGCTCACCTGAAAATTGCCACGTGATTTCGTGTTTCTATCTATCTATATTTATGTAATCGTATGTATGTATGTATGTATGTAAATATCTCCATAAGCACAGGATTTGACGAAAGCTTATTTTAAGCGGAGTTTAAACCGGTTTGAATTTAGAGTTTCTTTCTTTAAGACCAATTACCATCGTTGTGTTAAAGACCACAGACTGATCAACTATTTACCCATAGCTGGAGGGAGAATGGTTGGATGCATTCCTTTCCAAATGGTTATGTGAAATGCAAACAACCTCGTCCAGGGTATGAACACGGGTTACCATGTCCATTTCTTTCCATGTTAACGATTATCTCACAGAAACCTTATATATATATATGTTAGGAAAGACATACACATAAATACATAAAAGTTGTCTCAATATACATGGGACGCATGTAATTGTTAATAACTCATCTAATAATAATGTTGGTTTCTTTTTTTTCAGAAAGCTAAGTCATTTTTGTTGTAATTACCAGCTCATTGGCCTAGCTGGTAGAGTGTTTGCCAATGATCCCGGAGATTCGATCAAAATATCTTGGACAAAAGAGGAAAAATATTTTGCGTCACCATTTATTTGCAAAATTTCGTAGGAAGTCTAACTTAACAATTATCCCCAGAAACGTTAAATTTATCGTTGGGTACACACATTTCAAGTAACAGGATCAGTAAACAAGCTCAACAAGAAGGCAGAAAATCTCGGATCTGGCAGGAGGTTGACAGTTAGATGTCCTGACAAGGTGGATGCGGTGAGAGGTTCTGTTGGAAGGAGTCCGAAAAAGTCCCTCCGATGATGTTCCCATGAACTTGGTCTTTCAATTGCACTGTAGGAAGAAGTCACTCAACTCTGCCATTGTCATCTGTTTTGACCTTTCTGAAGTGATTTGATTGGTTTTTAAGACTCAGATGAAAGATAACTTGATGCAATATGAATCATCATATTAATGGGTTGCATCTATTCGGCGACACTATATATATATATATATATATATATATATATATATATATAAACAAGATTGGCGTGTTTCGTTAGTTGACTTGCGTAATCAGAAATCATGTTTATTCCTTTAGTGCTTTGTTGTCAAGCCTGGATAAAAAGCTTTCTTTATCAGGGATAACAGTAAACTCAAATTCTAGATCAGTATAGAAGCGTTTCCTCTGTCTCGTCGAAACAATTTGATAAATCACGAAAGATACGCATTCAATTCTGTGAGTTTGATAATGTATTATATTCTAGCGGTGTAAAGAAAAGGAGAAAAATTCCGTGCAAGTTCCGTAGACCTCGAGTTGTAGCATCAAGTCTGGGTTAGGTGGAGGAACATGCTGGCCCTGAAACGCTGTGTTAAAAACAAGTTGATTTAAATTATATCCTCATGTCTACATTGTTGACATTGATTTATATTTCAAACACTGATATCTTATAAATGAAATGGATATAATTGCCTGCTGACATTGAAGGTGACTACTAACGAAATACTGTCCTGGTAAGGCTCCAGCACTGAATTTTTAGAGCGTGTAGAGTTGCCTCTTTGTTGTTATCACTTCCTGAACTTGAGTTTAATGAAGACAGACACCATAAGTTGGCTGGAAGATACGTGTTAGTATTATAAATAAGTAAAGTTGGTGACCGTAGTCAAGGGCCACCCGAAGGCTCCCTTTTTAATAGCTACAACACCGAGGTGTAGGGAAGGGCGCTACTCATTCCCTTTTATTGCTCCAATTTACCCTTGATATGTACCTCATAATGCTGAGTGTTAAGCAAGGAGGTATCAAGTACCATTTTTTGAGTTTTTAATATGACCCAAACTGGGATTGAACCCCAATCTCCGGGATCATTGGCAAACACTCTACCAGCTAGGCCAATGAGCCGGTAATTACAACAAAAATGACTTAGCTATTTTGATACATTTGTAAATATTCATAAGTCCTTAAAATTCAAACAAAATTTGAGTAAACAGTTAACTTGTTTTTTTTTGTTGGTTTCTTTTTTTATTAGATATCAACTTTTGTGTTTTATTCACTAGCATATCAACCTTCGTTGTTTATTTAATGCCAATTCTATTAAAGAAAGACAGTTTTGGTACTATTTAACTCAATTCTTGTGGGAAGATAAGGAAGTCCATTCCCGGGATATTATTAGTCCGAAAGTGAACGTAATAGAGTGACTGGGGTTCGAACTCACTTACTACGATCTTCCAGCCCAGCCCTTAGCCAGTACAATACAGGGACTCCCACTACAAGTAGTTGGATACCGAGACTAATTTCATGAACTTGGATTCTGAATAAATGATTTTAATATTATTCTATTTAAATACATGTTTAGAGTAATACAAATATGAATTCATCCAAACCTTCGACCACAAGAAGGATGTGATGCAAAATCCATTTTCTAGCCGTATTTAGTTTGATTTTCTTTCAAAACTGGGTTCTCAACCAAGCTTAAAGAACCTACCTGTCCTTCTGTTCATCCAAAGCTAGGTGAGAGGAGAGATGGATGCATGCTATTCCCAGAATCATTAGTGTGATGGAAAAAGTAATCAGTCTCATCTAGGATTTGAACTCGGATCACAAATTCTATTTTCTGCGACGATAACTGTTACGCTAAGCGAGTCTCAGAATAACACAATAACTTGAAGAAAAAAATATTTGATTTTGGTCTGATTTGAAGAAAGATAAGTGCCTGTAATGGAAAAAATTCGATCTGAATAATTCATTGTCAAGGAATCTTGGATGGGTTAAGAGTGTGTTGAACTACAACACTTGTATCTTAATTAAACTCTATGTTAAGAGTTGTTTACGAGGCTGAATATCCGACAACGATACTGACCCACACAATAGTTGTCCAATATGTCATAAATTTTGTAAATCTTCTGGATGTGTCCAGTCTTCGGAAATCGATGCAAAAATTCAAAAAAAATTAAAGCTTAATTGACTGCGAGAGATAGCATATTTATTTCTCTTTTTCTTTTTTCTTTTTTATTTCCTTATATGGTTTCGTCCACTTAATTAGAATCTGTGAATTCCTGGTTAATTGGAGAAAAATAGCCTAACATTGACAGCTGAAGTTCAGTGTTTATGGTTTTAAAAAACTGTTGAGATTTAGGACGAAGTGAAATTTTAAAAAAATCAAAACAAAGAACGTTGAATGATATAGATGCCATGTGTATTTATGTGGAAAGGAATCTCCGTGACGTAGTGGTAAAAGTGCTGGACTGCAACTGCATTCACTTTCAAACTAATACCCTTGGGAAATGTATGAATCCCCTTATCCACTACAGACATGAATTAAATAAGATTACTGATGTTTTCTAAAAGGGTGGATTTGGCATTGAATAACCCACAAAGATTGATATGCCATTACACAAATAAACCAAACCACATGTTTGTGTATCGGTCGAAACAGATCCATTAACGAAGACAACTAAAGTCGGCGTTTGCATCTAGTTCATATAATTATTTGACATTTTGGTTTTGGTTTTTGTTTAATCGCATGTCAACCATCGGGGATTATTAAATGCCAAAGCCATTCGTGAAGAACAGCAATGATACTATATAACACGTTGGCAGGGAGATAAAGGTGTTTATACTTTTTCCACGGGTATTAGTCGGAAAGTGAATGTAATACAATCTGATTTTTAACATATAACATTACATATGATAATTAACACTACATATAATTAGCATTAATTATCATATAATTTACATTACATATAAAATTATCTGTCCTCTTAGAATCTTTGTTTGGCATAATTTGATTCATTTTAGGGCATATCAACTCTTTATGGATTTTTTAATGACGAAATTTGTTTCCCTTTTGAATACTTGATTATACTAATCAGATGGGTATATTTTGAAAGCTTCATTGCAATCATTATTAATCGTACTTTATTCATGTACAATAATCATTTGTTTCCACTCAGTTATATGGTATAAAGTATTCTAATCTAGTCACAATGATTTGCACACATAGATGGTTTCCGGCATTATTAATCCAATACTAATAATCTTTAAGTTGACCTAGGAGTAATTGCTAAAAGAAGGAAGTCTACATTCCGAAAGGCCTCAAAATTGAAGTTTCTCCACTACACGTAGTTTAGTGTTTTACACAGCTACACACGCACGCACGCACGCATATATATATATATATATATATAGCTAGAAGTCTGGTTTCTTCAGCCTTGGTGAGGCAACTAGTCTTGGAGAAGGAAAGCTCTAAATTCAAATCTGTTAAACTACGCTTAAAAATTGACCTTGTGTGATATCCTGCCTGAACGGAGGAGTTGAGATAGATAGATAGATAGATAAACATGGATTCGGAAGGAGATGAAGTAATAAGCTATAACAAAGATTATTGAATAAATGTAAGTGGACAGAACAATTAGCCAGGAGAAAGGATAAAAACTATACCAAAGTCGACAGAAGAGTGCTGAATTAATAACGAAGATAGTAATCCTTACAGAGATGATAGAGTGTAGTTTGCTTACAAGTCATGCAATAAGCTAACACAATCAAAGACGTTACGGAAGGAAATGGGGAAAAGTGTTTTTCGAACAGCTATATATATATATATAATTGAAGGTACTCGTGGTGTGATGTTTATCATCATAGGAAATCAACACGATGATCTGATTAGTTTGGTTTGGTTTGAAGGCATATCAACCATTGTAGGTTATTTAATGCCAAATTCGGTTTATACATATATATCAGATGTATATGATTGGAAAACATAATTCAACAACGTCAAAAGGTTCCCGTATTGTCATGTATCACTATCAATTCAATAAAACATCAGTCATTTGTTTATATACAGTTAAAATGTCAAACAGTTCTGTTTGAAGATATTCACTTGAGCATAAGTTATTTATTCGCTCTCAATAAAAGTGTCAAGCAATTTTATTTGATCCATAGATAGGACCCTCTAAGGTGTTACCACTCAGGGCCGGAGTGGACCTGTGAGCAACGGCAATGAAGTAGCACTCCACTAGAGTCTCACAATCTGCTAGTTTCGTATTATATCCAGAACATTCGTTTGGTGAGTGGGGGTATTACTCCTCTACAGAGATGCTGTTTGTGTATTTTACTGACCGGGCTAAAGAGCTTGTTGAATACAGAAGTTTAAACTTGGATTGCTAACGCAGTTCTTTATTAAACACATATACACTGTCATTCGTCTTCTTTTTCTTTGAAAATAATAAATGGATCTATCTTTCTATCTATTACAAGTCACATATCCGAATTAACTGATTTTTTTTTCTTTTTTATCTTAAACGATAAATGCTTGATTGATATCTATCTAACTATCAATATATCTAGTTGGCATGTATATTTCTTTCAAGATGACTATTTCTTTGACTTGCTCATATAGACTCATTTATCAAAGATAAAACTCCGACCAAATAAGTATTTACTTAAGGAAGACCGTAGAACACCTCGATTTATATTTCAGGATAAATACAGAAAAAGTGAGAATCATTGTTATTCATTGTTCCTGTTAAAATAACAGCTATGACAAATCTATTAATTTCAAACAAAATATATCCATTTCTTAATTATTTCTATCAAAAGTGCTGAATTCAGATTGATTGATTGATTTTAACGATAAGCAAACCCGTCTAGGGATAATCTATGAATTGAGGTTAGGGAATTATGTACATTATACGTTTATATTTATATATTTGGTATAGTTTTTATTTTTTATTTTTTGCACGCTGTACTATCGTATATCAATAGATTTAAAACATTATCTATTTGACCCATAGATAGGACACAAAGAGAGTGGATCTGGGAGTAATGAAAATGAAGGGGTACTTCCCACGATCCAGATCTCCAGAACTGTTGCCTAGCAATCAGAAGCATATTAGATTAAACCATGGTTGTTAGAAATGAGAAACTATTCTCATTTTTAATACACATGGTTCAATCCCACGTCGTGTCCCACAAAAGATCAAAAAATGGTAATTCTTGACGCCTTCCATGTCACTCAGCATTATGAGGTACCTATCAAAGGTAAAGTGGAACATTCCAGGGAAAATAGTAATGTCCTCCCTTACACCTCGTTGTAGTAGCTAATGAATGAGCCTTCGGGTCACCTTTGATTACGGTCGTCAACCTTACTTACCTATCTCTCTATGGGGATACGATGAGTGTATTATGTTACTCCATCGACAAGACTATTTTAATTTAGAATTTTCCCTAACCAAGAATAGAAAACCCTGTTTCCCCGTGTATTTACTCATAGCTGAGAAGATGAACAAATAGATTCCTGCCTTTACTAAGAACATTAACTAGAACTCAAACATCATCAGTTTCGTCTGGGATTTAAACTGGGATAGACAGCTCCATTTTCTACGACAATGAACGTTATGCTAAGCGCTCCTCCCAATTCAAATATCCTGTAATTAATCATCAGAAAAAGTGATTTTTTTTCATAATCAGCCTTCCTGTGGAGACCCGAAGGTAAACATACCTAACGTATTCATGAAATATATATATATATATATATATATATATATATATATATATATATATATATATATATATATATATGTGTGTGTGTGTGTGTGTGTATGTGTGTGTGTGTGCGTGTATTCATGAAATATATATATATATATATATATATATGTATGTGTGTGTGTGTGTATTCATGAAATATATATATATATATATATATATATATATATAAATATATGTGTATGTGTGTGTGTGTGTGTGTGTGTGTTCTTAGAATGTTGATTAAAACTCCCTCTGTTGTTTCCTCTATTAAATAAAACACAGCTCCACTAATCACTACATGGAAAGACAATATTTAGAACAGTAGCGGGAAGAAAGGTATTTTGATGAAAATGAGATAACGAAAATTACGTTGAAACGGGCACTTCCGTCAGAATGTAATCTCTAATCTGTCTGTGACATCTCAGTCTCTTTGGGAATCGCACAAACTGATCTCCACTTATGATTCTGGTTGATTGATCAGGAAACTGAAGAATAAGACATGCATCGTATCCTTAGGTTGCTTTGAGATATAGTAGTAAACTTTGGAGGCGCTCTTTTTGTGACGGTTATTATTGAAGAAAATTTACATGGCAACTTACGTTAAAATTCTGGACGAGTCTATTTACATCTCATATGGTGCTAATATCGTTTGGAAAGGTATGCATCTTACTATTCTCCCTCCTGCTGCGAGCAACTAGTAGGTCAGACTAAGCTCTTTAACTTTGGTATGGCAACTAGTCTAGGAGAAGTAAATCTTAATTCGTACCTGTAAACCTCCGCTCAAAAATCGACCTTTTGTCACATCCTACAAATCGGGGAGAGGTTGGGTAAATGCATATGTTAGTAAACTTGTGTTTGTTCGACAAAAAGTTTTCACTGCATAACCACGGGTGATTTTTAATCTATTATGACCATTTGGCAAAATTAATCAGCTTATAATTGATTATAATGGATTAAAATGGAAACTAATTTTTCTCTCTCCTGTTATGAAATATCTCAAATATCTTTAAAAGATTTAAGGTGATTGCATTGAACAAACTGATAGTTACGTTTGGTTCCTCGGCAATATAATGAGTGCAAAAACAATAACAGTCAAAGTCTGAGAAATGTTTGCCATCTCAGCATATAGTTTCGGTGTAATATAATGGCCGAGGGATTTCGTTTTATATATCTTGCCTTTGGGTTTAGTTAGGCTGAGAACCTTTAGGCTCAGCACATGGGTGAGTTAGGTGCAAACTTGAGCGCAGGTGTTAACGAGCGCGCGGGGAGTATGTGTCGTTCACAGATGTCAAAATAAAAATCCCAGATAGAAAATTGTGACTTTGGGATGTGAATGACGTCATGCACCGGATATGCACGCAGAGGATTTTGGGTATTTTGAAGAAAGTCAGTGAGTTGAGTCTTGCGGTCCGAAGTAGAAGGGTGACTTTCGCTAGCTTGCAGTGGCCTTGTGGCGAGTGCCACACGTGTTGGGGTGGGCAGATGGAAAAGCCAGAATAAAAAGAATGCGTATCTCTCTCCTTATGTCGAAGAACCTTTAAACTCAAAGGTAATAAAAAGTTTCGTACGTGAACTAAGAAGTCGTAAGTGTTTTTCGTGTTTCGGGATTCCTATGTTCTATGTATATATGTTATGAATATTCTATGTACGTTTCACATATCCGTATCTGGCTATGGTACATCGGCCTGCCAAGTTGAAATCCTGGACGTGACTGTGTTTCTTTTCTCCCTACTTCCTTTGAGAAAGGCATGAAACCATATTTCCCCACCTAGTTATGCATAAAGATTCTTGACTGATTAATCGATTTAAATGGCATGTCAACCCGTTTAGACTTATTTTTAGCTTATTGGTTATTTTTTGCCAAGATTGTGTGCATTGTACGTTTATAATTATATTTTTCGTGTTGTTCTTTCCGGTTTTTGCATGCAGGTATATCAAGTTTTCTTACCTCATACAAATAATTTGCAAACATCTATTTGACTTATAGTAATAGACATAGTGCATCTGGCAAATGCACCCGCCCAAGCCGAAAGCCAGCAACATAGTCTGTAACGAGCAGCTGCAGGTATAGGCCTCCATGTCAATGCACACAAGACGGAATATAAGTGCTTTAATCAAATAGGCGACATCTCTACACTAAACGGTGGCTCTCTGAAACTGGCAGACAAGTTCACCTACCTAGAAACCAGAGTCTCATCAACCTCGACAGATATCGACATTCAACTAGCAAAAGCATGAACAGCTATCGATAGACTATTGATCATATGGATGTCAAACCTGACCGATAAAATAAAACGCAGTTTCTTCCAAGCAGCAGTCGTGTTGATACTGCTGTATGGATGCACTACATGGAGGCTAACGAAACGTATGGAGAAAAAGCTTGACGGCTATCACACAAGAATGCTGCGAGCAATATTGAATATGTCCTGGTGGCAAGACCCCACAAGTTACCAACTATACGGCCACCTGCCTCTCATCAGGAAAACTATCCAAGCTAGACGAACCAGACACGCAGGACAGTGCCGGAGAAGCAAGGACGAGCTCATAAGTGATGTACTCCTATGGACACCCATGCTGACAACTATGGAAGGCAGTAATTCCTGGGGATACGGTTACAAGACTCAGCATTCCTATCCGAGGTCGCGGTAAAAATCACCTGAAGAAGGCCAGAGGTGAAATTTGGCCGAAACGTAATGAAAGAAGAAGCAACACAAAAACTACCAAGATGAGGACAAAAGGTCTGCAATAAATAAAAAAAAATTCTCAGATTAAGAAGCCCCATCTCAAAATGATTCCAGTCGCGCTATTATGTTCACTTACGGGCAAATACCTTCGGGAAAGTTATGAAACCCCGTATCCTCCTAGTTTTGGTTAAACAGTATCACTGCTGTTCTTCTAGAAGGGTGGCTTTAGCATTAAGTAACCTACAAAGGTTTATATGTCATTAAACAAAGAAACCAAACCAAACCATAAAAAAAGGATAAAAAGTCACACTCCGTGTTTCTCATATATGATCCTTATGTGAACAAATATTCAGCGCGTCACACGTCCATTAAATTCAAAAAAATAAATACGTAGTCTTTTGAGTACCGTGACTGTTACATGGTTGACATAATATGACATACGTTTTCCGGATTCGAGTAAGTTGGCTCAGTTTCTTTATTTAATGACATAACAAATTTCGTGGGTTATCTAATGCCTTAGCCAATCATTGCTGAAGAACAGTAGAGATACTATTTAAGTCATTGTTGGGGGCGGCAGAGGCGTTCCTACTCTCCCTAAAGATATTTGTCTGAAAGTGAATGTTAGATCGCCACTGGATTTCGAACTCACTCACTTCGAAGCTGCAGTCCAGAACGTTTGCCACTTCAATACAGAGTTTCATTTCCTCGAATAGGTTGTTAAATAAGAGAATGACCACCGTAACTTAGTATGTCAACCGCAAAAGTTATATGATCCAAACATTACATTTTTTTTCATTTGAACCAAACAGAAGCCAGGCATGTCAAAATAGTACCTTAACTGCGGGACGAAAACGTGAAACTCAAATAGTAGACAATTTATCCAATTGTCTGGAACTGAGCATTCCAGTAGCCGATAGCATACATGTGAATGAATACTTAAAAATCCCTTCATTTATGCTGAGGTTCACGTTGGTCTTGAGGTAAGATATCAGACTGGTGTAAAGTCAGCCGGGTTTCGATCCCAGCTTGAAGCATCTCGCATATCTGGCCACGTGGAAGAGTTGTGATACAACTTAACAGACGGTCTATGGATGATTATATTTATACGACATATAACTGTTTTTTACACAAATTTCTTGTCCACATCTTTGTGCTTCCATTCCCTTTTCCCGTTTAAAAAAAAAAAATTAAACGAGGAAGAGTCCATAATGAAGAAAAAAAAATCTCTCCATTGTCAGATTTCTATCTGATGATGCTGGTCTCACTTATAGAACTACAAGCTTTAACAAATTTATTATAGCTGATTGACGGTTTGTAGAGGTTTTTTTTTCAATTTATATGGAAATTTGCTCCGTAAGAAAATTATTTATCTTTATACCATTCCTGGATTGTTTAAGAATCATCAAATCGAATCATTCCCAACTCCTCCCCCGTTGGATATCCTTATTTCATATATATATATATATCATTAAGGTTTTTTTTACTATTGTCTACATCATTATTATTATTTCCATAACGCTTCTTCAGGTGTTTGTCGAACTCGGGAACCTTCACGGAACTTTGAACTACGTCCTTTATTGAAACCACGCGGTCGCCTATTCTGATTCCGTTAGCCATAACCGGGTACAAGTGTTTAGTATTCCTGCATTGTTTATCACCTGTAGTGAGCATAGAACCTGCAACCATCAGATGTCTCCTTAGAAGCTCAGGGAACAAACGCCTTTAACCATTAGGCCATGTGTCCTGCTGGACAATTCAGAGTGAATTTTTGGGTATTATGAACTTAATGTTCTTCGTTTCAGAAATTTAGACAACTTATATATATATATGCTTTCTAATTAGTTTTGAAATTTTAAAATATTTTAAATAAATTAAATATTTGTTTTAGTTTAATATATCTATTACTGTATCATTAAGTAAGGTTATTAATTAAATTTTAAATATAATTCAATATAAAATCTGTAATTTAGGTAAAAATGTAATTAAAAAATAAAAAATTAACGAAAATTTTTAAAAATAAATTTACTACATTTCTAACCGAAATTAAAATTTAAAACGGAAGTGGGCTTAATGAGAAGATAACTCTTCACCCCTCTTCTATCCCCTCCCACTCTTCTGTGTCTATTCTACATTTTTTTTATCAAAAAGATCTGAAGAAGTCCTGTTAATTTTTTTTTTCGTGTTTTTGGAAATTTCAAAAATGCGTAAGAGGATGGAAATAAATTTATAATCCTATGTGACCGGTTTCATTGTTTTTCTTAAAGAATTTATTGCTCTGTATTATTGTTACATTGAGCTCTTTGCCAGGAATATTTAAATATTCACTCATGAATAATTTCTTGTCCTGATGGAATTACTCCCAACTCCGGTTTAACTGGACCAAAGAATACTATATATATATATATATAACGAAGCAGTCTGTCTGTGGATGACAATATATACGCTCCCCGACAGTGCTTGAGCACACTGGTGAAGGAATTTACGGCTGTCACTCGCATAATGCACAGCTCTTCGAATGAATTGAGTACTCTGGTATCCGGTAAGGCAAAAATGTAAACTAACGAAAGCGACTACATAATGCCTTATAATTCCTGAGCTGACGTGGTTCGCTTGTTTTGTTAGCTGAGCGGAACGATACTAAGTCTAAAGTAAATTTGGGCGTGTTTCGATCCCAGCTTCAAGCGTCCTACGTGTCTAGCCACACTGATGATTTGTGATACAACGAAACAGTCTGTGGATGACAATATATATATATATATATATATATATATATAGCAAGAGTCAGTGTCTCAAGCACTACCGCAGAATCAAGAAATTCATTAGTCTTAGGTATATATATATATATATATATATATATAATACCTAAGACTAATGAAATGCTTGATTCAGCGTTAGTGTTTGGGACATTGACACTTGCTATTATGAAAATTCCTGTGTAAGAAGCTGTCATAACCTGTTTATTATATATATATATATATATATATATATATATATATATATATATATATTATCCAACGAGAGGGGTCAAATTGTGGATCTTCAGGAGGATGAGGAGTTATTTCTATGAACTGCTCCGCCTGTTTGACTTGATCCTCATTGCTACTTCGAAGTTGGCAGCTATGGTTAAATAAACGTTCCTGAACAATTGGTCCTGTTTTTGGATAACTATAGTATAAACGCCTTCCAAGATAGAATAATTATTTCAAGAGCAGTGTCAGACAGCATGACACTCACTGAACAGATCCGAGCTTGCATGGACCTCGGGGTGTCAACACAGACTGTTGGTAATTACGTGCTTGGAGTCCGTCTATGCATACCTCTCGCTTGACTTACACTTACACCTTTGAACCGCCTTGAACATCTCCTGTCAAGAACCGTTCGCTTGATGGGTGACGTTATTGCTTGTTTTTTGGTGCATGTCAACACTTGTTGGATTATTTAGAGTTTAAGATAATCTTTTTGGGATAAATTATACATCGTCTCAAGTAACTCAGGTTAATAATTCATCAATAGAGAATTATACGTTTCCAAAGAAACCGTTTAAATTAATCGATAATGAATATTTGTTTGCACAGAGTTTCATAGTATAAAGTATTCCTATCTTATAGAAATAATTTAAAAACATATATATGGTTTCAATTATTCCAATCTAATACAAATAATTTGAACACATATAAGGTTTAAAGTATTCCTATCTTATAGAACTAATTTAAACACATATAATTGGTTTCAATTATTCCAATCTAATACAAATAATTTGAACACATATAAGGTTTAAAGTATTCCTATCTCATATGAAATAATTTATAAACAATTATAAGGTTTCAAGTATTTGTTACCATCAGATAATAGTTTTTTGGCACACACTTATATGTTTTAAGGTATTCCTTTGTTATAGAGAGAGTCTCCGTTGTGTAGTGGCTTACATTCTGGACTGTGATATCATAGCGAGTTCGAACATTGTTCATGCTATTAAGTTATCTTTGGAACTAATATCTTCAGGAAAGGTATGAAGTCCTTAATCCTCACCACTACCGTTTTTCTACAAAGCTGGCCTTGGCATTAGATAACCCATGGAATTGATATGCCATTAAACAAAGCAAACTAATCCAATCTAATATTAGTTACTACACCACTTTGATAAACTTGCCCAATTGTTGACTTTGTTGTCCTGGCTGACCACAGAGTAACATTGAGTACCTCCACCTTGTCAAGGAACTGAAGAACTCTGTTGAACATGAAAATGTCGGTGATACCAATTGTATCACTCGGTACAGGATTGCTAAAGGGACTGGATGATATTGAAATATGAGGGTGATTGGAGACCATCCAAACTACAGCATTATCAAGATCGGCCAGAATACTGAGGAATTTCCTGGAGACTTGAGGAGACTTAATATCACTTAAACTCTAGTGAGAAAGTGTTGGCTAAAGCTAGTGTGGAAAATACTCAAAAGAGTAAAATTATATTAATGTTAATAATGATAATATTTTGTTTTGATATAAAATGTAAGCCAAAATTTTGAAAAGATAGGAAAAAAAGAAAGGAAATAAAAAAGTAAGGAAAGAAAAAAGAAAGGAAAGAAAAAAAAAGGTGGTCATGATAGCAAACATAGAATATTCTTCGAAGTCACGAGACAAACTCTTTAGACTAATCTGATAGAAATTCCTTCCGTCAGGGTACGAGGCGTCGAAAATAAGCAACCAACTTCACTGCAGAAAGAAAGAACACGTCTTTCTTTCACTCTTAATCTTTAAAGAAACATGAACGGAAAAGAAATCGGTCAGTTAATATTCTTCCAAGTTTCTTGCTATATTATCGCAGAAAATTGTATTCTTTTATTTGAATGTGTTTGAATTTAAATATTGGTTGGTTGATTGAGTTTTATGGCATAACAACTTTTGTAGGCTATTTGATGCCAAATCCATTTTTATTCAAATAATCAGTTCTATTTCAAACAATTCAGTGTAGGATGAGTACAGAGTTTAATTGTCAAAAACATTCCTATTTCAAGCAATTCAGTTTAGCCAAACCATTATAATTCAAACAATTTAGTTTAGTATTAGGATAGTTTTTGTTTACCCAGTTAAATGTCAAAACAGCTCTATTTCGAACAATTCAGTGTAGCATAGATACGGTGTTTAAATATCAAAACAGTCCCATCTAAAACAATTCAGTTTAGCATAAGTACGCAATTTAGTTCTATTTGACCCATAGATCGGACCCTATCAGGTGCTACCACTCAGGACCAGAGTGGACTTAGGATCGATGGCAGTGAAGGGGTATTTTGCATTCCTTCAAAGCTTCCAGCATTACTGGAGCCTCATCATCAGATTGTTTAGTGTCATATCCAGGACACTCGTTGACAGGCTCAGCATTCTGCGTAAGTTGGCAGTTCCAATTTCAGGTTCATAAACCACAAAATAAGAAAAGTCTCAACTCAGATATACCAATGGAGACAACGGAGTAGGGAGAGAGCAAATATACACTGTTATTTTCGGAGCAAAACTACACCAAGTGGGTATTGAAAAATAATTATAAAAATTTGGACAGAATACGCTAGATTCAATGCAACAAGCCAAATACTTGCTGACCATGGTAGAACAATAATAAAGAAAGGTTGATTATCTGATCTTCAAATACTAGAAATATACCAACAAATAAATAGGAAAACACATCAACAAGTGTCTGCTACATTAGGCGAAAAACAAAATACTGAAAAACAAGAACTCCTTAACACAATTCAAATACAAAATAATTGAAGCCGAATCACCACATAGCCAAACACCACTGATAAAACGTTTACACAAGAAGATAAAATAAATGTAGTGGTGATAAAGAAAATTACAACTGAAAAAAGTTCTACGTGAACATCTCTCAGGAACCAAGGCTGAAATAAAATCAAAGTAGAAACTGAAACGATAAACAAGTTATTCGCAAATATCCCCACAGACAACATTACTGAATTTAAGGAACTGATTTATGCCGGAGCAAAATTAGTCTGCAATAAAGTCGGTGTTCCTCTTAGGAACACAAACTGAAAGTAAAAACTTGGATGGGAAATTAGACTGGAATCATAGGTAAAGAAATTACGAAAGCAAGTAAAGATGTTAAGGAAGGGAAAAACATGAAAATATGTTGGAATGAAAAGGCAAAAGCAAAACAGTACGCAAGTCGAACAATACAACATAATGGGAAAAATAAGATATTGGCGAAAGAAGGGAGACTTAAAACTAAAACAGGGTCAAACAATACAGACAAACAGGACATTTCACGACAACGAAAAAAATTCTACTAATAAATAGGTGGATAATGCAGTAGGACAAACAATTTGGGGGAAAAGAATAGGAACGGAAAAACATGGCAGAAAAGTAGGATGGGTAAGTAACATGGAAAATAATTACTAAGACTAGAAGAGGGTGAAGAGGCGAAAATAGAATTGGATTCACTCGGAGCAGCTCTCAAAAAGAACCGAATAGGAAAATGCCAGACTATAATTTCATACATGGATTCCGATTTCAAAAATATCACTTCTATCCACTACAGACGATATGAATTGATTGACGCTTGGAAGAAACGGATATACTCGAATGGATGAATAAAGGAAAGACCATTTTGATCCTGAAAAACCTCTCAAAAAGCAATTGCCACAAACAATTATGGACCGATAACATGTCTACAATGAGGTGGAAAATACTAATACTTAGGGAAAATATTTATAACTAACCAATCAGCCGCTGGCTGTTCACCGAAGAATAGAAAAAATGCCACGAAAGGAACTTTTGATCTACTCTACGTAGATCAACACATCCTCAAGGAGAGGAAAACAAGACAGAAAAATCTATCTATGGAAAAGGCATACGATATGCCCTCGCAAAGCTTGATATTAGTCTCAAAATGATCAAAATATCCGACAAAGATTTAAAGTTTATCAAGGAAACCACGCAAAACTGGAAAGTGGAATTGACAGAAGGAGGAAAAAGATTAGATGAGGTGAAAATCCAGAGTTGTATATTCCAGGGAGATGCGCTGTCACGATTGATATTTATGATAATGCAACTCAGGGACATACTTAGGAAATGCATGGGACGCAACAAGCTTACTAAATAGCAGGAAAATATTACCCATCTTATGTATACGGACAACATCAAACTGTTTGTCAAAAATGAAAAAGATTTGGAGACCTGTATACAAACTTTAGGAATATATAGTCAGAATATAGGGATAGAATTTGGCATAGAAAAATGTGCCATGCTAATTATGAGAAGCGGAAAAGACAATAGTCGGATGGAATGGAACTATCAAATAAAGGGAAAATCTTGGAGATAAATAAACTTGAAATTACTAGGGAATATTGGAAGTGGACACCATCAAAGGCGTGCTGATGAAAGAAAAGATTATCAAAGGCGAAGGAGAAAACTTCTCGAAAGCAAACTCGGCAGCTGAAATCTCGTCAAATGGATATATACCTGGGAAGTCCCCTTGTAAGATACTCGAGACTATTCTTGAAATTTGGCAGAGAAGAACTTCCAACTATAAACCAGAGAACAAGCAAACTAATGACTATGCAAAACGATTTTTAATCCGTGAGATTACATAGACATACTATATGTGTGAAAATGAGAAGGAGGACGTCAACTCGCGAAAACTACATAAAATTTGTAAAGAAAGACTAATTACATCGAATAGAAACAGCACAAACAATACAATGATCAACGGAACCACAACAACTAAAAACAAAAAGGGGAAGAAGAACAACTGTATGGATATATCTAGTGACAATCAAGCTAAATCTCTCATGAGAAGATTTGATCATGGATAAGAAAGGGAAACCTTTAGAGCGAAACCGAATCTCTTCTTATAGCAATTAAAGTCAACACTGCCACTGGACCGGAAGACCTGTGTTCAATCCTAGATCTCGTTATACCAAATACTTTAAAATGGTACTTGATACATTCTTGCTTAACACTCAGCAACATAAGGTACGTATCATGGGTAAAGTGGAACAATCAAGGGAAAGGAGTAGCGTCCTCCCTTACACCATGGTGTAATAGCTATTAAAAAGGTATTCTTCTGGTCGTCCTCGACTACGGTCGCCAACTTTACTTTACTTTCATGTTTAAGCAAAAATAAATAAGACGCAGCTAAATAGTAAAGGTTGGTAATTTAGTGATAGAGACGAAAGGAATTAATCACATAATAAACAAGAGTTCCTGATTACTGCAAAAAGAGTAAACGATTTTACACGACTAGGCGGTGAAAGTGATCCGCTAAGAAATTTAAATTTGACTTTACGATCAAATAGTATTTGTACATACTATAATGCGTTGTGAAGAATGGTGGGCATAAGATTCTCCAGTGGTTTGATATATAAACAGATCTCCTAATCCTCGATAGATGACCAGACCTAGTGATATTCATCAACAACAACAAAAAAGAACCTGCCAACAAGTGGATTTTACCGTCCCAGCGGACCACACAGGGACAACAAAAGAAAGCGAAAAAAGAAATAAGTATTTAGGCTTTCCCATAAAACTAAAACGCTATGGGACGGTGATACCAATTTTTATTGGTGAGTTCAGAATAATCGCTCAAGGCTTGGTAAAAGAACTGGAAGATTGAGAAAACAGAGGACGAGCATTGATCATCCAACTACAGCATTATTAAGATCAGCGTGAATACTGAGTAGAGTCCTGGAGAAACTTGCAGTCCTAAATAGTTAAATAGCTCTATTGGATGGTATATTTTCGTTTTTTTTATTAGCCACGCAACTACCACAATTAGCTGATTTGACATCACTTGTGTGCGATGTGGACTGTGGCTCAGTTGTAGAGTTTCGGCTCTGCATCCTTTGGTCCCTGGTTCGATCTCCAGGGGAGGGAGATCACGGCATACACTGCTGATGAGACCTAATAAGGTCGAAACAGGTGTCCCATGTTTCCGTATGTCACGCACAAGTTTTCACAGGGTTTTTCTGGTCATGGTAATACAATTCACTCTATTGAACCTTTACATAGGACCCTATCAGACGCCATCACTCTGGGAAGTAGGAGCAATGACAAGGAAGTGGTACTCCATATTTGCAAAAGCTCCAAATTTGGATCCTCACCATCAGATTGTTTAATATCATATCCGGACACTTTTTGGCAGAGTCTTACATATCTATCGAGATGGAGTCGGTGAATTCTATAGTCACAGCCACCTGGTTGTAATGGCAACGAAGAGGTACTCCATAGCCACTGGAGCCTTTCCACCGGCTGCAGTTTAGTTTTATATTGAAGACATCCCCTTTTGGGGAGTAATCATACACCACTGCAAGGATGCAGTTCATGAATAATAAGGCTCCTCGACAGGGCTGCACTTCGTGAAGTGAACACTTCTCTGCAATGTTCAAGGATAAATGTAGTTCTCTATTTACGTAAATTTAATTCATTTGGAATGTCTACCTGAGAAGCGTTATCTTTCAAACTACATTCGATGACGGGACAGGTGTCACCACCAATTCTTCCTTCAGTTTCAACCCCTCTTTCTTTTCGTGTTTATAGAGGGTATGTTAAATCAGTCCTAGGTATATCCAGGAAGTTGTTCCCCTAGTTCTGCTGCATTTACTAAGGTGATCTGTTTCAGCGGAATAAGGATGAACAATACGATTCCATTATAACTCCATAATCAGCGAGGTAGTTAACAACTGACCCGTCACCTATAGGCTAAGTATGGAGTGCGACAGAATGACGCCTGGCTTATTCAGTGACAAGTCTTTTTGAATTGTATCAAGTGCAAGATAGGTGAAATGATATTTCACATGATTTATAAGCCATTAAACAATAGTATGGCTGCAAGAGTGCCGACCTGTGTTAACTCCAAAGTATGAGGCAACATTTTCAGTTAGTTGTTATTATTATCACTAATTTTTAAAAAAATTCAAAGAAAAAGATATGAGAAAAAAATGTCACTTGATTTCTAACGGTGAACAAAAATGAAACAAACATAATTTTTCTTTTTTATTAGATTATTTATTTTTACAATTCAGGCTGGTATTTGTAAATCTTCAATCGTCTCATCGTAATAGAAGAAAGCCTATTCATTTATGAAAGTCTATATCAACTCCCGATCGTGTTGGTCTCCTAATCATTAATAATTTACATCACGTACGTTAGTTTGATAACTAATAGTTAACAGTTAAACGCTTTGGATCACTCTCTAAATCACTTTGACTTTCTAACTAAAGATAAGACCCTTTCCCTCAATCAAAATACCCACGCCCACGATAACAGCACCGAATTTAGAAAGTTCGTTGTAATACAGCCATTACATAACCAGTGTGTCTGATATATATAAATTAACTTTTTTAGAAACAAGTGCACATATTCAACGGTTCATCTAAGCACACGTGGGGTAATTGTTATTGTCGTAAGAAATGGACCGGGTAACCGGAGTTCAAATTCTGGACGAGGCATTTTAATTTCACATCGGGCTAATACACTGAAAAAGCCATCCATCTCCCTGCACCTGTGAGCAATTAGTAGGACAGACTGTGATCTTTAAGCATGGTAGGTCAACCGGTCTAGAAGAATGAAAACTCTGACTTCTCATCAGAATTTACCATTGGAAAACTGACCTTGTGTCGCATTCTACTCTTGGTGGAGGTGCTGTATCAGTACACATATTCATTTACGGTAATCACCTCTTTTTAATCTTGAATAGAAACGTATAATCAAAGAATTGCTATATTTTCTGTCTGTGTATATTTCAAACGTCTAATACATTATTGAATTAGACTCGACATATCAGTTTCATTTTATTTAGTTGATAAAACTATAAAACATAGACTTTCTTCAATTAACGATATACACTTTTTCACTTAATAACTGCTTAAAACGTAAAAAAACTGAAGTAACTCTGTCTTTATCAAGTGATTTTATAGAAGAGAAATGTGATAATATTGATTTATTTATTCTAAATGGCAGGTGATGGCTTCCAGAATTAATTAAACCTTACGTGAGCGTGATGAGATAGCATCTATATGACTCAACAAGGATTTACATTGGCTTTTAAAATTTATTAACGAAAAAGAAAAAGGTTTTTTGTTGTTTTTGTGAGTCAGAAGGAGTAATTTTGTTAAAATGAAAAACGTTAAAATGAATATGTTAAGTAAAGTTTTTTTTTTCTACATATTTAGATTACAAATGCAAGCAAAGGTCACAGTTGCTACTAAATTAAGTTTAGTAAAACTGTCAAAAGTCGCAGGTGCTAACCTGTTGTCAAAGACATAACGTGAACTGTGTTACCTCTCTAAATCACATCAAGTTGACGAGTCAGTCGGTACGTGTTCAAAGAAGTGTTTTCTCTTCCTCACAATTTAAAAGAATGAAAGGTAGATCTCCAATAACAGGCCAATGAGATGTGATATAACAAGGTCCTTAATTGGCAGACCAATCAGAGGTGTTAAAATCGATGGATTTCTCCTATACAATTTGACTCCGAGACTATTTTAACGAGAGACCAAGAGAGAAAACGAGACTCTAAACAACTTCTAGAAGAAGACTTTAACACTAGAATAAGACTTTGCCATCAGGAGAATATTTCGACGACAGAAGTAAAGACAGCAC
>OY757917.1:93129056-93166556 GCA_963585895.1 Sepioteuthis lessoniana
TAGCCTTACTAGGGCAATCGGTTTAGGAGAAAGAAAGACAGAATAGAAAACCTCGTGTTGTTCCGAGAATCTTAAGCACTCTTGCGTAACCTTTCTTTTGTAATCATCACATCTCAGTTTAACTGGTTCTACTCACGCTTTTACACCTATAATCACCCTTGTAAGTTATTCACTATGTTTTGGTTGTCAATGATAATAATAGACACAGCTTATCATTATTCAACTCTTTACGAGTTTTTCACACAAGTTCTAATGAATTTTCACTCAAGCCTTCTATTAATCCTATCTTGCCCAGTCAGCTTGGACTGTAGAATACACTGACTGTGTCTCTGCAGAGGAGTAAGACCCCCCTACCCAACGAATCTTCTGTAGCCCAGTCGTTTTGGGCTGTAGAATACAACTACTGCATCTTTGCAGAAAAGTAAGCCCCTCCCCAACAAGTATCCTGTGGTCCAGTCGGCTGGGCTGTTGACTACACTGAATTGCAGAGGGGTAAAAGCCCTCCGCAACTAGTGTCCTGTAACCCAGTCAGTTGGGGCTATAGGATACACCGACTGCATCTCTGCAGAAGGTCAACATCCCCACGTGTGTCCTGACGCAGATCAGAAATGGTAGTGCTGTTAGTTTCCAATTTATGGGTAACTTAGATCTAGTTTACCATTTAACTCTGTGTAAACAAATGTCTGATGTTAAAGCAACTTCTCAATCTTACATAGCAATACTCGAAACGAATTAATAGAACAAACTAATGAGTAATTTTGAATAGAATTGGTAGTGTTGAATAGCAATACTTGAAACCATTTAAATGTGTAAAAATTTAATCATTGGTGTTATATAATATTACTTACAAACATTTAACTGTTTGCAAATAAAACCATCAATATCAACAATACTTGAAACCAGTTCACTGTATTGATTTATATTATTTGGAATTATTTGTATTAGATACCAATACTTATAATCTAAATGCATGCAAGCAAAGGATTGATATTAACTAGAATTATCATCGGGGCTGTAGAATACACCGACTGCACCTCTGCAGAGGAGTAACCCCCCCCAATGAGTGTCCTGGATATGACACTAAACAATCTTATGGTGAGGTTCCAGTGATGCTGGGACTTTGGGGAATGCGGAGTACACCTTCATTGCCATTGCTCCCTGGTCCACTCTGGTCCGGTGTGGTAGCACCTAATAGGGCCTTATCTATAGGTTAAATAGAACTAACGGCATACTTATGCTAAACTGAATTGGTTGACTAAACTGAATAGTTTGAAATAGAAATGTTTTTGACAATTAAACCTACTTACATTAAAACTGTGTGCTTAGGCTAAACTGAATTATTTAAAATGGAATTGCTTTCTGACATTGATACTGTACTTACACTAAACGGAATTGTTTAATATAGAACTTTTTCGACATTTTACTTTTGTAAACAAAATCTGTGCTCATACTAAACTGAATTAGCTTAAATAGAACTGCTTGAATAAACTAAATAGCTTGAAATAGAAATGCTTTTCACAATTAAACTGTACTTACATTTTAACTGTGTACTTATGCTAAGGTGAATTGTTTGAAATAGAACTATATTCATAAAAATGGATTTGGTGTTAATAACCTACAAAGGTTGATATGCCATAAAACTCAAACAACCAACGAATTAGAATTATCAGTGTCAGAAGCGCTTGAAACCATTTAAGTAGGTGCAAGCAAATGCGTTCCTGCTTGCTTAGAATCATACAAACAAATTATTTGTTTACAAATAATTTACGTTTAAGTCGTACATATATGTATAAATAGTGTTTGGTATTAAATAACCAACAAATATTTATATGCGATAAAACTCAAAAAAACTTGAAACCGTTTACATTTCTGGAAAAAATTCAAAGTCAAACCTGTAAACTATAAAATGTGTGCAAACAAATATCTAATGTTAAATTGGATAATTAGTATTACCAAGCAATACTTGAAACCATTTAACTGTATGCAAACAAATAAGCTCCGGGTTGTTTCAAAATGTTGTAAACTATTCGTTTACAAAATCATCATATGCTTAGACAAAATTTGGCATAAAAAAACAAGGGTGGATATGCCAAAAAAAAAACAAAAAAAAACAAAAAAAAACAACCAAACATGTAAATATTCTAGTTGATTTGAGCTGAGGTATGGGTTATATTCATATTTACCAACTCCTTCGCTTGGGCAGGATATGACACAAGGTCAATTTTTAAGCGAAGTTTAAAAGGTTTGTATTCAGAGTTTTCCTTCTCCTAGACTAGTTGCCTCACCAAGGCTGAAGAACATAGTCTGCCCTACTATTTACCCATAGCTGGAGGGAGAATTATTGGATTCATACCTTACCCAAGGGTATTAGGGCAATGTGAAATGCAGTCAGTCTTATCCAGGATTTGAACTCGTGTCCATTTCCTACGACGATAACCATTACACCACAGGCACATCCCTGAGTTATGGGTTATATTGATTCTTCTACTGATCCCTAGTCTCTCCAGTCTTTTTTTTTTCATGGCCTTTGAGAACCATTCCAAAAACGATAACTTTAATTGGTTACACCATTATTTTGATGATCTTCAGCTTTTTCACGTCTTTGGAAAAATCCAAGTAAATGTATATTTTCCTCTCTCACTTCTTTTTTATCGATGGTCTGGTAGAACGTCTCAGTTTACTAATTGTCAGGTTCTTTTCTTCTTGTTTATAAATATTGATTTCTGGTCTGGATTGGTTGATCTGTTTATATCTAGAAGTCCTATGAGGGGCACTTACAGTGTTGTAGTGGCTAAAATGCTGGACAGCTAAATCGTAGTAAACGAGTTCGAACTCCAGTCATGCTACTACATTCACTCACGGAATTTTATACCATGGGAATATTAAGAACCCACTTTTCCCTTTAGTTGTTTTTTTAATAGTTCTTCTATTGTTGTTCTGTTGTATAGCCATGAGCAACTATACACATATACATGCAGAAACATAACAACGACACAATAACGACAGACGGACACAGTTCTTCAGAAAAATATACGTTTCACTTTATTAGAAAGAGTTGTGTGTGAGAGGTGAGTTAGAGACTGAACAAAGACTGCAACATATTGACCCCCCCAACTCTTCTGGCTATAACAGCATTTCTTTCCCGTTCTCCTGGGCTGCTCAACCGGGGGCCTGGGGGCCCAGCCTCTGCTGGGACATGGTTCTCATTACAGCATCTTCTCCCCAGCATCCTGTCGCCGGGGTTATATAATAATTTAACGTCCACCTACTTCATGCGAGCGTCACAATTCACACTCAATTCAACCCGTCGACAGTCAAGGTTTACCCCCGATATCTTCGACCGGATGCGCTTGTTATTTACACAGGTGCATTTCTCATCTGACAGCCCGGCCGGGTCAGAGGTCAATATGCAACACTTCTACTAAGAAAGCTTTGACATTAAATAAGCTCAAAAGTTGATATGCCATTAAACAAAGAAAACTAACCAAACCAGATTATCTTTTGTTAGCATGATTAAATGTTGCACAATTTAAGTGGATCATTTTCCCTGCCCAATCATGCTACTCTTGCATTCTTTCTGAGGCATTTTGCTGCATTCTTATTGGTATATTTTTGGTTGATTTCGTTGTTGTTATTCTAGTTGCAGTCGCAATGGTTAGAATAAATCTTCCCTTACTTTTAATTTCTTGGGTAAGATTTACGGCGGTTAAGATCTACGGTCATTCTTCTAAAATATGAATACTGGTGAGTAAGAAATAATTACCAGGTGAAAAGCGGTATTAAGCCTTCTATTGGAAAAAGCATTTCTCATTCTTTCCACCCTAGACTGCAGATTTAGCAACAATTCGCATTTCGACCAATTATCCCGATTGGAGATTGTCGCCCCTATTTGACAGCTATTACATCAATTCTTTAAATTTCTTTGCTCTTGTCTCTCACCTCAGATCCATACGTTAGACTTATAGACTGGGGAAACTCTTTTTTTGTTTTTTCGCTCTCCCCCCCTATTTGATTATTCAGCCCTGACATGTTTTCCATCAACCAAATTGAATTATGTTTTACATTTACTCAAATAATCACGAGTTGATTACATCCTGCAGTATCAAAAATGTTCCAGTTTTGCAAAAGATTCAAGACAATAAAACTTTTCATTTGTCGAATGTCTGCTATTTGCTCGGAGAAGTCAAAAATGTTTATATAAATCTTTTAACTGATCAACAATCTCTGCGTGCCTGCCCAACTTCTAATTCATGTTTACGTTAATATTTAATCTTACTTATCGTTCAAATTATGTCAATTTTTTTTTTATCCTGACCGAAACCTCATATACTCAGAGAATATACACTACCCATTCACTTTTCATAAATATTTAGTGAGTGAAGTTGGGGATTGTCGTCGAGGGTAACCCTTAGGTGCACTTTTCAATAACTACTACATCGAGGTGTAGGGGAGGGCGCAACTCCTTTCTCTGGATTGCTCCACTTTACTCTTGATACGTACCTTATAGTGCTGAGTGTTAAGAAAGGGGTATCAAGTTCCATTTTTGGAGTATTTTGGTATGACTAGACTTACAATCGAACCCCAGTCTCCTTGGCCATTAAACTTTTGATCGTGCGTCAATCTTTGTAACTCTCTACAGCTATAGAATAATTATGGTATGTTGTGCCTCCCATAGAAAAGACGTAGGAGTTTGTGCTACTTTACTTCTGTTCGTCGTAGTAGCTTGTGGGATATGTTCTTTGGTTATCATATTTAACAACCCCTCCGCTCGGGCAGGATATGACACAAGGTCAATTTTTAAGCGGAGTTTATCAGGTTTGAATTCAGATTTTTCCTTCTCCTAGACTAGTTGCCTTACCAAGGCTAAAGAAATCAGTCTGCCCTACTATTTACCCATAACTGGGGGATAATAATTGGATTCATACCTTTCCCAAGGGTATTAGTGCTATGTGAAATGCAATCAGTCTCGTCCAGATATTGAACTCGTGTCACCGTGTCCATTTCCAACGACGATAACGTTTACATTTGATTATTAGCTTGCTGGTTCAAAATTGTTTGTCGTTGAATACTCATTGATAAAAGTTTGGTTTGTTGTGTTTTATGGCATATTAACTCTGGTAGGTTATTTAATGCCAGATACTGTTAATAAATTATCTAGTGGCAGCACCCCACAAAGCAGCAGCTGTACGGCCACGTACCGCCCATCCAGAAAACTATCTATGTTAGACGAACCAGACATGCGGGACACATCTGGAAAAGTAGGGATGAACTCATAAGTGACGTACTCTTATGGACCCCTTTATATGGATGAGCAAAGGCAGGATGGCCAGCTAGAACCTACATACAGCAGCTCTATGCCGATACAGGATGTGACCCTGAAGACCTGCCGGAAGCGATGGACGATAGAGAAGAGAAGCGGTAGAGAGTCAGGGATATCCATGCTGATGGCCCGATATGATGATGATACACACACACACACACACACATTTATATATATATATATATATATATATATATATGAGGATTATTAAATAAGTTTCCAGACTTTTTTCGTATGGGCACTTTTATTGAGAGTACACATATGAAATTCTAGTCCCCTTTCAAGTAATCTCCTCTGGCTGTAATGTACTTATTGTACCGTTCCAACAACTTCTGGAAGGCCCCATGGAAGTCCTCTTGTTTGAGCGTGCCAATGAACTTCATCACAGCATCTTTCATCTCCCCAATTGTCTCATAATGACAGCCTCTGAGCTTAGGGAATAAGCAAATGTCACAGGGAGCAAGGTCTGGACAATAGGGAGGGTGAGGAACTTTCTTAATGCTCAACTTGGTCAAATAGTGTGTGACAAAGATGGAGTTGTGGACTGGTGCATTGTCCTAGTGGAAATACCACTGGCCTGATTTGAAGAGTGCTGGCCTCTTCCAACGGAATCTTTTCCTGAACTCCCTTAAAACCTCAACATAGTAACCCTAACCCTAATTCCTTGGCCAATCAACTCTGGTGTATTGATTTCCTTACTCCTCCCACACCTCTCATCATCCCTCACAGACTCCCGGCCATCCTTGAATCTCTTATGCCACTCAAAAACTGATGCTCGATTCATGCAAGATGCTCCAAAAGGAGTCTGAAGCATTCCATAACTTTCTGTGACATTTTTTCCGAGTTTAAAACAGAATTTTACTGCATATTGTTCTTCTAAAGTGTCCTCACGTCCAGATTTCATTTTTGAAATTCACCAGTTGTGACAATCAGTATTTAGTTGGGTGTTTTCCAATTGCTGCTGTAGCTGTTCCTTTGAACATGAAATCATAAAAAAAATGGTCAGTCATCTCATAAGATGTATAGCAATAACATACTGAATTTTCAGGAGTCTACGACAATTTTAAATGTCTGTACAAAAAAAGTATGGAAACGTATTAAATTCACCCCTTATATATATATATATATATATATATATATATATATATATATGTATATATATATATATAGATTTATATATATATATTTTCGGCTGAATTTCTGAGACGAAGCATGATGATGTTTATAATTAAGGGCGTTTTGGACTATTGTCTTCATCTTTATTGTTATTTCCAAACTGAGTTGTCCAGCAGGACGCATAGCATAACGGTTATAGGCGTTGGTTCCCTAAGCTTCGAAGGAGACAATCATCTGGAGGTTGCAGGTTCAATCCTGACTGCAGGCGAATCACAATACTGGTATACTTAACACTTGTATTAGGTTATTGCTAACGGAATCAGAATAGGCGACCCCCGTGGATTCCGTAAAGGACATAGTTCTAAGTTCTGTAAAGGTTCCCGAGTTCGATAAACACCTGAAGAAGGACAGAGGACATATTGGCCGAAACGTTATGGAAATAGCAATGAAGATGAAGACAATAGTCCGAAAAGCCTTAATGATAGATAAATTAATTTTTATATACGGTTATTAAATATAAATGAGTTGTAAACTAATAGTTTGTAGATAACATTTTTTAACGAGAAGAGACCCACTTATTTTACACAGTTAAATGGTTTCAAGAATTGCTATGTAACAATAACTGTTATATAACATATGACATGGATTTTCGGTTCGTTCCTAGTGACCATGTGTGCTTTAGCAAGCTGTCACATTTTGATTAGTAAATAGGAAGATGACGGCGCGTCAGGTCACTTAGGTCGAACAGGTGTGTAACCGGAAGGAGACCACGTGATGAGAACCACGCGGTCAGATTTATACAGAGAGCTGAGAACCGGAGTCGAGCGAGACACACGCAGCCGAGCAGAAGCGTCTCTGACAAGCTTGCAAGGTGGAGCAAGTGTTGGCACTCCCTGGAAAAATATATGGGAAGAAGACGTCCTCTTTCTGAAAATATATCTCTCCACCCATCTCTCACACACCATAGAAACAGCAACCCTTTCGAGAATAATGTCTAAGAGATATATATATCTATAAAGAAGTGTGTTTTGTTCATTCATTAAAGTTCGTAAATGATGTTTGATTATGTTTCCGCTTGTATTTGTATTACGGCTATACAACATAACAACATAACATCTGTCGATTGCTTGCATAAAATTAAATGGCCATACTCATAAGATGTGTAAGAGAATAGTTTGAAGGTAATCTTCTTTTTAGTGAAGTTACAGCTTATTTGTTCGCCAACAAGTTTAGCGATTGTTTGCTTCCAGTAAAATGGGTTCAACTTTGGCTGCACAAAATCAATGAATAAAAATTTGCCCACAGTAAAATAGTTTCAGTTATTCCTATCCAACACGAATAATTCTATTTAGTATAAACCATTTGTTTGCAAACGCGTATATAGCTTCAGGTATTGCATTCTAACACCAATAAGTTATATTTGCATACAGACGATTTTAAGCATCCTTATGCGACACTGAAAATTCAATTTAAAATCCGTGATTTCTTTGTATGGTGTTCAATGGGTAAAGAGTTTTATTTGATCCATGGATAGAACCCTAACTGGTACTACAAGAGTGGACTAAGGAATAATGGAGATGAAGTGGTAGTTAACATTTCCTAAATGTTACCTACAAAATATTCACTTAGACACCTTATATATATATATATATATATATATAAGATATCTAACATCAGTCGTTTGCTTGCATAAAATTATCCATGGATATCCATGGATCCATGGATAGAACCCTAACTGGTACTACAAGAGTGGACCAAGGAATAATGGAGATGAAGTGGTAGTTAACATTTCCTAAATGTTACCTACAAAATATTCACTTAGACACCTTATATATATATATATATATATATATATATATATATATATAAGATATCTAAAATCAGTCGTTTGCTTGCATAAAATTAAATGGTTATACCCATGTAAGTAATCTTATTTTTAGAGAAGTTATAGCTTATTTGTTCGCCCACGAGTGTAGCGATTGTTTACTTAGAGTAAAATGGGTTCAAATTTGGCTGCACAAAATCAATGAATAAACATTTGCCCACGGTTAAATAGTTTCAGTTATTCCTATCCAACATGAATGATTCTATTTAGGGTTACATCTATGGACCAAAGCTGTATACGCTGGTGCAAACAAATGATTTGTACTAAATAGAATTACGAGAATCATTAAATAAGTATCCAGACTTTTTTCCTATGTGCACTTTTATTGATAGGACACACATGAAACTCTAGTCCCCTTCAAAGTTATCTCCTCCGGCTGTAATGCACTTATTGTACCGTTCCAAAAACGTCTGAAAGGTCCCATGAAAGCGTGTCAATGACCTTCGTCACAGCCTCTTTCATCTCCTCAAATGTCTCATAGCGACAGCCTCTCAGGTGGGACTGTGGACTGGTACATTTTCCTGGTAGAAATGCCACTGACACTATTTGAAGAGTGCTGGCCCCTTCCCAAGGAATCTCTTCCAGAACTCCCTTCAAACCTCAGCATAGTATCCCTAACCCTAACCCTTGCATATCGTTCTTCTAAAGTCTTCTCACGTCTAGATTGCATTTTTGAAATTCACCAGCTGTGACAATCAGGCTTTAGTAGGGTGTATTCTAATTACTGCTGTAGCTGTTCAATTGAACCTGAAATCATAAAAAATGATTCAGTCATCTCATAATATGTATAGCATAACATACTGAATTATCAAGTGTCTACGACAAATTTAAATGCCTGTACAAAAAAAGTCTGGAAACAAATTAAATGTACCACGTATTTAGTGTTATATCTTGGATAAGCATTTGGTGGAGTCTTGCCCCTTAGTAAAGATGCAGTCGGTCTCTTCTAATGCCCCAACTGACTCGTCTTTAATTGATAAGGGAATTTCAGGTGCAAGATAAGAGATATAAAGTTCCCCAGATCCTGTATTTTTTTTTCTACCTGATCCTTTTCAATATTTATTTCCTGTTCAGATTATTACAGTTTGGTTTGGTTTCTTTGTTTAATTATATATCAACCATGTTGGCTTCTTTTAATGCCAAAGCCAGCGGCATAAAAGGACAGTAGAAGTACTGTTTAAAATATATATTGGGGAATAAGAGATTCAAGCTTTTCCCCAGGTTATTCGTCTGAAGGTGAACATAATAGCGCAGCTGGTGTTTGAACTCGTTATACTAACGTTGCTCTATTGCACTTTAGCCACGACACTATATGGACTTCCTGCCATATTTTTATGTGTTATACAACATATGAAACATTGTTAAACGGATGTACATTACAAATAATTTCTATATCATCCCCCACTTAAAAAAAGAAATAATGTAGATATTTTCCGGTAAACGAAAGAACGTATACTGAAAAAAAAAAATAAAGAAAGAAACATATTTTTTCTATTTTGTTTGTAAAACGCTGTGCAACCATGAAAAACATTTTTAAGCAAAAATGTAAAATGTTTAGGAATCTTAGTTTATTTTTTAATCTGTGGTGCATAAAAACAATCTTTAAAAAAAAGAAAAAGAACAAAATTTCTTTTCCTACAAAAATTCAAATTTTTTCGACTATTTTGTATGAATTTTTTCTTCTTTTCAAGAGAATCTTTTTAGGATAAGAATCTCGAATTTTCAAAGAATAAACATGAGTTCTCTAAAATACATATAAAAGCAATGGTCCGCCAATTCCTTTCCGATAAGCATGTAGGCACCAAAGAAATATCCGTGACAATTGATACACTAATGTGTATCATTATAGTCGAAATCCTAAACCTGTACCGGGTGTGAATTCAGCTGAATATTTTTTGTGCAGTGTCATTCATGACTATAGTGGAAATTCTAAAGTTGCACTGGGTGTGATTATAGTCAAATCGCAGGGACCATACAGTTCGGGACTATAGTCGAAATCCTAAAGCCGTACAGAGAGCGACTATTGTTAAATCTTTGTACAGTGGCGTTCGGGATTATAATCGAAATCCTAAAGTCTTACATGGTTTAAGTATGGTCAAATCTCTAGTATCAGGATGTTCATGATTGATGTAGAAATCCTTAAGCATTTCTATATGTGACGATGGATTAATTTTAGGCTACTTTTAATCGGCTCACTGGGCTAGTGGGTAGAGTGTTCGCCAATGGTCCAGGAGACCTGGGTTCAATCCTAAGTCGTGTCATACCAAAGACTTTTAAAATGGTACTTGATACCTTCTAGCCTAACACTCAGCAATATAAGGTACGTATCAAGGGTAAAGTGGAGCAATCCAGGGAAAGTATTAGCGCTATCCCTTACACCTCGGTGTTGGAGCTATTGAAAAAGGAGTCTTCTGGTCGCCCTTGACTTCGCTCGAAAACTACTAATTTCTTTTTCTAATCTGTGTGTTTCAACATCTTGGGAATCCTCGAATGCAGTTTTAGTCCTTGACTTAGCTTACTGTTTGCAGCTTTTGTTTTTATTCTTTTAACACTTATATTGTTGAAATTCACTTTAGTCAGTTATAACAGTGTGGCCTGAGGTTATCTGCCCTCAACCATTTTTGTTGGGGTGAGTTACCCGCCTTTAGACTTTTGTTTTTTAGTTGTTGTTACAAAATAAATGAAACACCTCGTGTGTGGAAAGATGTCCACATTTGTTGCTTCGTTGTTTGACTGGAAGTTATCTCATGTCTAAATTAACTGCGCCTGCCAGAAAGAGAAAGGTATGTCTCCTTTCATTTTAAGGGTTTAATTCAACGAATTTCCAACATGTATATCTGACTTACATTGCTCATTACATCATTTAAAGAGCTATATTAATAAAATTTTATGAGAAAATTTTATTGAAAATACGGCACTCGGATCTAGTGTAACATGCACAATGCAGCTGCGTAAGGCAAGAAATACTTTAACTTGCATCTCTGTAAGTGGAGTTAAGAATATACTCTTTCTATCCCCCACAGAGTGATAAGATCCCCACAAAAAGAGGTGTTCAGGGTACGGCACTACACAGTATCTGATAGTGTGACTGCACGTCTGGACGTCTTGGGAGAGTAGAGTACACTCTCATGACTATTACTTCTAGGTTCACACTGACTCGATGTTGTCATACAAATGAGGATCCCAAATATATTTGTTTGAAATTATTAGTATTGGACAAAATATTTGATACCATTTAACTCTAAATCCTATTTACCAACCCCTCCGCTCGGGCTGGATATGACACAAGGTCAGTTTTTAAGCGGGGTTTAACATGTTAGAATTCAGAGTTTTCCTTCTAGACTAGTTGCCTCACTAAGGCTGAAGAACCCAGTCTGCCCTACTATTTACCTATAGCTGGAGAGAGAATAATTGGATTCATACCATTCCGAAGGGTATTAGTGCTATGTGAAATGCAATCAGTATCGTTCAGGATTTGAACTCGTGTCGCAGTGTCCATTTCCTACGATGATAACCATTACACCACGGACACCATTTAACTCTAAATCATTTGTAACAATTGTTACTTAAAGTTATAATTATTTACTAAGGATTATTATTTGTTACTTAAAACAATATCATCATCATTATCAACATGTCGTGCCGCCAGCACAGATATCCCTGACCCTCTCTCACCACTTCTCCCAATCGTTCATCGCCTCTGGCAGGTCTTCAGGGCTACGCCCCGTATCCTCGCATAGCTACTGTAAGCATGTTCGAGCAGGCTGTCCTGCTTTTGCTCGGCCATATGTGAGGGTCCATCGGAGTACATCGCTTATGAGCTCGTCCCTGCTTCTCCAGCTGTGTCCTGAATGTCTGGTTCGTCTAACTTGGATAGTTTTAGTGATGGGAGGTAGGTGGCTGTATAGTTTGTGCTTTTTCTCCAGCCGTTTTGTTAGCGTCCAAGTAGTGCATCCATATAGCAGTATCGATACAACCACTGAACTGTGGGGAAACAAATGATTATTATTGAATAGGAACAATTATTTGAAGCTTAATAATCGTATCATGCTGGCTCATTGGCCTAGTCTGTAGAGTGTTCGCCAATGGCCTGGGAGACCCGAGTTCAATCTCAGGTCGAGTCATATCAAAAACTCAAAAAATGTTGTTCGATGCCTCCTTGCTTAACACACTGCATTTTAAGGTATATAGCAAACCATTGAAAGGAGTTGTGCCTTCCCTTACATCTTAGTGTTGTAGCTATCGAAAAGGGAGCTTTCGAGTTGCCCTTGACTACGGTCATCAACTTTACTACTTACATAACCGTGTATAAGTTAATAGTAATATCTCAAAGCATCCTACTGTGCTGAAATTCTTTGTATTAGATAAGTTGGCTAATGGAGTTTAACATTTCTGCCCTTCTAGATTATTTAATGTCAAATCCTATATATATATATATATATATATAGGATTTGGTATTAAATAACCTACAAGTTTATGCAGTTTAAATATTTCAGCCCTTGTTGGTTATTTAATGCCAAATCCTATATATATATATATATATATATATATATAGGATTTGGCATTAAATAACCAACATGGGTGGAAATGTTTAAACTCAACTAGTCAACTTATCTAATACAAACATATCTGTTAAGTAGAATTGTTTATGTTAGATTGCAATACTTGAAATCATTTCTCTGCAAACAAATTAGCTCTGTGTCGTATAAAATGTCACCTACAAAATATTCATTTACACCTTGGTGGCCGAGAGGTCTGAGACTTTGTCAAACGTAAAGTTGGACGGGTTTCGATCCCGGCTTCGAGCGTCGTGCGTGTCTAGCCACACTGAAGAGTTCTGATAGAACGAAACAGTCTGTATGTGGATGACAATATATATATATATATATATATATACGGGGTGCATTTTATACGTTTCCATACTTTTTTGTACAGGTATCTGAAATTGTCGCAGACTCTTGAAAATTCAGTATGTTATTGCTATACATCTTATGAGATGACTGACCAATTTTTTTCATAATTTCAGGTTCAAATGAACAGCTACTGCAGCTATTGGAATACACCCTACTAAAACCTAATTGTCACAGCAGGTGAATTTCAAAACTGCAATCTGGACGTGACGACATTTTAGAAGAACGATATGCAGTAAAATTTTGTTTTAAACTCGGAAAAAATGTCACAGAAAGGTATGGAATGCTTCAGACTGCTTTTGGAGCATTTTGCATGAATCGAGCATCGGTTTTTGAGTGGCATAAGAGATTAAAGGAAGGCCGGCAGTCATTGAGGGATGATTAGAGGTGTGGGAGGAGGAAAAAAGGCAATACACCATAGTTGATTTGCCAAAGGGTTAGGGTTAGGGTTACTATGTTCAGGTTTTTAAGGGAGTTAAGGAAGAGATTCCGTTGGAAGAGGCCAGCAATCTTCAAATCGGGTCAGTGGCATTTCCACCAGGACAATGCACCAGACCACAACTCCATCTTTGTCACACACTATTTGACCAAGATGGGCATCAAGATAGTTCCTCACCGTCCCTATATTCCAGACCTTGCTCCCTGTGACTTTTGGTTATTCCCTAAGCTCAGAGGCTGTCGTTATGAGACAATTGAGGATGAAGGTTATTGACAAGACAACTTCTATGGGGCCCTCCAGATGTTGTTGGAACGGTACAACATGTGCATTACAGCCGGAGGAGATTAATTTGAAGGAGACTAGAGTTTCATGAGTGTACTATTAATAAAAGTGCCCCTACGTAAAAAGTCTGGATTTTTTATTAATAATTCTTCATTTGTTTCGTTGTGTAAGAAGATATATAAAAATGTTTCTCTTACTGGTTTTATGAAACGTTATTCTTCTTTAAGTGACACTAAGTATTCAAACCACAATTCTATATACACATAAAATATCAGAGAAAATAAATCGTTCAAGATATGTTTTTCAGTTTGTTTATTATAAGATAATCTGCGAAAAACTGAACAAAAATAATCCGCTTTTTTACAAGAAAACGCTCTTGTGTTTCAAGATGGTATCAAGTTTGTTTCCCTGATAAAACAATCGAAAATGCCAATCTTCTTGAGCCTCACCTTTCAAGAAAATTCCGAAAGGACACATTGCAGTCAAATCTAAAGTTTCAAATAAAAGAGTCATAAAGAATCATCCTCTGGCGAAAACATCCTCGTCAATGTAATTGTACACTTTACGCTTTGAGGGATATTGAAGGGAACACGACAACACGAATAAGACGAATTCGAAAGAAGCAAATTATATGAATGGATTCGTTGCGCTAATGTCAGACAGAAACCATAAAAAAGGATCAATAGAATTTCATGGCTGAAACTAGGAGATTAACTTTTCCACAACCGTGAACAACCATTGGTCGACTTTTCAGGCATACCTCCTTTTCATTGCCAGTAACTATCTTGCTTCGCCAAAACAATTTTTTTTCTGTGCAATGCAGACATATTAAACTCTGGCCTATTTTCATCCCCTAAGTTCATTTGTAACTCATTTCCTTAGCTTCCGAATCGTTCATCGCAATAAAGTACACCTGAAAAAGAGCTGAATAAACTTCAAAGGCGCTCTAAGAATTTCCAAACGCAATGAATCATTTTCATTTTATTTCTATTCATGTATACAAGACTTTTCTCTTCATGTCTGCCTTTTCTATATTTGTGTTTAATTACTCTCTCAGCCTCAATCTCGGTCTCTCTGTCTTTGTCTCCAAATGATGTCCCAAAATTAAAGACTTCTATTCTTTAAAAAACCGAAGAAAAAATGTTTTTAACGATAACAAGGAACAACATTTCAGAGTTTCTACGTGCACACACACACACACACACACACACACGCACACACACACACATACGTATATATATATATATATATATATATATATATACACACCTTTAAAAAAAGACAAAACCTGGTCACATTAGGACTATAAACTTATTTCCATCCTGTTATGGGTATTGATATGAATCAGTAACACCAAAAATAACAGCACACCTTCAGATCCAATGGATATAATTAATAGATCCAGAATGGACACAGGAGGGATTGGATCTGAAGAAGTCCTGTTCTTTTTGGTGTTATTGATTCAAAGCAATAACAGGATGAAAATAAATTCATTATCCTAACTTGACCAATTTTTGTTTTTCTTAAAGGAATTATTGCTCTGTGGTGTCAGTTACATTGAACTCTTTATAAGGAAAATTCAAATGTTCATAGCTGAATGATTTTATTGTCCTGACAGAATTTTTCCAGATTCTGGTTTAACTGAACTGAATAATATATATATATATATATATACTCACCCCCCCACACAAATATATATATATATATATATATATATATATATACATGGGAGTGTCGGAGTGTAGTGTTTATTATGCTGGACTGAGACATTGTAGTTTAAACTTGAGTGTTGCTATTACTTTCAATTCCGCATTAATAATCTTGGGAAAGGTATTATCCCTCTTAACTCTTATCTTTGAGTTAAATAGTTGCACTACTACAGGGTGGAGCGATAAAATTGTCGTCCTAAAGAAAACAACACAACAGCTTTATTTTAAAACTTTTATTGAAAAAATCAATTCAGGTAAGTTGATTATGTAGTAGAGCTGACATCTATTCAATGTAGCCACCTTCAGCCTCAATCACCGCCTTGATACGAATCCGGAACTGGGAGCATGTCTTTTCCACAAGCGCTGGCGGGAGCTCGGCGAATACTCGGCGGTTGGTGGCGATCAGGCTGGCTTTGGTGTTGTGGGAGGTCGTGTTGGTGATCTTCTCGACGTATGACTAAACGAAGTAGTCCAGCGGGCTCAGGTCGGGGGAGGAGGGGGCAGTGAGCGAAGGGTACAAAGTCGTATCACTCCTTCTGAAGCCAAGCCTGGGACGTTTGGACTTATGGGCCGGTACCGAGTCCTGCTGTCTCATCCAGGGTCTGCCACCGGCCACCTGACTGCACCAGGGGATCACCTCACTCTTCAGTATATCCAGGTACGCTTTGGACTTTCAAGCCGACTTCGAAGATATAAGGTGGCAAGATGTGTCCCTTACTTGAAACCACACCAAAGTCCATAACCGTAGCTGTCCGAAGGGCGGTCCGATGCGTTGAGCTGTTCCCTCAAGCGTTGAACCGTCTTGATTTGCATTTTGGGGGTGCTGGTAATGATCCTGTTGTCATAACTTGGATCGGTAGAGAGCTTGTGTTGTACAGCGGTGCATCTCGTTGAACATTGTGTCACTTTCAGACATGATAGAAGGCTCCTATCGCTCTTGGGATTTGTACACAACTGGCCAACTAGTAGATGGTCTGCAACAAAAAAAAAAAAAAAAAGAAAACCGGTTTTCATTAAACGGAAATGGAATCATATCGTCTTTTCTAGGGCGAAAATTTTATCGTTCCACCCTGTATTTTCTATCGTGGATGATTTTTTTTTAATAGTTTTGGCATTAAATTACCCACGAATATTGATTCACGGTTAAACAAAGAAACTAATGCAAAACTCTTGGAAAGAATTGAGCGCTATGGTATCCGGTAAGGTATAAATGTTAACAAACGTGCCCGTGGTGTAATGGTTACCGTCGTAGGAAATGGACACGGCGACGTGAGTTCAAATCCTGGACGAGACTGATTGCATTTCACATAGCACTAATACCCTTGGGAAAGGTATGAATCCAATTATTCTCCCTCCAGCTATGGGTAAATAGTAGGACAGACTAGGTTCTTCAGTCTTAGTGAGGCAACCAGTCTTGGAGAAGGAAAACACTGAATTAAAACCTGTTAAAGTCCACGTAAAAATTGACCGTGTGTCATATTCCGCCCGAGCGGAGGGGTTGGTAAATACGATAAATGTCATCATAATCATCATGTCGTGCCGCCAGCACGGATATCCCTGACCCTCTCCCGCCACTTCCCCCTATCATTCATCGCGTCCGGCAGGTCTTCAGGCTTACATCCTGTGTCCTCACATAGTTGCTGTATGTAAGTTCGAGCTGGTCGTCCTGCTTTTGCACGGCCATATATGGGGGTCTATAAGTGATGTACTCCTCCTATGATAAATGTAAATAAACGAAAGCTACTATTTAATGCTTTATAATTCCCGAGATGACGTTCTTTGCTTGTTAGCTGAGCGGTAAGATACTATGTCTAACGTAAAGTTGGGAGGGTTTCGATCCCAGCTTCAAGCGTCCTATGTGTCTAGTCACACAGAAGAGTTGTGATAGAACGCCCTAATGTCTATGGATGACAATATATATATATATATATATATATATATGTATATATATCTGAATATATATATATATATATATATATAGAATGAAAGAGAGAGAGAGATAGAGATTGAAAAACAAGAGACGAATTTAAGTAAAAAGAAATCAATCCTATGACATTTCGGTTCTAATGAACAATCATTAAGACTTGGGCAGGTGATATCGAATGACCTTAAATCAACGATCGATTTTTAAAAATACAATAAAAAACTAGGAGGAAATATTATGTATACAGATAAAAGGGGTGACCGTTAAATCAATAGTCGGATTCATTCCAATTATTTACTTCCATATATATATATATATATAAAGTTTGTTGGTTTGTTTGGGTTTTATGGCATTATTTACTGCCAAATACATTTTTATACAAATAATCAATACTATTTCAAACAATTCAGTTTAGCCTGAGTACACAGTTTAATTGCCAAAAACATTTCTATTTCAAGCTATTCAGTTTAGTCAAGCAGTTATGATTCAAACACTTTATTTTAGTGTAAATATATTTTTTGTTTACACACAGTTATATATCAAAACATTCATATTTTAACCAATTTAGTTTGGCGTAAGTAGTTTCAATGTCAAAACCAATATTATTTCAAACAATTCAGTTTAGCATACAAAAACAGATCCATTTCAAACAGTTCAGTTTAGCATAAGTACGTAATTTAAATGTCAAAACAGTTCTATTTCAAGGAATACAGTTTAGCATAAGTACGCAGTTTTAATGTTAAAACAGTTCTATTTCGAGCAATTCAGTTTTGTGCAAGTACGCAATTTTGTTCTATTTGACCCATAGATAGGACCCTATCAGATGCGACCACTCCGGGGCAGAGTAGACCTGGGAGCGATGGTAATGAAGGGATACTCAACATTCCCGAAAGCTCCAACATTACTGAAGCCTCACCCTCAGATTGTTTAGTGTCAATATCAGGATATTCGTTGTTAGGGGTTCTTACGCCTCTTAGCCGATTAGTCCAAGTATGCAAAAAGAAATATTGAGAAATTACAAAAAAAAAAAAAAAAATTAAAAGAAAACAAAGAAACGAACAAATATGAAAGCAAAATGGATTTGATTTGTTAATATTGACACATACAATTGTCCTAGACAGGTTGACATGTCGTTAGATATTATGGATCAAGGAATAGATGCAATCTAGCTACATAATACAGTGAACCAGGTTCAAATCTTGCATTTCATATAGCAATAATACCCATGAGAAAAATGCGAATCTATTTATTCTCCTTTCTCATCTGGATAAATAGTAGAGCAGACTAAGCTCTTTAACCTTGGTATGGCAACTGCTCTAGGAGAAGGACAATTCTGAAATATATTTTATCTTGTGTCGCATCCTGCTAGGATATAAAGGTCTGGTAAATATATACAGAATGTTTCACATTTTTTTAAACAAAGGCAACGACTTCTTAGGTCGTAACTGTTATTTTTATTCTCTTTTTGTTTTCAGATAATTGCTTTCAAATAGTAAACATTTCTTAGACCAAATATAACGAAATCAAAACTTAGACGATAAAGGAGAAGATCTATTTTTCTGAAGACATGTCATTCTAGATTGTTTAAGTCTGATAAAAAAACAGAGTGTTCAATTTCAACACATCTCTAAAGAGGAGTCAAAATTAACAAGTTGGTAAAGCTCATGAAACTAAAGAAGGTCGTAAGGCAACGGGTTCCTTACCATCTTGGCCTCCAATAACAATCTAAATATCCAAGAATGTCACAAGGGTTCAAGATTCAGTCTGTAAGTGTCTACCCAAAATCTGTTTCGAAATTTGTCTTCACACAAATTATCATTTACGTCTTTCTTGAATATATGATTTCCTTACCCTAAGTTACAGGGCTAAAAACGGTAGGTGTTTTTCTGTAAGTATAACTGGCTAATTGGCTTTGTGGGTACAGTGTTCGCCGGTAGTCCGGGGGACTTGTGTTCTATCCCACGTTGCGTCATACCAAAGACTTTGAAAATGGTGCTTGATACATCCTTACTTAAACTAAGCAATATAAGGTACGTATAAAGGATAAAATGGAGCAATCCAGGGAAAGAAGTAGCGCCCTCTCGTACACCTCGGTGTAGTAGCATTTGAAAAGGGAGCCTTCGGGTCGCCCTCGACTACGTTCGCCAACTTTACTTACTTACTTATCTGAGAAGAAAAAAAGAATAATGTGAACCGTAAAAATATGAGAGACCACTGCTGTGTTTCAACAATTGTAAAACAGTCTATGTATTACTCGTTTAAACTTGAGTAAATTGAAACACATAATATATTCCATCAGTAAGACAGACTTCTAGTGTTCTTCGCAATCTAAATCCTATCATCCTCTCATTTTCTGTTGTAAGAATCTTATGTCTTCTTTTTGTAAGACACTGTATCTAATTTACCATCTGCGTTTGATGAAAGTCTTCCAACCATATTTCACGTTCTTGAAGAAAATGACTTCATTACAATTCAGTCATTAGTAATCTTTTAACGTTTCTGTTTTGCTTTTATTCTATTTCCGCTATTACAAAGACGAAGTAGAGAGAGAGAGAGAGAGAGAGAGAGAGAGAGAGAGAGAGAGAGAGAGTAGGAGCTTTTGTAATCAATATTTATTTTTATCAAAAACAATAAACATTCCATAGTGTCCTTCCCCCGAACTAAGGTTTCTTTTGTTAGACCGACAAAGAAATACGTGTTATCGCATGATAGATTAATATGTTTTTTGTTCTTTTTTTGTATTTTTTTACAATTTAGGATAAAATCGAACGAACTGTTTGTCATATAAAACTAAAACTTCATTCTGTCTCATTCACTGAAGGTGAAAAAAATATGGTTTAGATTGGTCTGGGTTCTTTGTTTAATGGCATATCAACCTTCGCGGGTTATTAATGCGAAGACCATCTCTACAGAACAGTAGTTGTACTCTTTTACCCATAGTTGGAGGAATAAGTGATTCTTATACCTTTTTCAAAGGTATTAGTCCAAAAGTGAACGTAATGGCGTGGGTAGATTTCGAAATTGCTTACTACGATATTGCAGTCAAGCTCGTCAGCCACTACTAGACCAACTAACTTCTAACTAAATACTTATTCATTTCAGTAATTGTTTACTTGTCTTGAGTTGAGATTTTTTTATATTCCATAATGTCTTCTTTGTTCATTTTTCTTTTTCATTCTTCTTTATTTCTGTCAAGTTTTTTTCTTTCCTTTCCCGTCTTATTTTTCTTCCTGTCTTCCAGTATTTTCTGTTTTTTTTCTTTCTTTCATTTTGCTATGTCATCTCTTTCGCTCTTTTCTTTTTTTCCCTAGTTAATCGCTTTCTTTCTTTCTTTCATGTTACTTTATTTTTTTTTTTCTAATTTAATGTTTCTTCTTCTTCTTCTTCTTCTTCTTCTTCTTCTTCTTCTTCTTCTTCTTCTTCTTCTTCTTCAAGTGTACACATACAAGCACTCGCTAAAACGCACAGAGAGAGAGAGAGAGAGAGAGAGAGTATCGATCATGAAAAAAATTACTCATACTAGTTTTTTGATAGATTGCATATTTTCTTTTTAAAAAAATTACCTGATTTTGATGCTTCTACTCGAATATATTAGTTTAGTAGAAATACTATCCCGCATTTTAAGCTGTAACCTGTGAGGTGCAAATGAACTTTGGCAAGTGGTAATGGTGGATCCACCTAGCAAATGTCTAACTCCATTTTTGAGATCCGATCACTTACGATTATGGCTTGGACAGTTGCATATTGAGCGAATATGGATAAAACTCATAAATGGTGAACTTTTCATGTTATGTCTGAGTGATGCTGTTCTGGTTAGAAAATGAATACTTCTATGGGTTGAACATTTCACAACCACAGGTTCATTTATTTAAAGAAAGCCACCCGTGAGACCTCAAAGTGAGTGAGTTCTTGAAAATATCCAGATTCTTAAACTGTTCTGCGAAATCATACGCGTTCAGCACGTCAAATTTATTCTGTTTTGAGCTTATCTAAGAGAACAAAAATAGAGAAGACATTACCTAGAGAGAGGTACCATTGCGACATACCTAAATACACTTGCATAGCACAGTTCACAGTTTAAATTGCTGGAGGTATTTTTGTTGCACACTGTGAAACAAAGACTGATATTACAAAGGATTAATCATCGCCGAATTCTACAGTATTGAAACTTCAAAACAAAAAAAATTGAATATATGTAATTATTAGCTTCACACAATGTGGTAATTTACTAAGCTTTTTGCTTAGATGTAGTGCAAGGCCGCATGAATGGTGCACCCAATGAGAATCGAACTCACTTGTGCAGAGTTGCTAGTCTACAAGCATTACACTACCCGAGGTGCCCTTAGTCTCACACAATGTGATGCAATGTTAATTTTTAATCGTAGTTTAACAGATTTAAATTAGAGGTTTTCCTTTTTCTAGAACAGCTGCAAAATCAAGTTTAAAGAGTTAGACTACCCTATTATTTACCTATAGAAGAAGAGAGAATAGTTAGATTCATACTTTTTCTCCGATTATTTTTTCTTCTATGTGAAATGACTGCATGATTTGAAATCAGGTCGCCATGTTCATTTCCTTCGTCAGTAGTTATTACTCCTCAAGCATCTCCAAACATGAATATATATAATAGTTTTAAAAAAATTGTACACTTCTTGTATGTAGTTATGATATTTTATTTTCATTTAAAGAGTTACAATGTAGAAGAGTTCGGTAATGAATAATAACTAATAATATCCATTTGGATTGTATAATCTAATATAAGAAATAAATGAAAAACTTGGGGACTTTGTTTGAAAAGAAAATTAACATTTTCATAAAGAAGAATTATGAGAAGCGTATTTAATCCTGGCCGATAATCTGTTAGCAAAAGGTCACAGACAATTCAACTTATTTTAAGTTTGTGAAGTTGAAAATTGGAAACATTTGCGGGGAAAACATTCTCCGATTACTCCAAAGTAATTTAAATGAATCAAAATGGATATGATTAAGAAAAAAATGTATTTGCTTTTTCATTCAAAGTTGTTCAATATTTCAAAAGGTAAATAACCTTTTTGCTATTATATATATATATATATATATATATATATATATATATATATATATATATATATATAAACATGTTCGGATGAAGTCCACTGATTTTTTTGCTTTTCAAAATCTTCAAGTGAAGACGTTCGAATATTCTTGTTATGTTTCTTATGCCTGTGTCAAGATAATGAAGACAAAAAAACAAAAAAAATAACAAGAAGACTCGAACGTATTCACTAGGAGATTTTGAAAAGGAAACAATCCGTGGTATTTAACCAATATGTTTGGATAATGACTTGCTGCCTAAGTACACGCACACACGCACACACACACACACACACACATATATATATATATATATATATATATATGCAGCCATAAAATAAAGATAAAATGCAAACAAAAAAAACCCCATGAACTGTTCTAAATAACACTATGACAGAACAGGTAAAATACCTATATATATATATATATATATATATATATATATATATATATTCCTAAAATTCATCACTTAAAGTTTTTAGTGTTTCATTGAATCGTCAAACAGAAAAAAGTGGTGAGTCAACGTTAATTAAGTGTGAAGAATTCCTTTTTTTTGTTTAATGGAATATCAACCATCGTGGGTTATTTAATGCCAAGAGTACCTTCGTAGAAGAACAGAAGTGATAATATTTAACCCATTTTACCCATAACAAGGAGGATAAGGGATAGGAGCAAACATATCACAATTGTATAAGTCACAAAATGAATGTATTAACGTGATTAGAGTTCGAACTTCTTACTTTGATATTGCAACGGATCTTGCTAGCTTCTACGGCATGAGGAATGTCCTCATCAAGAAATTTATCACGTGACATGCTGTGTATACACGGGACAAACACGTAGAAGTAACAGGTTTAAGGAATCTTAAAACGTCCCAAAACAGGTAAAATGTACTCACACACAGACACACACAGACACATATCTCTTCACACACTCGTAATAGCCCAGCCGTCTAGGTATGACCATAAACTACATCAGATAGTGAGGCTTCAATCCTGGAGTTTTGGGAAATGCGTAATACCTCTTCATTGCCATTACATCTGGGTCCACTCTGAACTGGATTTGTTGTACCAATTAGGGTTCAAATAAAACATTTACAATACACGAACCCATAAAACTCTGAATAACCAAATGATTAATATTGAATAAAATCATCAGCACTAATGTGCGATGTTAAAAACATTTAACTGCTTGCAAATAAAATTATTAGTGTTAGCAATAATTGGAAACATTAAACTGAGGAAAAAATTGAGCTTTAAAAAATTTGACCTTCAAAAAATTCGTTTACAAATCATATATATTTAATATATATGTATAAACCGGACATTGGCATGATGAGAGAGTGTTCGCCAATGGCCCGAGAGAACTGAGTTCAATCCTCGGTCGATTCATGCCTGAGACTCAAAAAATGTTACTTGATGCCTCCTTGCTTAACACTCAGCATTATAAGGTACGGTACAATGGATCAATTCAGGGAAAGGAGTTGCGCCTTCCCCCACAACCTTGGCGTAGTAGCTATCGAAAAGGGAGACTTCGGGTCACCCTCGACTACGGTCGCCGACTTTACTTACTTTGTATATGTATAAAGCTAATTTGTTCATTGAATATACTTCAAGGATTGATATGCCCTGAAAGACAACCAACCAGCCAAAGTACACACACAAAAAAACACACGGAGAGAATATATATATATATATATATATATATATATATGTGTGTGTGTGTGTGTGTGTGTGTGTGTGTTTGTGTGTGTGTGTGTGTGTGTGTGTGTGTGTAATACTGATTCTTTTATTTAGTATTTGCGAGGGACTAGTATTTTAAAACGAAAATAATCTGTAGTCGTTGATTGTAGCATTTTCTGTTTTCATTTATATAATTTTTTTTCATAAATTTTAAGGCCTGAATCAGTAAGTTCATTGGCTGAAACCTTGTCATGAGCGGAAATACAATCTGATAATTTTTCCTACATGTTTATTTTTTCTCTCAATATTTACAATTGAAAAACGCCGTTCATGGAGAGGACATTATTTTAAAAAAAGATATACTTTTACGTTGAATAAATGTTTTTTCATTATGAGGCTAAAGACGCCATGATGCATCAATGTAATCACATCAACTTTCTGCCGTACATTTTCTACTGTGTCAGGTGATAAGTTGGTCCTGTGTTTCGTATCTAATTTCTATTGAACTGGTAAATGATACACACTCCTCCCGCCACGCACATACAAAAATTTTAACACTGTAATGAAGAAGAGGAATGATAAACATTTCTATTTTGTCTTTCAGTATTTTTTTATAATTATGCTTAGAGGCGTAAACATTAAACAACGGAGACATTTTGGTTGCTTTTTACTCTTTTTGGTTCAGAACTAATGAATGTCTGCTATTAAGCGGTCAATGAGAGACATGACTAGAACACACACACACATACAAACACACACACACACACACACACACACATATATATATATATATATCATCATCATCATCATGTCGCGCCGCCTGCGCGGATATCCCTGACCGTCTCTCGCCATTTCTCCCTATCATTCATCGCCTCCGGCAGGTCTTCAGGATTACAACCCGTGTCCTCACATAGCTGCTGTATGTAAGTTCGTGCTGGTCGTCCCACTCTTGCACATCCATGAGTGGGGGTCCACAGGAGTACATCGCTTATGAGCTCGTCCTTGCTTCTCCAGCAGTGTCCGGCGTGTCTGGTTCGTCGAACTTGTATAGTTTTCGTGATGGGGGGCAAGTGTCCGTATAGTTGGAGTCTCGTGGGGTGTTGTCGCCAGGACTTGTTTAATACTGCTCTCAACATTCTTGTGTAATTTCCGTCCAGCCTCCTCTCCAGCCGCTTCGTAAGCGTCCATGTGGTGCATCCATATAGCAGTATCGACACAACCGCTGCCTGGAAGAAACTGCGTTTCATTTTATCTGTTAGGTCCGACTTCCATATGATCGAGAGCCTATCGATAGCTGTCCATGCCTTCGTCAGCCGTGTGTCGATGTCCTTCTCGGTTGATGAGACGCTGCTTCCTAGGTAGGTGAATTTGTCGACTAGTTTCAGAGAGGCTCCGTCTAGTGTGGCAATGTTGCCTGTTTGGTTGTAACACATATATTCGGTTTTGTTTGCATTGACATGTAGGCCAATGCCAGCTGCAGCTCGTTCCAGACTATGTAGTAGTGTCTCTGCTTGATTAGGCGTATTCGCTAGTAACGCCAAGTCATCAGCGTAGTCGGCGTCCGTGATTGTTTTTGCGGGGTACCTTTTGCTTCTTCTCTTAGTCAGCTCAAAGCCATTTTCTCTGATTTTGTCGATCGAAGTCCTAAGCACATAGTCTAGACAGATGATAAAGAAGTACGGGGCTAGTGTGTCTCCTTGTAGTACTCCTGCAACAATGTCGAAGTATTCCGTGTCTCCATCTGGTGAACGTACTTTTACTTTGGTGTTTCTGTAGAGAATCATTATCGCTGCTACGGTTTCTTTTGATAGGCCGTAAGCTAGTAGGATTTGCTCCATCTTCCCTCTGTGTATGGAATCGAAGGCCTTGGTAAAGTCGACAAATAGTAATGTCGCCTGCAAGTTTTTTGCCCGAACGCCTTCCAGGATTCTACGGATGGTCAGTATTTGTGAGGTTGTGGATCTATTTCTCCGGAAGCCATTTTGGTTTTTCCTAAGGATGTTTTCCATTTTGGGTTCTATGCGGTTTCGTAGTAGGGCATTGTAGATTTTGGCTGCTATGGATGTAAGTGTTATCCCTCGGTAGTTCTTGGCTAGTCCGAGGTCGCCTTTTTTAGGGAATGGAAGGATGCATCCCTTCGTCCATCGTTCTATCCTATTTTGACTATAGACTGCGTTGCATTGCCGGAGCAGTATATCGTCGAATTGTCTCGTCTTCCACACTTCTGGGGGGATCTCGTCTAGCCCCGCCGCTTTCCTATTTTTAATTCTTCTGAGAACCGTGTCGAGTTCTTCTTTGGTGAAAGGACCTAGTTTTACGTCTAATTGCTTACTAATAATTCTGGTGATCGGTTCATCCGTTATTTCCGGTGGGTTTCCTAGTAGATTTTTGAAATGCTGTTCCCACAGTTTTATTCTTTCTTGTTGGCTTGCAGCTTTCAATTTTGCTTTGGCTGTGCTCTTCCTTCCACTTACTTCGTTTATTGTTTGCCAGGCTATCCTGGATTGCCTATCTTCCACCGAGTCTCTAATCTTATCTATCTGATTTTGTACGTATTCTGCCTGTTCTTTTAGGTATATTCCTGTTAATTGATGTTGCGCCTTTTCTAGTTCTCGTGCATTTGTATTTGTTGGGTTCTGTTGATAGTTTTTGGAGGCAGTCTTCACAAGTGCACGTTTTTCTCTAGCCGCTAGCGTTTCCCAAGGGACTCTATATTTAGTTCTAGGTTTTGTTGGAATACACTTTTCTGCCGCCTCAAGGTGTGCTTCTACAAAATTTTCATATTCGTCATTTGGGGTGCCTATTTCTACCTTCTCTTGTAGTGCTTCGAATCTGTTTCTTAATTCTAATGCATATTTATCTCTAATATCTCTGTTGTTGAGTAGGGCCCAGTCATAGTGCTTGGTCGTCGCTTTACGTGTGGCGTTTTTTCTTAGGCTTAGTCGTACTTTGGCCGTAACTATTCGATGATCGGAGGACACACCCTCGAAGGAGGAGTATGCCTCGCAATTCATCGCACTGTTTTTCCATTTCCTGTTTATAAGGACGTAGTCTATCTGTGCTTTACTCTTATTCGCGTATGTGTAGGTCCATAATTTCCCCTCCCTTTTTTGAAAGTTTGTATTGAGGCAGGTTAATCTGTTTTCTATCATGAAATCTATTAAATGCTGTCCATTCCTGTTAGACGCGTAGTGTAGGCTGTATTTGTTGTGTCTGTTTTTCCCGATTTGTGCATTCATATCTCCGCCAATGACTAGCAGGTTGTGTTTCGGAATGCTACGTACTAGGGAGGATAGATCTTCGTAGAAGGTGGCTATTTCATTTTCTTCGCTAACATTGGTAGGGCTGTAGCAGGAGATAATTGTTGCTTTGGGGTTGCCATTAAACGTTGCGGCCATCATCCTAGGTTGTATTCTCTCAATGCTGTTCAGTGTTTTTAACGCTCTCGGTCCTAGAAGTATTCCCACCCCTCCTACCGATGCATTGACAGAGTTTTTCCATGCCGATACAGTCACCAGCATCCATCCATTTCCAGTTTCGTGATACTTGATATCTTCGGTGTGCGTGTATCGGTGCTCTTGTATGCAAATTATATCTATCTTATGTTCTACGGCTGATGCTGTTAGCTCTGATAGTTGACCTATTCTATTTAGGGTTCTCACGTTAAATGTCGCTATCTGTATTGTTTGTTTGCATTTTAGTAGTTTTTGTTTGTGTTTGAGCTCTGTAGCTGATTTTTCGAACACCGAGGCCAGGGCTCCAACCTCAGCAGGACGCGCCCCTTTTTTACCCGCGCGAAGAGCGATGCGGTTTATGGATCTGGTTTGAGTACTAGTCATGGTTATCTTTCGATGGCTGTTTTTGTTCTCATCTATAGAAGCCACTCTTATAGATGAGCAGCAGTAGTTCCCCGATCGAACTGGCAATCTTGAGCGTTAAGCCGCAAGACTCACACGTACAGCATGCTGCTTCCCATGTGTACGCGGTAGTAATAAAAAAAAAAAAAAAAAAAATTCTCTTTTTTTTTATCTTAAGTTTTAACTTAGTTAAAGTCCAGGACTACTGGATGTTAAAATTCAAAGAAATTTTGTGGTATATTTCATGGTTATCTAGTGGTGGACAGACAGAGAGAGAGAGAGAGACACACACATACAGAGAGAGAGAGAAAGAAAGAGAGAGGAGGAGTCAACTCTTTTATGGCTTTCGTCTTTAGCACGTGTTAGACTACATTTGAGGTGTTTTGGATTTTTTTTTTCCTTTCTTTTCAGGGGGGGGTATTTTGGGGGTTTCCTTTAGCAAATTTAGAAGTTCGCCTTCCAAAAGTAAAGTTTTCCTGAAAATTAAGTCGCATAAGTCTTCATTCTTCATTTAAACAACACATAATACAGCTGAGATTTAAGACATTACTATTTTAAATCAAATGTGCATTTTTAAATGAATAGTTTAGTAGAATAAATTTACTGACCTCTGTGAAAAAACTTCTGGAAACGGAATCACTTCCAAACGTATGCATTCTACTAAACTATTCATTTAAAAATGCACATTTGATTTAAAATAGTAATGTCTTAAATCTCAGCTGTATTATGTGTTGTTTAAATGAAGAATGAAGACTTATGCGACTTAATTTTCAGGAAAACTTTACTTTTGGAAGGCGAACTTCTAAATTTGCTAAAGGAAACCCCCAAAATTGCCCCCCCCCCTGAAAAGAAAGGAAAAAAAAAATCCAAAACACCTCAAATGTAGTCTAACACGTGCTAAAGACGAAAGCCATAAAAGAGTTGACTCCTCCTCTCTCTTTCTTTCTCTCTCTCTCTGTATGTGTGTGTCTCTCTCTCTCTCTCTCTGTCCACCACCAGTTGACCATGATATAGGAGTGGAACCTTTAATATAAATACTAAAATTAGTAATAATTTAATCCTTCATTTGTTGAAATAGTATGCATACGTTTGGAAGTGATTCCGTTTCCAGAAGTTTTTTCACAGAGGTCAGTAAATTTATTCTACTAAACTATTCATTTAAAAATGCACATTTGATTTAAAATAGTAATGTCTTAAATCTCAGCTGTATTATGTGTTGTTTAAATGAAGAATGAAGACTTATGCGACTTAATTTTCAGGAAAACTTTACTTTTGGAAGGCGAACTTCTAAATTTGCTAAAGGAAACCCCCAAAATTCCCCCCCCTGAAAAGAAAGGAAAAAAAAAAATCCAAAACACCTCAAATGTAGTCTAACACGTGCTAAAGACGAAAGCTATAAAAGAGTTGACTCCTCCTCTCTCTTTCTTTCTCTCTCTCTCTGTATGTGTGTCTCTCTCTCTCTCTCTGTCCACCACCAGTTGACCATGATATAGGAGTGGAACCTTTAATATAAATACTAAAATTAGTAATAATTTAATATATATATATATATATATATGGGGAACTTTTAAGGTCAAAAGTCTCTTTAATTTTCGAGATTGATATAAAACAATTGCACGCACGCATATATATATATATATATATATATATATATATATATATATATATATATATATATATATATATTCGTTTAATTCCCACTACAATATATACATATATATATAAATATACATATATATATTTGTTTAATCCCCACTACAATATATATATATATATATATATATATATATACATATTCGTTTTATCCCCACTACTATATATATATATATATATATATATATATATATATATATATATATATATATATTCGTTTAAACCCCACTACAATATATATATATATATATATATATATAGTAGTGGGGATAAAACGAATATGTATATATATATATATATATATATATATATATATATACATATTCGTTTTATCCCCACTACTATATATATATATATATATATATATATATATATATATATTCGTTTAAACCCCACTACAATATATATATATATATATATATATATATATATATATATATATATATATATATATATGTATTTGTGGGAACTAAACGAATGATTTTTATATTAATGTGTTAAAGATTATATGCTTACAAAAGGGAGCAATCGCTGATAGCTTAAGGGAAACGTTAAACATTTTTAATGTTACTTTCGAGTGAAAACATTTCAGAATAAGTTTGTGTTTCGAGGAAACATTTCCTCTTCATCTGACGATAAAAATTGATTAAGAAATCAGTGAGATAGTTACTTTTTTGTTGTCAGAGGAAAAGAAAATGATGCTTTGATATATCACGAGAATACAGGTTTTTTTTATCTACTTCTACTTCAACGGCCTCAGATATAAGTGTAATGTTATTTGTTGAATATTTCTTAAAGTTATTTGCGATCATTTTATTTTATAGGCTTTCATCATCATCATCATCATGTCGCGCTGGTAGCACGGATATCACTGACCCTCTCTCGCCACTTCTCCCTATCGTACATCGCCTCAGGCAGGTCTGCAGGACAACATCCTGTATCCTCACATAGCTGCTGAATGTATGTTCGTGCTGGTCGTCCTACTTTTGCACGGCCATGTGTGGGGGTCCATAAGAGTACATCACTTATGAGTTCGTCATAGGCTTTATTAACAAACAATTATGTACAACATATATTTTGAGGGGGAGCATGAAGCCCCAATGTTTTTTTTTTGTGGAGGAAGGCAGGGGGCGGTCATTCTTGAACTTATAGTTCCCTAGTAAGTCAAATTCATCGACCCATGCACACGATACAATATTGGCAACTATTCAATGGCAAGCACATGACATTCATCAAAATATCATATTCGCTCTATGAAATATTACTTAAAACCCGAGTGAATGGAATGATTTATTTACAATGAAAATGTCAACGAAGAGAATGGGAGAAAATAAAAATTTCATTTCTTGGCCTTGTCATTCTTAACAGACACACACACACGCGCACACACACACACACACACACACACACACACACACACACACACACACACATATATATATATATATATATATATATATATATATATATATATATATATATATATATATACGAGGGTCATTAAAAAAAAAGGTGAATGTTGCCGAAGCAGTCTGCAATTGGAAACAGTTTACCATTGCATATTTTTTTTTTAGAAATTAACGGTGATAGGACTTTACATGTCCGAGAAGACTGTCAGTGGTCAGTGTCACATTCTTCAGTGACAGAGTTAGCTCTATTCAAAATTTGCCACTATTTCAATCATTAAGGATGTTCATGCCTTTTAATTGATAGTGTAGAAGAACCTATTTACGAATTCTATCCCCAGTAAAGTATTCTGCCAGCAAATAAAACATTATATTTTTATCATCTCCCAAAATAACAACAACAACAACAACAATAATATTGCTCCGTCTTTTGGGACTGTAGAATACACCGACTGCTTCTCTGCAGAGGGGTAAGACTCCCCCAAACAGGTGTCTTGGATATAACACTAAACAATGTGATAGTGAGGTTTCAATAATGATGTATTTGGGGAGTCCGGTCGACCCCTTCTTTACCATCGATCCCAAGTTCACTTTGGCCCGGACTAGTACGACTTGATAGGGTTATATCTATAGGTAAAAAAGAACTAAACTGTACTTATACTAAACTGAGTTTCTCGAAACAGAACTGTTTTTGCATGCTTAACTGAATTATTTGAAATAGAACTGCTTTGGCATATAACTCTGTATAAGCAAAAACTATAATTATACAAAACTGAATCGTTTGAAGTAGAACTGTTTGACTAAACTTAATAGCTTGATAGAGAAATGTTTTTGACAATTAAACTGTGTATTTATGCTAAACTGAATAGTTTGAAATAGAACTTTTTATTGAATAAAAATTTATTTGGCATTAAATAACCTACAAACCCAAGCAAACAAAAAAAAAACAAAAAAACAAACAAAACAATAATGATAGTAATTAACACAAAAGATAACCTGCTGTGTCGGTGGACCACAGAGGGAAAACCAAAGAAAACAAAAAGAGGGACAACTCACCAGATAACTAAAAAAGTTAAGGATCATGAAGGTGTTCAATATTGCTCACAACATTCTTTTTTTAGTGTAAAATCTTTTTCTTTTATTAAATCTATTGCCGTTCGAATTATCTAAGCTTCGTAGAATATAAACATATACGGTACTTTTGTATCTCCTTGCAGATCTCAAGCAAATATATATATATATATATATATATATATATATATATATATATATATATATATATATATATATATATATATATATATTTACCAACCCCTCTGCACCGGTATGATATAACACAAGGTCACTTTTTAAGCGTAGTTTAACAGGTTTAAATTCTGAGTTGTCCTTCTCCTAGACTAGTTGCCTCACCAAGGCTGAAGATCACTGAGCCCCCTACTATTTACCCACAGCTGGAGGGAGAATAATTAAATTTATACCTTTCCCATGTGTATTAGTGCTATGTGAAATGAAATCAGTCTCGTCCAGGATATATATATATATATATATATATATATATATATATATATATATATATATATATATATATATATTGCGTGTGTGTATGTGTGTATCTGTGTGTATTTGTGTGAATGCGCACGCTAGTATGCATGAGTGTGTGTGTATGTGTTTATGTGTGCGTGTGGTCTCCTTGCTACTTATACAGCAACATTTTAATAAAAAAAATACTTATTTGATATTCATTAACCTTAGTTTCCTTTGAAAGAAGAACACCAGACTCGATTATTCCGTAATAATTAAAATCATCAGATTGTTCAATGGAGGTGACTATTTCGTTAAGATACCAACTTATCGGTTTTTACAAAGATTTATTTAGGTTGGCACAAGTTCACAAATGTTGGGAACTTAGTGTGGACTATAAGCACGACTCACTTGTTAATCACCAGTACATTGAAATACAAATAAGTTTTTATCTTTTGCAAAAAGCACATTTAAATAATATTTTATCCGTGCTGCCAGCACGATATGATGATGATGATGATGATACCTAATATGGTTGGTTGCTGGATTTTACGGCATGTCAATCTTTGTAAGGTTATTCTATACTGAATCAGGATTTTTATTTTTGTATTTTGTATGTATTTTTTTTTTATAGTTTATTACATTGTCCTATTTCATTTAGAAAGTCTACAATTTTGTTGGTTCATACTTCAAAGATTTCTGTTTGGTTTTTCTTCCCTTAAAATATCTCTTTCTGGTCGAGGTTGAGGTTTTGCTTTCAAGGTTATATTTTACTATTTTTATATGATTGAGAAACGATTTTTTATACTAACAGTTTTTTAAAATTATATTTCATTATTTACTTCGGTAATGCTTTGAACTACTCGGTGTCTCCTAGTTCAGGTGCTTAGTCAGATGGTGCAGTCTTACGCCCAGGTGGATAGAATATGACAATCATAATCTGTCATTTGGAGGTGCCCGTGGTGTAATTGTTATCGCCGTAGGAAATGAACACGGCGACACGAGTTCAAATCCTGGACGAGACTGATTGCATTTCACATAGCACTAATAGCCTTGGGAAAGGTATGAATCCAATTATTCTCCCGCCAGCTATGGGTAAATAGTAGGACAGACTAGGTTCTTCAGCCTTGGTTAGGCAACTAGTCTAGGAGAAGGAAAACTCTGAATTCAAACCTGTTAAACTCCGCTTAAAAAATTGACCTTGTGTCATATCCTGCCCGAGCGGAGGGTTGGTAAATAGGATAATCTGTCATAATAAACCCTCAGACAGAAAATGGAGCTGGGAGGCCTTTGGAGAAAGTTGAGAGTGTGGTTAAACGTCATGACCGAAGAGATGTCCTGCGAATTTAATGATTTTGAACAGTTTAGTCGAGTATCAACCGTTGAAGGGCGCAGTTGGGCTTTTAGCAGATCAATTAGGGTCTCTACCGACAGAGATCTTAAGCAACACAAGAAGCACCGAGCGTAAGAGGTGGCATCTGCATTGTTTGGTTAGAATAGGCTTTTATGATTTGTGTCTCTCTTCTCGTGTCGCCAAGGACTGAAGGTAGAAAGCAATCAACTCGTATTTGTATAATTATTGTTGTTATTGATACTTTATGAGTATACAACATTACGAGTCAGACCGATGTGTTGTTGGATTAAGACTAACTCTGCTTTTCAGTTTCTGAGTTCTGGTGCCCATTCCGCCCTCTGGATTGGGCATTATTTGCAAAAGTTTATTTCGTAGATTGCCTTTCTACAGATATTGCTATTCCCCTCCGATGTACTCCTTCATAATAAATTTTATATCAGTCTTGGGTATTTTGCTTTTGTCACCAACGACCATAACTCCGGTTGATTTGTTTGCTGTGTTCGTTCTATGTCCTCTTTTGATTCCGACGTGACTCGGTGTAATTTTCAGCAGAATATGATGGCTTCATTTTTGTGTCGAATCAAAGGACACCATACAACAACATATAAATTGACAAATGTAAAGGGTCATGTAATTTCCTGAATTTAGGGATTAATAGCTCTAACGCAGCTTTCTTTTGTTGTAAACAGAACATTATGTTCCGGGAAGAGAAAGTGAAATAATTTCGCTTCTTTTTACGGTTTAGAATTCAGGTGTTCTTATTTTTTGGTGGTTCACTCCATCAAACATTGAGCGACTAATGCAATGTATTATATACCCATGAAGGAGGAATGGATTCATGACTTTTCAATAGACATTGTTTTAAATGAACGCAAATAAACTCAGCCAGAATCAGAAATCTGTCGCTAATCCTAATATTACGCAGAGAACCGTACTCCGCTCACACTTCTATCATATAGGAGAATATGACAAGTTGGACAAAGAGAAACGAATAGATAATTCCCTATATTAATAATTGAAATATTCTTAAGATTGTTGTGATTAAATTATGAGAAAATTATTGACTGCCTGCATAAAAATGTATTTTTCAGTTAGATTACTTCTAAGATATTTACTCAACTTAGTTAGGTCAGCAAAAATGACACAATCATAAAGAAACTATTATGGAGGTGCCGGTGGTGTAATGGTTATCGTCGCAGAAATTGGACACGGTGACACGAGTTCAAATCCTGGACGAGACTGATTGCATTTCACATAGCACTAATACCCTTGGAAAAGGTATGAATCCAATTATTCTCCCTCCAGCTATGGGTAAATAGTAGGTTAGACTAGGTTCTTCAGCTTTGGTGACACAACTAGTCTAGTAGAAAAAAACTCTGAATTCGAACCTGTTAAACTCCGCTTAAAAAAGTTGACCTTGTGTCATATCCTGCCCGAGTGGAGGGGCTGGGTAAATATGATAAAGAACCTATCCAATCGTATACAAAAAAATCTGTGCTAATCCTCTTTCTATATCAGTCATTTGGAGAAAATATAAAATTATTCCATGAAGATAGAACTGGCTTAATCTAAAAGAACTGGGGGCCGGCTATCTAATGTCAGACATTTGCTGAGGGAAGAACAGGTAAATTCTTATATGATTGATTGATTGATTGATTGGAAAAAAAATTTTGTGTGGATTGATTTTCTACTGAAAATGCCATTTTCCTCTGATGGCTTTTAACTTCCTCGTATGGATTATGTATATAGATTACATTATATATAAGGATTATATATATATATATATATATATATATATATATATATATATATATATATATATATATATGACATACATTATATAATGTATAAAATCTTGCATTCCATATATAGCGTTTAACAAGCAGAGGGTACACCGTGGCGTGGTCCTAGCCTTTGAGGACTGTAAAATCTAAGAAAGCAAGTTCGAATTCCAGTAGTGATATTACGTTTATTTTCGTACTGACACCCTAGGGAAAGATACACAACTGCTTTATACCCCAAGCTATTGGTTAAGATACACTGTTTGTTTTATTATAGATTACTTCTCACACACATGCATACATATATACATATATTGTATTGGTTTTATCAAGAACAAGAGACAACGTTTATTTTGATAATGATTTCTTCCTATATATATATATATATATATATATACATATATATATATATATATATATATATTGGAATTAATGTCTATTTTAAACAAACTATAACACAAAAATCTAACTATGAGAGTTTTCCTTTTTATATAAAAGTGCCTCGGTCTCTCAGTCTCTTTCTCTCAATAAATCTAGCAAGCAATCTTTGTATTTGTCAATACGTATATATATATATATATATATATATATATATATATATATATATATATATATATGTGTGTGTGTGTGTGTGTGTGTGTGTGTGTGTGTGTGTGTATGCAGATGAACATCTAAGTGAGGCTTAAAATCTTAAAATCCCGGTAAAACCATCAATAAAAACATATAAAAAAAGTATTTTCAACAAATCAACTTTATTATCATTACTGCCAGTTTCACGAGATACTCTCATTCAATAGACGCGTAAAGAAATGATTTTCCAAAGAGGAATTTCGTTCCTATTGGTATTTACATATTGCCACCGTCAGACCTATCAGAAGAAGGTGCTAAAGATGAGGACAGATCTTTCAAAATATAATCTAATAAATACCCCCTTTTTCATTCATCTATCTTGGTTTAAGCAAGTTAAAGGCAGTTTTTTTTATTCTTTTTTATCTACTTATTATATCGGATGCCTATTGAACCCATAAACTTTTTCAAGATTGTAAGATTTTAACATAATTTCGTGATTACATCTCTCGATGTTTGGACTGATTTCTCTGTTTAATGGCATATCAATCTTCGTGGGTTACCTTTATGTTAAAGCCATCACAATTGTAGAAGGAGAGTACTGGAATAGGTGGGGGGTATAATGGAGTTTAATCCTTTTCCTAAGGGTGTTAATTCGAAAGTGAGCATGAAACAACGACTTTAGTTCGAACACGGTTACTAAGATGACAGAACATATCATATAATATATATATATATATATATATATATATATATATATATATATATATATATATGTATATATATATATATATATATATATATATATTCTGTCACACACACACACACACACACACACACACACACACACACACACGTATATATATATATATATATATATGTAGAAAAACTGATAACAACGATCCAAGAGGAAGGAATGATTTATTAACGGGTCAACACTATAGAGTTTCGGTTCTACTGAACCATCATCAGGACCATGAGGGGTGATATTAATAATTTTAAGTTAACGATGGATGATTAG
>OY757917.1:93169056-93234056 GCA_963585895.1 Sepioteuthis lessoniana
AATAGGAAGCTTTGTTGACTGGCTAAGTTTGGGGTTACATATATGAGTGGACTACTACTCTGAACCTAATGCAGAAAAAAATTATTCGAAAATCAATTCCTGTAGAATTATCTTGGTAGATATGTATACTCCTATCCAAGTATTTGACAGTGATTTCATAAAATTAATGAAAGTCGGGTTGATTATCCTAAAAACATTCGCACTATTTAGTAATTATGACTCAATGTCAATCTTTAAGCATCGTGGGCTTTGAGCTTTTCTTCTTCTAGACTGATTGCCTTACCAAGGCTAAAGAATACAATCAGTATTTACCCATTGCTAGACATTAAATACCATTTTTTTTCTGCTTTCGATTCACACTGTTTATCGCTCTCTTAGTAATGACAATTCGAGTGACTTACGAAGAAAACGCAAATAAAAAAATCACGGATAAAAGAAAATGATAAGAATTTAATTTGAATTTAGATATATTTACGCAACCCCTCCGACACGGGAAAGTTTAACACAAGGTCAATTTTTAAGTGGATTAACTCTTTAAGCATCATCATCATCATCTTAAAGTCATGCTGAGAGCCCAAATTTCCTTGACTCTCTCTCATTATCCGTCCCTATCGTTCACTCCTCATTGCAAGTTTCCAAAGCTGCATCCAGTGTCCACACAGAGCTGATGTATATAAGTTCTTGCAAGGGAGTCTAAAAGAGAACGTTAATGATGAGTTCGTCCTTACTTCTATAGAAGTGTCCTGCAAGTCTTGTCCATCGTATTTGAATTGATTATGTGATTGGAGACAGTGGCTGAATTGTGACACTCTTGTGGGGTGTTGCTTCCAGGATTTGTTCAAAACAGTTCGTAGCATTCTTGTGCAGTTCCCCTCTAGCGTATTATTCATGTTTCGTTAGCGATCAGATGATTCATCTGAACAGCAGTACTGACACCGTCACAGCGCGATCAGATTTCCGTATGAGAGATAACCTGCCGATAGCTATCGATGCCTTCGCTATGCGCATGTTAATATTTAACAATCCTTTTTTTAATCTAGAAATTAATAAGATATTTTATTAAGATTACTGTTGTGTCTATACAATGACAATACAATGGGTGCTGAAGGATTCGAGAGTAATAGAAAAATATCAGTTAACGAGTAACTCTCGTTGATAGTTGACACAGTAACTTTTTCGATTAACCCAGTGTGTCCAACGGTAGAGGGGTGTCGTGGTGGTGTAATGGTTAAAGCAATGGACTGCGGAATCGTTGTAAGCAAGTTCGTACTCCAGTCGCGCTATTACGTTCACTTTCGGGCAAATGCCTTTGGGAAAGGTATGAACCCTCTTATCCTCCCAGCTATGGGTTAAATATTACCACTACTGTTCTTCTAGGAGAATAGCTTTGGCATTAAATAACCTACAAAGGTTGATATGCCATTAAACAAAGAAACCAACCAACCAACCAGCCAACGGTAGAACCGATGAATTCCTGATAGGTTGATTGATTGATTGAATAATTGATTGTAACGGCATGTCAAACTTTCTGGGGTTATTATATTCCAAGAGATTTTTATAATTAAATTTTCTGATAGTTGCTTATGAGTTTTGCTCACGGATACATTATATTGCTTTGGTTTCGTTTCGTTTGGTTTTATGGTATATTAACCATTATTGGTTATTTAATGCCAAATGTCTTTTATACATATATATTAAATCTATATGATTTGGTTTGGTTTGGTTTGGTTTTATGGCATATCAGCCATTTTAGTTTATTCACTGCCAAATGTTCTTTATGCATATATATTAAATATATGTTTTGCAAACTGTTCAGTTTCAAGCAATTCAATTTACCAAAAGACATCTGTTTGTTCTAAGTTTAAATGTCAAACGGTTCTCTCTGACTCATTGATAGGACTTTATCAGGTACTACCACTCCGGGTCAGAGTAGACCTGAGAGCGATGGTAATGAAGGTATACTCCGCATTCCCTTAAGCTCCAGCATTACTGGAGCCTCACTGTAAGATTATTTAAGTCATGTCATGGACACTCCTTGTTTTGGGGCGCTTATCCCTAACCATATTCTACAGCCCTTGCTGTGGAATTTTGAAAATATAATTGCAATCAAATATCTAAACCACCCCTGTCGGGGAGGGTTAGAATAAGCTGAGGGTAGTACCACCTAAAAGAGATATCATATTTACCAACCCCTCCGCTCGGGCAGGATATGACAGAAGGTCACTTTTTAAGCGGAGTTTAACAGATTTGAATTCAGAGTTTTTCTTCTCCTAGACTAGTGGCCTCACCAAGGCTGAAGAACCAAGTCTGCCCTACTATTCACCCATAGCTGGAGGGAGGATAATTGGATTCATACCTTTCCCAAGGGTATTAGTGCTATATGAAATTCAATCAGTCTCGTCCAGGATTTTGAACTCGTGTCGCCGTGTCCATTTCCTACGACGATAACCATTACACCACGGGCACCACCTAAAAGAGATATTCCACCTAAAAGAGATATTCTGAGTATGGTACTAAACTACATTTAGTGAGGATCCATTTCTGTTGATCTGAAGGTGTGGTGCAAAACATTGACATTACTCCAATTCCATTTTAACTCAGAATGGTTGGATCTGTTAGGGTCTTGTCAGTAGGTAAAGTATTTATCTCTAAAAACTAATTATATTCGATTGGGCCGTTAGCAAATAAATCAAACTTAATAAACAAATGAAGAAAAATATGAACATGAACGTGGACTTAATTTAATTCTAAAACTTCTGGGCATAAAATAACCCTAAATAAGTTTACATTAATTTAAAATCAATCAATATCCTTGTACACTTGTCTTTTAATTAAAGTTCATTCCCTATAAGCTTTGCATAATTTGCGGAAGCAGGTTTACCTAAAAGAAAACAAAACCTCACCCAAAGCTCTGTACTTTTTAATACACATTACCAAATTTGCCTGAAGAAAGTTCACCGGAAATAAATCAATCGCTCCAAAACTATGTCACGTAGCAGACTGGCCCAGAAGAGTGTCAGCTCGTGACACCTAGCGGCACAATTTGCAACTCCGTCTACTCTGTGAAACATTTAAATTCCGGTTTTATGGTGAGTATACCTCATTCCTTTGGGAGGTAAAATTCAATTTTCTTGTAGACAAATTATATTTGTACTTTTGGTGATTTTCCGAATAGGTTACATCTGCTTCTGACTAAGACTTCTTAGTGATGCATGTATTTACCCAACCCCTTCACACGAGTAGGATGTGACACAAGGTCAATTCTTAAGCTGATTTTAATTGTTCTGAATTCAAAGTTTGCCTTCTCCAAGACTGGTAGCAATATTAAGGTTAAAGAGCCAAGTCTTCGTTCTGTTTTGGAAGGAGAATACTTGTATTTGAACTCGGGTCCTCGTATCCATTTCCTCCGACTTTAAATATGACAACATGTGCACTATATAAATGTCTAGAAAGTAATCTGACTTATTTTTCTGGTTAGCAACTTTTATCAACAATAAGTTGGTCACTAGTGATCTTGGAATATTTTAAAGGGATTTATCTTATGTTAGTTTCTGAGATCCCTCTTTCATCATCATCGTCATGTCGTGCCGCCAGCACGGATATCCCTGACCCTCTCTCGACACTTCTCCCGATCATTCATCGCCTCCGGCAGGTCTTCAGAGTTACATCCTGTGTCCTCACATAGCTGCTGTATGTAAGTTCGGGCTGGTCGTCCTGCTTTTTCTTGACCATGTGTGGAGGTACATAGGAGTACATCACTTACGAGCTCGTCCTTGCTTATCCAGCAGTGTCCTGCGTGTCTGGTTCGTCTAACTTGTATAGTTTTCGTGATGTGAGGCAAGTGGCCGTATAGTTGGTGTCTCGTAGGGTGTTGTCGCCAGGACTTGTTCAATACTGCTCTCAACATTCTTGTGTAGTTGCCGTCAAGTTTCTTCTCCAGCCGTTTAGTTAGCGTCCATGTATTGCATCCATATAGCCTGGACGAAACTGCGTTTCATTTTATCGGTCAGGTCTGATTTCCATATGATCGAGAGCCTATCGATAGCTGTCCATGCTTTCGTCAGTCATGTGCTGATGTTGTTTTCGGTTGATGAGACGCTATCTCCAATTATTGCATGTGCTTTGGGTTTAGTGTTACCAAAATGTTACAAGAAATGTAACAAGATGTAACGATATGTTGCTAGATGAAACAGAAACACTTTTTACTTTAACTCGAATAAAAGGAGATTGAGTTAACTTTGTTACTTGGCATATTTGGATTCTCCAGATGACTAGAAGATAAACCCAGTTATGTCCAAACGATCATTAAAAAGAAAAGGAAATAAAGAAAATTGCGAAAAAAATGATGACACCCATCAAATCTGATCTGAGAATCATCGTTGATGACTTAACACAGATCAGGTGATGCTTAGTCAAAGATTACCGATTGGAACAAGTAAAAAAATTAGTCTCACTTTTTCCACTATATGTAAAAGACTTTTCAGCCCAAAGAAAATCCCTGCAGTTCCACAACATCCTTTTTTCCAAGATCTTACATCTTATTTCCGTCCCTCACCCACAAAAAATTGCAACCCCTTGGTAACCATTAGAGAATTGTCATTGATATCAAACACGTTGCGGCAAACCAACTCAAAACAGTGTCTGTGAAAAACTTACAAAATTTTATTCAGGATATATTTTCATATGTGTTTTGTTTCTCAAATGAGCTAATCTCTAGGAGATTAAGTTGATTTAAGAATATGCTAATCTGACGCTACAAGATCTTCTGCTACAAGATGCAGTAGTGCATATAAGTGGAGCAGAGAATGTGCCTTTATGATCATTTATACATTTGGCTGACAGATTCCAGAACGCTTTGTTGTGGGACTTAGAATTCGGGGACTGAATCTTCTGCTAAGGGGTAAGATTTAAAAAAAGGCTATTTACATTGTGTGTAGAGCTGACACTCTTAGGAAAGGTATGCATCCAACTATTTTCTTTCCGGCTTGATAACCTTAGTAAAAAAAAAACCCTGGTCTTTGAGATTGAAAACTTTGAATTCAAAACTGTTAAACTCTCATAAAATTAAATATATGTTGCATTCTGCAAAATGTTGAGTGAATGTATATATTAGATTAATATAAGGCTAAAATCATCGAGTACGAACGAGACTCAAAAATAATGGACAAGGTCTGCTAGTCTAGCTTGCTTAGCCTTCTATAATGCAAAATGTTTATCTTTGATTTAATTCTCTGGTGATTTATTGCAATTCATTGCATATCAACCAGTGTGGGTTATTTAATGCCAAATCCAGTTTTTGATATATATATATATATATATATATATATATATATATATAATCAGATTTAAATGATTTAAAATTTCTCTTTGAACAACAGGTGGGACCCTAATAGGTTCTATTAACTGGTTTAGAATGAATTTCAGGGTAAAGATAATAAATAATTACTCTACATTCCATAAATCCCATGACTGGAGCCTCACCATAAGATGTATTTAAGTGTCATACCATGGATTCTTGTTTTTTCTGAACACGAATGACCCTCAGCTACCACTTTCCAGTATATAAAAAATGGTTGGATATCTTTTTTGCCACAAGAGCAATTCGAAGAATACGGTCGGGACGATCATATAGGTGCCAGGGCTTGATATGACCAGTCAATTGATCGGATAGGGCCTCACGGTCCGCTCGTCAAACCTAAGAGACGACTAAAGTGTTGCAAGTCATGAGCTTACTTTGTTTGCTGATTCACGACTGCTCGGCCACCAGGATGCCATCCTCAGACATTACGGATCGTCACCCATGGCCAACAGGTGGCCTCGAGAGTGAGTGAGCTTACCCATCTTCATTCTACTACCCCAGCTGATAAACCAGTAAATTCTTTGTGACAAGTTTGAAAAGCAACTTTGTTTTCGAACTAGAATCGTGGCATGGGTAAGAAATCATTCAAGGGGCAAATTAATTGGTAAGTTTTTATTTTTTGTATTTCTATTCTAGTGGTAGTTTTTGATAGTATGTTTGCGTGTCTATGTGTATGTGATTTTGCTTGTGTATATGCGTAGTTTTGCCTGTGCAAACGGTTTTGTTGGTGAGTATGTGTGAGCGTATGTAGTTTTGCTTCTGTGTGGGCCTTGATTTGCTTCAGTATGTGTATAGTTTTTTTTTTGTGTGTGTACTTTTGCTGGTGTGTGTGTATGTGTATGTGTGTATGTGGTTTTGCTTATTTGTGTGTGTGTGTGTGTGTGTGTGTGTGTGTGTGTGTGTGTGTGTGTGTGGTTTTGATTGTCTGTATATGTGATTTCATTTGTGTTTGTCTCTCTTTCTTTCTGTCTCTGTCTGTCTGTCTGTCTGTCTGTCTGTCTATCTCTCTGTCTCTCTCTCTCTCTCCGTGGTTTAGCTTGTGTGTGTATAGTTTTCTTGTGTGTGCTTTTGCTTTTGTGTACGTTTGCGTGTATGTGTGTGTGTGTGTGCTTTTGCTTATCTGTGTGGTCTTTCGTTTGTATGCCCGTATGTGTGTGTGTGTGTGTGCGTGTGTGTGTGTGTGTGTGCTTGTGTGTGGTTTTGCTTGTCCGTGTGTTTGATTTCATTAGCGTTTGCCTCTGTTTCTTTTTGTCTGTGTCAATCTCTCTCTCTCTCTCTCTCTGTGGTTTAGCTTGTGCGTGTAGACAGGGCCATTATGATGTTATCAGTTCTGAGATCAATCATATAGCAGCGAACAGTTTATCACACGATCTCGACTGAGCTCACTTCCGTATATATATATATATATATATATATATATATATATATATATATATATATATATACTGTTCCCTTATCTATTTCTGATCATTTTTCATTAACTTAACGCTTCTGCAATGGCTTCACGTCAGACAAATATGTAGTTCGGAGCCTCGATATGACACTATGAAATACTTTACTTTTGCGACAGTAGTAATATCAAAAACAATCACTGCAACAAAAACGGAAAACTATGATGAATTGTATGGAATAAATTTTCCTCCAACCATCTAAATCTAATACCAAATATTTACAAAACACCTCTCATCCTTTAACATATGAAAGACACACCTATGCAGAAAAACAGTCACCTATATACGACGATCATTAAATAAGTTTCCAGACTTTTTTCGTATGGGCACTGTTATTGATAATATACACATGAAACTCCAGTCCTTTTCGAATTAATTTCCTCCGGCTTCAACGCACTTGTTGCACCGTTCCAACAACTTCTGGAAAGCCCCATGGAAGTCCTCTTGTGTGAGCGTGTCAATGACCTTCGTCACAGTCTCTTCATTTCCTCAATTGTCTCATAACGACAGCCTTTGAGCTTAGGGAATAACCAGGGGTCAAGGTCTGGACTATAGGGACGGTGAGGAACTGTTTTGATGCCCATCTTGGTCAAATAGTCTGTGACAAGGATAGAGTTGTGGACTGGTGCATTGTCCTTGTGGAAATGCCACAGACCCGATTTGAAGAGTGCTGTCCTCTTCCCAAGGAATCTCTTCCTTAACTCCCTTAAAACCTCAACATAGTAACCCTAACCCTAACCCTTTGTCAAATCAACTCAGGTGTTTTAACTCCTCGCACACCTCTCATCATCCCTCACAGACTCCTTGCCTTCCTTAAATCTCTTATGCCACTTAAAAACTGATGCTCGATTCATGAAAGATGCTCCAAAAGCAGTCTGAAGAATTCCATAAGTTTCTGTGGCATTTTTTCCAAGTTTAAAACATAATTTTTTAGCATATCGTTCTTCTAAGAGTCGTCATGTCCAGATTGCATTTTTTAAATTCAGCAGCTGAGAAAATCAGGCTTTAGTAGTGTGTATTCCGATTGCTGCTGTAGCTGTTCATTTGAACCTGAAATCATAAAAATCGGTCAGTCATCTTATAACATGTATAGCAATGACATGGTTAATTTTCAAGAGTCTACAACAATTCTGAATGCCTGTATGAAAAAGGTCTGGAAACCTATTGAATGCACCGCGTATATATATATATATATATATATATATATATATGATAAAAATAAGAGGAAAAGTGGATGGATTAGACTCTGACAACGGCTTTAGTAATATTTAATTCTTCATTCACAGAACTTCTTCAGACAAACCATTTTTTGGTTTTTTCTACATTTTGTCAATTGAGTAAATAAATAAAACCATCATCATCATCATCATATCGCGCTGGTAGCATGGATATCCCTGACCCTCTCTCGCCACTCCTCCCTATCATTCATCGCCCTAGGTAGATCTTCAGGACAGCATCCCGTATCCTCACATAGCTGCTGAATGTATGTTCGTGCTGGTCGTCCTTCTTTTGCACGGCCATGTGTGGGGGTCCATAAGAGTACATCTCGTATGAGTTCGTCCCTGCTTCTCCATCAGTGTCCTGCATGTCTGGTTCGTCTAACTTGAATAGTTTTCGTGATAGGGGGCAGGTGGCCGTACAGTTGGTGTCTTGTGGGGTGTTGCTGCCAGGACTTGTTTAAGATTGCACGTAGCATTCTTGCGTAATTGCCGTCTAGCTTCTTCTCCAGCCGTTTTGTTAGCGTCCATGTAGTGCATCCATATAGCAGTATCGATACGACCGCTGCCTGGAAGAAACTGCGTTTCATTTTATCGGTTAGGTCTGATTTCTATATAATCGATAACCTATTGATAGCTATCCATGATTTCGTTAACCTGGTTTCGATGTCCTTTTCGGTTGATTCGACGCTGCTTCCTTGATTATAGCACATATATTTCGTTTTGTGTGCATTAACATAGAGGCCTATGCTTGTTGCTGCTCGTTCCAAACTATGCAGTAGTGTTTCGGCTTGGTCAGGTGTATTTGCCAGTATCGCTATGACATCGGCGTAGTCAGCGTCGGTAGTTGTTGTTGCGGGGTATATTCTGCTTCTTTTCTTCGTCAGTTCGAAAATAAATAAAATAAAGGAAAAAAAAAGGTATAATGGAAGGAAGAGGTCTAAAGACAAGAGGTTGATGAAAAGAGAATAGGGAGGGAAATTGATATGGTTTAAGTGATGGTAGTAGGGGTTATTGGTTTTAACTGTGACTGTCTGGGTGTTTGGATGTTTGATGGAAGCTACATGAATCGAGTTTCATCTCAGATTTCATACGATAGAGGTGGATCAATTCAAGTGAGGAAAAAAAGAAAGAGGGAAAAGAAAAAGGACGGATGGAGAGGGCAGGGGTTCAGTAGAATTTTGTTTCATAAAATACATTGACTAAGAGGAAAGGAAGAAAGAAAAAGAAAAGGAAAGAATCATTAAGAGTACAGTGTGATAATACCCCCTCTACCCCCCATTACATCAACTCCTTAACCATTTCACTTCTTGGCTGGTGATCATCTAGTGGTTCCGATAGGGGTATCACACATTTCTTTACGGCACAAGAAATACAATCAAGGGAGTGGGAGGAAAATAAAAAAGAATAAACGAACGATATGGCTTGGGTTAACTCAAGTGCAAGGAGGGTGATTCTGTGACACTGTGCATTCCCTTATGCATATATAGACTAACGCTAGCGTGGGTTTCTAGCAAAATTTCTACAAAGCTACTAGGAATGCCAACCCATCTTGACCGGTCTTCCCTCACTGCTGCTGGACTCTCTCTCTCTCTCTCATGCGACTGGTCTCTCAGATGCCCGGTGTCGACTCCCACTGCCACTCTGCGTCTCTCGTCGCCAACAGACTTCTCTGGGTTCCTTTGTCCAACTCCTACTCACGTTCCCTTACCTACTTCCGGTCGCGTCCGAGATCTCGAGTCCAAACCCTTTGTCTGGTTTCGCACCAAAACAGACAAGGGAATCTGCTTGGTCTGCTTGGCAGACCACCTACATAGTGTCACAACAGTAGTATTGATTGAAAAAATGTCTTAGTTTGCTAAAATACCATATCGAATCTTAGATGAAACCTGATACATTTGATGCCACCTGGCTTCCACCATATACCCAGAGAGTCACTGTCAAAACCAATAACACCTACCACTATCACTTAAAACCATATCTACTTGCCTCCTTAATCTTCTCTTATCTGGCTCTTGTTTTTAGACCACCCTTTCCTTTATATCTTTTGTCCAATCAACTCAGGTGTATTGACTTCCTAACTCCTTCCACACCTCTCATCATCCTTTATTTTATCAATTTCATCAATTGATAAACTGTAGAAAAACTTTTAAAAAGTGTTTTGTCTAAACTCCTAGGAATCATACAATGAAATATTACTAAACACGTTGTGTCTGATTTATCGACTTTTCCACTTATTTTGATCATCTTTTCAAATTAAAAAAATCTACCAATTCACTATATATATATATATATATATATATATAAGATGAATAATTTAAAAATGGATTCCGTTTAATCGATCGCATATTCACCATTATCGTACTATTTACGACGAAGTTTGTTGATTCTTCTTAAACTAAAATTCAACTGATTTCAAGCACAATATTTTCCTCAGCCGTTTTTACCTGATATTCTTGATTAGTTTGGTTTGTTTAGGTTTTATAGCATAAACTATTGTCAGTTGTTTAATGTGAAATCTTTTTGTTTTACTTATATATTAAATATAAGTTTATTTCAAACAATTCAAATTAACCTATGTCGTTTGTTTGCTCTCATTTTAGATGCCAAACACTTCTGCTTGACCCATGAAAAAGAACTCTATCAAATTAAATGGGAGCGATGGCAATGAACGGGTACTCTGCATTCCTTAGAGCTCCAGTAATATTGGAGCCGCACCATGAAATTGTTTAATGACATATCTGGACAGTCGTTTGGTGGTGAGGGATCTTACTCCTCTGTAGAGACGCAGTTGGTGTATTCTACAGCCCCAGCCAAATGGGCTGAGAACTTCTTCAGGATATTTTAGGAGCATTTGATAGAGAACAAAGGAGATAGATATCACTAGCTACAAGATGTACTAATAATAATGAGACACACTAGTCTAAATCAATTTTTTTTTCTGCGTGATTCTTGTGAAGAATCAAGCTTCTTCGATTGACGACTTCTGGGCTTTTTCTTACCATACGTTCATGCACACATTGCAGCTATTGAAACTATGAGTTAGCATTTAGTGTCTGATTGCAGCTTTAAATCTCCAAATGAATATTGCTGTGATCCCACCATGCACAGTACAGCTTTTCTTCCAAAAAGTTCTGCTTTTGGGTATGCTGCAGAGATATATCCTTTAGCGTTGAACATAGTCATAAAAGTTATATTTTTCTTAAACTGTGATAATATCATTGAGAAACGGTTTACTTCCTCGCCCTGAAAGAAGACTTGTCGCTATTTTTATGCATTCTTCTTTATTCTGCCTTCTAAGAATATGAGGAAACCAAACGCCTAACTTGCTCACTTTTCCTATCTTTTTAAAGTGGTTGCAGTCTGTGGACTGCAATATTCAAATTTTCGTTTACTTCAGAGCGGATAGTATTCTCTTAAAACATCTTGATCGACTTTTGATGAGTTTCTTGTTATGCGTTCTTCTTTCTGTGACGTATTGACTGTAAGATACATTGAAGATCATTTCTGAACTTGACAATTAGTAATGACACCTGGGCCAACAATCTAGAAATTTTATATGCTATTTCTCTAGCAGTTTTCTTATCCTTGAACTCCTACATTACATGTCCAATACGCACTTTCAATAACCGCAATTTTAATGAGTGAGAGATCATAGATTGAAATATCACTTACAATCTTTCACAAAAGAAATGAAAATGACCGATGAAGACACTTTTTGATCAAGCAGTTCCATGTTGTATTTAAAACGTTGGAAATCCGAAAAGGGATAGTTACAGATTATCTATGACTCAATCTAATGCATACAACTCCCTCCACGCAAATACGTATAGGGTATTTACTATCGTGAACGGTGATCTTTCGAAAGGCAACCGATCAACTGTATCCATTCCAGAGGTTTGGTTTTGCTTTGGTCTTATGTCATATCAACGATTGTTGGTTATTTAATGCCAAATCGTATTATTTACATATATATTAAATATATGATTTGTAAACTCATTTTGTAGATACGGATAATTTAATGATAAAACAGTTCTACTTCTAATAACTCACTTTAGCATTAAATCGAATTTAAATGGTTCCAAGTACAGCTATGTATGACTTATTGTTCAATTAAATATCGGCCATTTGTTTACACACAGTTAAATGATGAATCAGTTCTATGTCAAGTAGTTCAATTTAGCAAGTCATTTGTTTTCCCTGTTTAAATGCCAAACAGTTCTATTTGACCAATAGATAGGACCCTATCAGGTGCTACAAATTCCGATCAGAGTGACGATGGAAACGATGGCAATGAAAGGGTATTGCGCAATCAATAAAGCTCCAGCATTACTGGATCCACATCATCAGATTTGTTTATTGTCATATCTAGGACACTCGTTGGAGAGTATTTCCTCTTGAGAGGAATGCAGTCGGTTTATCTAACCATCCCAGCAGACTGAATCAAAAATTTCTTGGAAGATCATGTAGGTATATTTGGTGTTAGGATGAGGGTTTTTTTCTGTACGTGTTAGAAACGTTTCCAATGTGGTGTAATGGTCAACATTATATCACAAATTTGTAGCGTCATATAAATAAAGCACCCAATGTATTTGCCAGTATATAAGACGTAGGCATTTCACTTACATTTGTTGGACTATTATACATTATAAGTCATCCAAGCTCATTAGTATCTCTATTGCTTCGGTAGACTGTCTTCTCATCATAAAATTAACTCTTTGGACGCAATATATAAGTGTATTTTCCATAGACACATATGTATCTTATGTTGGACCAATTATGATATCTATTCAAGGTATTTATCAAGTCACTATATATTGATAAAGATTTAATATTACGTTGTAAAAATTCAAGCAACAAATCAGGTAATGACGATGCAACTGCTAGTGATCCAACTTCATATATATATATATATATATATATATATATATATATATATATATATATATATATATATAGTAAAAACCTATTAAATTCCGCTTAAAAAATAGACCTTTTGTCATATCCTGCCCTAGCGGAGGGGTTGGTAAATATATATATGTAGTAAAAAGATGAGAGTAAATAATGGTTTAAAAAGTCATATAGATTTAAAAGTATTCAATTTCTAACACGCAGATCATTATGAAAAATAAACTAAATTGAAATCTCACCTTTTTATTATAGTTTCATTTCTAGAAATTTATAGCTTTAAAAACAGAATATATATATATATATATATATATATATATATATATATATATATATATATATCGAGGGAGGGGGGAGAGAATTTTTTTTCCTCGAAGACATCGACTTGGAAAAAGTATATGTTAATATAGTTTGAGATGAACTTCCTGAACGTTTAAAAATATCTCCACTTTTCGACATCTGCTTCTAAAAAAATTATCGACCTGTCGTATCTATTTCTCCGAAATGATCGCTAAAATCAGAACAAGTACACTTCTCCACCTCTCTCTCTCTCTCTCTCTCTCTCTCTCTCTCTTGCTATCTCTTATAATGAACACTTTCATCTTAATCGATAGGTCAAATGTCATTACATTCAGTTCTTTTCTTTGGCAAAATTTTAACGATTTCTGTCGAACTCTTCACGGTTAACTTATCCGTCAAATGCAGGGATACATATTTCTTCTACTTTTCTCTTTGAGTGACTTTGTGTAAAAATTGAGACATGAAATATAGCCATTTACATGCGAATAAAACAAAGACAGATTTACAATGAGTAGGTTACTTGTCTGAAGCAGACACTGGCATGATATCCATGCGATCAACTCTATGGCTCAGTCGGTAGAGGCTGTAGAATATATTGACTGCATTTCTGCTGAGGTGTATGACCCCACCCAAAGGCGTGTACAGGATATGTTATTAAACAATCTGATAGCGAGGCTTCAGTAATGCTGGAGCTTTGGGAAATGTGAAGGTCCACTCTAGCCCGGTGTGGTAGCACCAGATAGGATCATATCAACGGGTCAAATAAAACAGTTTGACATAAAAATTGAGTGCAAACAAATGCCTTATCCTAAATTGAATTGTTTGATATAGAACTGTCTGACATTAACTGTGTAAAAATAAATAACTGATGTCTAATTGAATTGTTATAGATGCATAATAATACTTGGAACCATTTAACTTTGTTTTCCTATGCTAAATTGAATTATAAGAAATAGAACTGTGAGATGATTTAACTGTGTATATCTAAAAAATGTGTTCACAAATCATATATATTTATATTCATTTGATATGTATAAATACGATTTAGCATTAAATAACCAACAATGGTGGATATGCCATAAAACCAAACTGAACCGAACTGCACCAAAACTATTTTAATTGATCTTGAAAAAGCTATGCAATCAAAATTATAATTACATTTAATTTGGTCGGGTTTATTTATTTAAAGTCCTATCAACTATTTATGGGTTATTGAATTTCGAATTTCGATACATTTTTAAATACTTGACTACTGTAATAACTATATTTCCAATGTTCCACTTAATTTCCTTTTAAATTGCACTTAAAAAAGGTTTTCTATGCTATTTTATTGTTACACAGTTGTATGGTTTCAAGTATTCTCTCTGCAGGCAGTTAAACAATCATACTCTAAATATGTTTGGGGAACTGCTAGATACTGGGGTTACTTATTTTTTTGTTTTTTGTTTTGTTTTCTTCTTCTATCTGGCTATCCTGATTATATATATATGGGCCCGTTTTTATCTAATTTTCCAGTGTTTAATAACTTGAAAAGTACAGGACGAAAAGGCCTTCGTTGTTTTATTATTTTATTTTAGTTCCCCTACTGTAATTGCCAATGTTGTCCCTGTTTATTCCTATTCAATATAACGAATTTTCAAAGACGTCTGTTTGATCCATAGATATGACCCAAGCAAGGAAAACCACTTATGGTTAGAGTGCGCTTGGGGGTTAGTTCACATTGTCTATGGCACAAGATCCGATATGTTGTGGGGTCTGAACGGCATTTTTTAATCGTTCAAAGAAGTCAAAATATAATAGATATATTTGTGTGTTGAGTTTAGTTGGGTTTGGCTTGGTTTAATGGCATGTCAACCGTTGTAGGCTATTTAATGCTAAATCCTTTTTATACATATAGATAAAATATATGATTTCTAAACACATTTTGTAGATACCATTTTTAAACGTTCCTGATCTCATTTTTCAAACAGTTAAATAGTTTCTCTTATTTCTCTCTCATACAAATACTTTTTTTTTTACTATCAATCATTAAATGTTTTCAAGTATTGCTATATAACACTAAGAATTCAATTTAACATCAGTTAACTGTTTACATATAGTTAAATGATCAAACAGTTCTATTTCAGTTTAGCATGTCAACAACGTCAAACGGATCCAAGTATTGCTTTGTATCAGTAACTATTCAATTAAACATTTGTTTACACACAGTTAAATGATTAATCTGTTTTATTTCAATCAATTCAGTTTGGCATAAGTCATTCATTTCCACTCTGTTTAAATGCCAAAGTACAAAGCGTAAATGTCAAACAGTTTTGTTTGACCCTATCAGGTGCTACTACTGCAGATCAGAGTTGACCAGGGACTGATGGCAATGATGGGGTACTCCGCATTCCCCAAAACTCCAGCATTACTAGAACCTCACCATCAAATTGTTTAATATCATCTTCAGGACGCTCTTTGGGGGAGTCTAAGCATCTTCAGAGATGCAGTCTGTGTATTCTACTGCCCCAGCCGACTGAGCGATGTGTGTATTGTGTACCTTTGATGCTATTTGAATGAATCATTCATCTAGATGTATCAATCGATATCAACTGCGCCTTTTTTTCAATACCCATCACCGGAAACTCGTATTCCATTTGCACCCGTCTCAAGACCCGATCTATGACTATGACTAGGTTTCTTTACATGGTGGTTATCGGGTGAAAATTAAGAATAAAAACTGTAAAAAAATAAGTGAACCAAAATATTGAAAAAATAGTTGCAATATTCCCAAATATAAATTAAGAAAAATTGAATAACTTTTGGGATGCGATATCAAAACATGTAACACACAGCCAAATCGACAGTTGCAGTAGAATACACTGACTGCCTTTCTTCAGAACGGTAAAACCCACCATCAAACGAATGTCCGAGATTATGACATTCAACAATCTGATGGTAAACCTTCAGCTCAGGAGCTTTTGGAAATGGAAAGTATCCTGTAATTGCTTCCTGAATGCGCAAACATATTAACCCTGACGTATTTAAAACGTTATATACGAATAATTGATTTCACACAAGATTGTGCAAAAAATCTCTTTAAGAAACAACAACACAAAAAAATTGAAGGAACAATGAATGCGATTCCCTTGACATAAGATAATCCTACATCAGTTGATATGGCGTTAAAATCAATCCATCAATAAGTAATTTTTTTAGGTGTTTTATCATTTGTGGTTGATTTAGATTAAGATTTACAAAAAAACAAAAAGAAATAGAAACGAAAAATATTAGCGAAATTTCAAGATACATGTCTGTTTCCTAATTATTTCATGCTAATTTTCCCAAGAAAACCTCACAACTCTTTCACTCTGCCATGTTTGGGGACAACAAATTAATCTTTTATAGCCGCCAGAAAAAATCGCGTTCGATTGTATCGTTTTGTAATGACACATTAATTGTCCCTCGTGATATCAACGAAATTTAAACCCAACCACAATATAATTAAACAGAAAATTGCCGGAAATTCTCAGAAATAGCCATTATCATAAATAGACGGTTTCTAAAAAGGAATATTTTCATTTTCATTCTCCACCGATTTATTCGAACCGGTCTATTTATTCATGCATATTTATTCTTTTGTAACCCCACAATTTTCACCGTTTTTACTTCTAGTTTTCTTTCTGATCTTGTTGTTTTCGGCAAACTTTTAGGAATTTCCCATTGAATCTTTTATCCAATCTACGCCGCCTGGATTGTTCTCATTCCGCTAGCCACGCTGGAAGATATTTCCTAGGATTTGATTATTTTTAGCTCTCCCACTTCTGTCCATTTCCACTGACAGACGGAAGATGGATAGTGGCTTTATGAATATCAAGGCTTACTGGGAGTGTGTAATTTACAGGGGGTCTCGTGTTTAAATCCAAGGTCGGAATGAAAAATTCCCAAAATTTCTACCATTTAATCGTCAAGAATATAACTGAATTAAGACGGATTTCCTCACTTGCTTTGGTTTGAAAGATTTGTAGTTTTTTATTTGTTTCTTTGTTTAAATGGCATATCGGTTATTTAATATCAAAGCCATTCTTATAGAAGAACAGTAGTGGTAATATCTAACCTATAACGTGGAGTGATAAGAGAGCAGGGTTCATATCATTCACGAAGGTATTAGTCTTGAAATGAACTTAATGGATCGGCTTTGATCGAACTCACTGAGTACGGTGTCACCGTCGAGCCTCTTAGTCGCTACACCATAGGGACCCTTATAAAGTATGTGTTCAAATCTACTTGCGAGCTATTTTGCCACTACTTATTATCCATTTTTGTACTACAGTAAATCATCATCATAATCATCATCATCATCATGTCGTGCCGCTAGCACAGATATCCCTGACCCTCTCTCGCCACTTCTCCCTATCGTTCATCGCCTCCGGCAGGTCTTCAGGGTTACATCCTGTGTCCTCACATAGCTGCTGTATGTATGTTCTAGCTGGTCGTCCTGCTTTTACCCGGCCATATGTGGGGGTCCATAGAAGTACATCACTTATGAGCTCGTGTCTGCTTCTCCAGCAGTGTCCTGCGTGTCTAGTTCGTCTAACTTGGATAGTTTTCGTGATGGAAAGCAGGTGGCCGTATAATTGGTGTCTTGTGGGGTGTTTGCCGCCAGGACTTATCCAATATTGCTCGTAGCATTCTTGTGTAATTGCCGTCTAGCTTCTTCTCCAGCCGTTTCGTTAGCGTTCAAGTGGTGCATCCATACAGCAGTATCGACACGACCGCTGCCTGGAAGAAACTGCGTTTCATTTTATCGGTCAGGTCTGACTTCCATATGATCGATAGGCTATTGATAGCTGTCCATGCCTTCGTTAGCCGCGTGTCGATGTCTTTTTCGGTTGATGAGACACTGCTTTTTAGGTAGGTGAATTTGTCTACCAGTTTCAGAGAGGTTCTCTCTAGAGTGAAAATGTCTCCTGCTTGATTAAAGCACATATATTCAGTTAAGAAACATATATTTTTAATGAAACAACCAAAACTGGCTTACCGTTGAGGTTTGGTTCATTTACTTATTTGGTTTGATGACATGTCAACCCTTGTGGGTTATATTATACTAAATCTTGTTATATATATATATATATATATATGTGTGTGTGTGTGTGTGTGTGTGTGTGTGTGTGTGTGTGTGTGTGTGTGTTATATTGGTAAATAGTTTGTAGGGAACTTTATTTTAAAACGAGGTAGAGCTCATTTGTTTGTATACAGTTAAACGATTTCACGCGTAGCTATTTAACAATAGTAATCCAATTCAACATAAATAGTTAAAAGTCAAGTGAATGATTAAATAGTTCTGTTTGATTCATTTATAGAACCATCTCAGGAACTACTCTTCCGGGTTAGAGTGGACTTTAGAAAAATATCAGTAAACGGTTATTCATCAAAGCTCCAGGAGAACAGTCTCATCATCAGTTTATATTTTTGCGTTATACCCGGGACATTTGTTGGGGAGAATTCTTATCTTTCATACAGGAATGTAGTCGGCGTATTCAACAGCCCCACCAGAATACTGTGCTGCTTATTGTCGATTAAATAACCTCGGAGAAATGATAGGATGTAACAGCGTACAAAATAATAAATAGTGAGCAGGTTCAGTGTAGTGGTTAACGATATAAGAAGTGGGCTAAGCGAGTCGTGTTCAAATTCTAGACCAGACTCTTTGTATTTTATTTCACGCTAATGCCCTTGAAAATGTCGCGACTTCACCTGATCTTCAAAGCTATGAATTAATGCAAGAGCTTACCGAGTTCTTTGGTTGAGTACCTAGTTTAGAAGAATGAAAACTCTAAATTCAAGCTAATCTAACTTTTCTTGATAATTATCACAATACAAGGCTACTCCAGTTGGCTGGGGTTGGAGAAAACCCCGACTGTATCTCTGTATTTTCCACGCAACAACGAGGGTCTTGGATACGGCATAAGCAATCTGATGGTGAAGCGCTTGCCCTGGTACTTTAGGAAATGTGGAGTACCCCTTCATTGCCATTGCCCCCAGGTTCTCGCTGGGCCGGAGTGGTAGCACCTGTTAAGGTCCTACCTATGAGTTAAATTGAACCGTTCGACATTCAAACTGTGTGCAAACAAATAATATGCTATATCAAATTGTCAGAAATATAAATTTTTGACCATTTACACTGTTTGTAAACAAATGACTTGTGTTTAATTAAACTGTGTGTGATACATAGCAATAGGTGGAACCATTTAACAGTACGCAAACGAATGAGTCATATTGAACAGAACCATTACTGTTTGATAGCAATAATTGAAACCATATGACAGTGTGGAAACAATAGGAAACAATGTGCAAGCAAGTTAGCTTTCATTTACACTTGAAATTACCTATAAACTGTGTGCGAAGAATGTAAAATTGTGACTGCTAAATGACAATACATAAAACCATTTATCTGTGTACAAAAATGAGTTCAGATTTGTTTAAAAACGTAGAAAATATTTTTACAGATTGTATATATTTAATATATATACATAAAGAGTATTAGGCATTAAATAACCAACAAGGCTTGATATGTCATAAAACCCAACCCAACCAACACTACAATGGATTATACTGATGTTTAAAATTTATTGACTAGAAAAGAAAAATCGTTATTTTTTAGTCAGATGAACTAATTTTGTTATAGTGAAAATAATATCAAAATCAGAATCTTGGATAAAAGTTAATTTTTCTGAATTCATATATTCAACAAAGGTCACTGAAGCTACTAATTTGTTAAATATATCAAAGCTATGGTATTTGCTAGGTGAAACTCTAGGGTATAAGTAATTTACACAGCTCAAAAAAAAAAAAAAAAACTCTGACGAAAGAAGTAACGTGGGTTCTAGGCCTCCAAAATTTGTGGAAAAGCACCACGACCAACTTTTCTGCAGGAAAAGTCTATGCTACTTAGCATACAACAAAAACAGAAAAAAAAGTCAAATTCTTCGCAGCCTTTTCCTTCTTTCTAAAGTGCGAAACATTTTTCTTCTATAGAATATGATTACAGGATCATATTAACCTCCCGAACCATCACAAGATGTTTCGACCAAGCTGCGTCGATCATAGTTCTGCTGATATTGAAAAACAATTCTAGTCTTCATATGAATCGCTTGCCTTCTGGATAGAATGAATTTAAGAAGCTGCTGTTTTTTCCAAGTACTTTCAGGTAACTACTACTATTAATAACCTATTTTTAATATTAACTCAGTAAAATTTAGTTAATTTCCCAAGGTAAAACTAATACTGGTAATCATTAGTAAAGAATATTAATTTCAAGTAACTATTCTGAAAACAAATAATTTACACGCTGTTATATGGTATTCCTATTTAATACAAAAAAATAAACAAATGTATTTGATTTATAGACGGTATCTTTACTGTTAGTGCTACTCCAGGTCAGAGTGGACCTGAGAGATATAACAATGAAAGGATACTGTTGCATATTGGCCCTCGACCGAGCCGTCAATCACGAGATGCACCTGTGTAAATAAGCAGAAGAACGGAAAGGCAGGTGCATCCGGTCGAATATATCGGAATATCAACTTGACCTATGGACGTGGTTGAATTCGATGCAGATGCGTACTTCCACAGAAAGCAGGTGGAAGTAAAACAATTATATAACCAGGTGCCACAGACGGCTTGTGTCAGTTCGAGTTCAGTTCGAGTTGCAGTTGGAGTTCGAGTTGCAGTTCCAGTTGGAGATAGGATGCCCGCAGAGTGATAACCAACTTCAGACAGAGGGCTTGGGCCCTCAGGACCCACAGTTGAGCAGCCCAGCAGAATGAGGAAGAAGTGCTGCTATAGACAGAGGAACTTGGTGTCAATATGTAGCAGTCGGTTCCTGTCTCCAACTCACCTCTCACACATAACCACCATCAACAGTTTCTCAACCCTTTCGCAACCCTTTCGGGAATAAAGTGTAAGAGGTATATTTTTTATAAAGAAGTGTGTTCGTTCGTTCATTGAAGTTCGTATATTATGTTGACTATGTTTCCGTGTATAGTTGTATATATTTTATGTAGCTATACAACAATACTTCACACTTACCAGAGCTGCAGAATTGGAGCCTCACCATCAGATATAGTTTAGTGTCATACCACGGACACTTGTTACTGTGGGAAATCTTACACCCGAGAAAGGATTACAGCTAGTGTATCCTTAGTCCTACTGAGAGGACGTTAAAATCATCAAGTATTTTTTTCAACAAAAATATCAAACGAATTCTTTAGTCCAGTGAGGTCTCAGTTTATCTCAATGTTCCTATAACCTTGGTTGATTGTGAGAGAGCTACCATGAAGCGTACCTTGATTAGGAATAGCCAGGTCTATAACTAGTTTAATTCAGAGTTTATTAATCGATAGTTAAACAGTCCTGTCTGTCCATTGCTGAAGAAAGAATTGTTGGATTGATACCTTTCCCAAAGGCTTTAACACTACGCTACAAACAAGTAGCATTGTACAGGATTTGAAATTGAGACCCCTTTTTACGACGATAATGTTCACTTCTGATGCTACTTAACAAAATATTACGCGCTAAATAATCAACAATAGGTCTTTTTAATTTTAAATGTAAATTAAAAGGAAGCCCGGTCAAAATATTTTTAAAAAATAGCAGAATAAATGTCAAAGCGCCACCCACGAGAAGTTCGAGACCAACTTTTTGACCTTGCTTGATAAATATACTAATTCAATGTTTAACGTTGAGATTTTGATTTCCTTATTTAATGGCATATCATCTTTCGTGGGTTATTTAGTGTCAATGCCGTCTTCGTAGAACAGCAATGCTATTATTTAACATATCTGAGATATAACAGGATTCATACTTTTTCAACGGGTATTCGTCCATAAGTGGACGTAATAGTGCGACTGAAGTTTGAACTTACTAACTTCGAATCGATAGGTCACCACTTTAGCCATGATGCCACGGAGATTTCCTGGCTACTTTTGATGTGCGTGTCTTAGGTCTTTTACCGTTTGTGAGTAATGAATTTAATCAAATAAAACTGAGTGTGCTTTGAATAAGGATATATTTGAAATGTAACTTTCTCTTCGTGGTGTCTACCAAGACTAATGGCAGTTTTCTTCGACTAAGACAGAAATCTTATTAACATTTAAGTAGATTCCACTTCACTGAAGCAATCATGAGAATACATTCTCTATTCTATAAGCAGTTCCTTCGGTCTACATGCAAATCTTTGCTAATATATATAAATATCTGTATTTCTGTACACGAGTGAACATATTTTTCTGTTGTTAGATCTGGAGTAAGAGATTTTTAATGCTACACTTGAAAGCAAATTCTCCCCACTTAAAAGATTCTTGTAACACAATCTTCTTATTTTCCATCCTCCTACTTTTAATATTGTGTAGACTAAGATTGGTTATCGTCAATGAAAATGAAACGGGCGAATGAGGTTCAAATTCTTGATAGAGATGATTGCTTTTCAAATGCTCTTCGGAAAAAAATGAACCCAGGTCTATGGGTAAACTAGTTGGCAGGGTTGGAAGGAGTACAGCCAAATAAAGTCATAACTGATGACCTTATCAACCGATTACCGTAAAAAGCAGTAAAATCTTTAAAGCTTTGAATAATAGTAGGTATACTTTGAATTTTGTGCATATCTACATTACTCCTAAGAACATATCAATTCTATCAATATTATTAATCAGGGTCCCTTTATCGTATCTACGTTATTCATTAAGGTTGCCTTGTCCCATCGGTAGAGTGTTCGCCAATGGTCCGGGAATCCTGGGTTCAATCCCAAGTCACGTCATACCAAAGACTTTAAAAATGGCACTTGATACTTTCTTGCTTAACACTCAGCAATATAATGTACGTATCAAGGGTAAAGTGGAGCAATCCAGGGAAAGGAGTAGTGCCCTCCCCTACACCTCGGTGTAGAAGCTATTGAAAAGGGAGCCTTCTGGTCGCCCTCGACTACGGTCGCTAACTTTACTTATTTATTGAATCTATATTATATCTATATTATTCATTGGGTTGTCCAGTCGTCTGGTGCTGTAGAATACACTGACTGCATCTCTACAGTGAGGTACAACTCCCCCAACGAGTGTCCTGAATATGACAGTAAACAATTTGATGGGGAAGCTCAAGTAATGCTGGATCTTTGGAGAATGCAGAGTACTTCTTCACTCTCATCGCTCCTAGGTCCACCTTGGCCGGTGTGGTAGCACCTTGTAGGGTCCTATCCATAGGCGAAATAGAACTAAACTGTAATTACGCTAAGCTGAATAGTTTGAAATTAACTGTTTTCCATTTAACTGTGTGTAAACAAACAATTGCGTGCTTATGCTAAACTGGATTGTTTGGAATAGAACTGTTCTGACATTTATCTGTGTGTAAAGAAAACAGTACTTATACTAAAATGGACTGCTTGAAACTTTTATGAAAATGACTTAATTCGGCGTAAATGGCTCCGAAAGGGTTCATCCGCTGTAAAACAAAACAACCAACCATTATTCAATAGGGTACTCTAATTATATTGGCATTATAAATAAGGGTAGCGTATTTTTATTTTCACTATTAATTAGGGCACCCAAATTATGTTGAAATTTTTAATTAGGGTATCCTAATTATATTGACATTATTAATAAGGGTAGCTTATTTTCATCTTCATTATTAATTTGGCTACCCTAATTATGTTGAAATTCTTAATTAGGGTACGCTAATTATATTGCCATTATTAATAAGGCTAGCTTATTTTTATCTTCATTATTAGTTAGGGTACCCTAATTATGTTGAAATTCTTAAGTAGGGTATCGTAATTATACTGACAATATCCTAGTTTTATTTTTATGATTAATTAGAGTACCCTAATTATGTTGACATTATTCATTAGATTATTTTAATTTCATTTTCATTATTAAGGTACACTGATTATGTTGGCGTTGATCATCAGGGTATTCTAATTTTATCTTCATTATCAATTAAGTCACCTTAATTTTATTGACATTATTCATTAGGTTACCCGAGCCTGGAGAACCTGAACATCGAACTTCCAAATAAAGATGGTGGAAGGTAATCTAAAAGATAATCATACACGTATATACTCATTGTTGCATCTTAATTTTTGTTGTTATTAAGATCACATTTCAAAGGGAATCCCATTGGCAAAGTGGCGTGCGTGCACGACCATGAAAAGCGAGTTCGAGTTCACTTTCGGACTAAGGAAAAGTTATGGACTCCCTTCGATATACGTTAAATAGTTTCCCCGCTATTCTTCTAAAAATATTTATTTACCATTTAAAAGAAAGACATATTTTGACTCTTATTATTTCCATATTTCAAATATATGTCTCCTTCACTGCACTTGTATCTTGCTTTTAAAAATATATTGCTCGTGGTGGTAAGTATGAAAAAAAATGGTTTGGTTTGGTTTAGTTTGGTTTGGTTTTATGTCATATCAACCATTGTAGGTGAATTAATGCCAAATCCTCAGTAAACAGATATATCAAATGTATAAGATTTGATTTGGTTTGGTTTGGTTTGGTTTGGTTTTATGTCATATCAACCATTGTAGGTAATTTAATGCCAAATCCTTTTTATACGTATATATTAGATATATAAGATTTGGTTTGGTTCGGTTTTATGTCATATCTACCGTTGTAGGTGATTTAATGCCAAATCCTCCTTGTAAATATATATATTGAATATATATTATTTGCATTGCTTTGCTTTGCATTGGTTTGGCTTGGTTTATGTCTTATCTATTATTGTAGGTGATTTAATGTCACATCCTCTTTATACATATATATTAAATATATAAGATCTGCTTTGGTTTGGTTTTATGTCATATTAAGGCATCGTAGATATTTAATGCCAAATCCTCTTTCAACATATATATCAAGTATTTATGCTTCGTGAACATTTTGTTGATAACGTTTTTAAACGAGTTTGCACTCATTTTTATCACACGATTAAGTACATTCAAGTATTGCTATCTATGGCGAATAATTTTATGTATATTAATCATTTGTTTGTCGACAGTTAAATGCTTTCAAGTATTGCTATCTAACACTTATTATTCTATTCAACATTACACATTCATTAACACATAGTTAAATGTTTCCATGTATTGCTATGTGTCCTTCTCAATTCAATTAAACATTAGTTATTTGTTTACAAATAATCAAACAGTTCTTTTTCGAAGAATTTAATTTAGCGTTGGTCAGTTATTTGTTCACCGTGTATCAAACAGTACTATCTGATCCATAAATAGGACCCTATCAGGTGTAACAACTCCGAGCCTGAGTAGACCAGTGGTCTGTGGCAATTAAAGTTACTCTGCATTCTCCAATGCTCCAGGACCAGAACCTTACCATCAGATTGTTTAGTGTCATTTTCAAATACTCGTAGAGGTAATCTTACCCCTCTTACCCAGCCGACTGGGTTGTGAGAACTTATTTTTATCCAATGGTGACAATGTGCTTCTTTTATCTGTTATGGTTTTTGCATTAAAAACTAATAACCACAAATAGATATTTCGTTGACAGCTTGACATGCAGTAAAAATCAAGCAATCGAAGAATTCAATATTTTCAACCATTGAGTTCTCATTAAGTATATATTTTTGTCTCTTACAATGTTTTTGAATAAATCTCATCATATTTTGTTATGACATAAATACACACTTTCGTGTTGTTCTTTCTATTGATAGGTGTTTTCATTTCTGTCACTCAGACAACATACGCACGTACAGTGTATATCCCGTCGTATAAGACGACGTTCCGAATTCTGAGTTGTTAATAGAGTTTGGGACTATATTTGTCAGACTAATCGAACCAGAAGATAAATCAGTGACGCTTCTGGCAGAATTTTAAATCAGGTCTATCTGAACACACTTGTACTATTTCTTTCTTTTGTTTTTATTTATTTTTAGTTTTTTTCTAATATCGACTAATACTCGAACTTCTCCGGAATGCAACATTTTTTGATTCTTCCTAAATTTGCCCTCTTCTTCTTCCTCCTCCTCCCCTCCCTCATCCTCCTCCTCTTCTTCTTCTTCTTCTTCTTCAATCAAAGGCTTCTTCCAAGAAATATATCTTCCCTTATTTGTACGCTCCCTATCCTTAAAAGCCACTTCGTTCTCTCCAAGTGACACTTCCCCTTCCTTGAATTGGATCTTTCTGGACTCCTTGAGGCTGAGAGTTCCTGAACAGGAAGAGTCTTAAAGGGGATGGAAGATAATCCAATATTTTCTAAATAAACAGTGAAGAGGTACTGGACAAATTTCTCTAACCGAAACCCCTAAAGCGAAGGTTTTTTTTTATCTGTCCAAATACAGGTCAGCCAAGAAAGTTTTGAGGAGGGAGTTTATGCCTCTAGAATTCATAAAATAGGGATGAACTCCAAAAGCTAAAACCCTCCCCCAAAATGTACTCTTCACATGACAAAAATCAAAATAATATGAACCAACAGAAAAAAAAAATAAAAGGATAAAATAATGGAATTAACCATTATATTACCATGTGCAATTATAGGGGAATTCCGAATATTAGTCGATTTTCATACTGCATTCCTTCTGCTGATTCGTATCTTCCGCCATCTAAAGAATTTTGCATACAATTAAATAGTTCCAAGTATTGTTATGTAGGAAGAATATTCTATTTTCTATTTCACGTTGACACCAAAATCGACCTTTTTTGAGAGATTATCGTTGTTATTATTATTATTATTATTATTATTATTATTATTATTATTATTATTATTATTATTATTTAACTGATTTAAGAGTTTTTCACATCAACATTAGCTTATAGTTTTCCACTGGAGTCTGAGTGACAGCAAGTCTCCTCAAGTCTCCTGAACTCTTCTCAGTATTCTGGTCATTTTCAACAATGGAGTAGTTTGGATGCTCACCACACGTCCTCTTATTTCCTGGTCCTCCAGACCCTGTACTAACCCTTTCGTGAATGTACCACGGGCGCCTATTACAAATCGTATCAACATCACTTTCATGTTCTATATTTTTTAAAGTTTTCTTGCAAGATTTAGGTACTCTCTCTCTCTCTCTCTCTCTCTCTCTCTCTCTCTCTATCTCTTTTTTTTTTTTGTTTGTCAATTAAAAATAAATCTGATCTTTTGAGTGGTATTAGATAATCCGTTGGCATCAAAAAAATCTTAGAGAATTTATGAATCTCATTCTCTAGAAAGGATTTTGATTTGTGCATATACCATTTGTTATAGTGTTCCTAAGCATGATTGATAATTTATGTAGAATTATATGATTTCAATGAAATATTACTTATTGACAATATTTCGTTTGCATACAGTTTTGTGGTTTCAAATATTGGTTGGTTGGTTGGTTGGTTGGGTTTTATGGTATATCAATCTTTGTAGGTTATTTAACGCCAAATCCATTTTTTATACAAATAATCAGTTTTAGTTCAAATAATTCAGTTCAGCACGAGTACACAGTTTTATTGTCCAAAAAATTTCAATTTCAAGCTATTCAGTTTAGTTACACTGTTCTAACTGAAACAATTCAATTTAGTATCAGTAAAAGTTTGTCCACCTATAGTTAAAATTCAAAACAGTTCTATTTCAAGTAATTCAGTTTAGCACAACTATACAGTTTAGTTCTATTTAACCCATAGATTGGACCCTATCAGGAAAAACCAATTCGGGCCAGAGTGGACCTGGGAGTGATGGCAATAAAGGGTACTCAACATTCCCCAAAGCTCCAACATTTCTGGAACCTCACCAGCAGATTGTTAAGTGTCATATCCTGGACACTCGTGGGTGGTCTCGCCAGTCTGCAGAGGTGCAGTCAGTGTATTCTACAGCTCCAGCCGATTAGGTAAGGTTTCAAGTATTCATATTATCTAGAAATACTTGCCAAATCATATAATTAAACCACTGAAGTGATGCTAGCAGTTACTACCACTCCAGGTCAGAGTGGGACAGGATATAATAAGTGACTCAACACTTCTAAAAGCTTCAGAACTGGAGTCTCTACCAGATGCAATTTAGTATAAAACCCTTGACACTGTGTGGAGCAGGGGCGTTATGGACGTGGTCTGGGAGACAATGAGCCGGCAGACTCCAAAAGTTTGTAAACTTCAGGTCTAAATGAACCGGTATTATACATTTGCAATCTATTACTCACCTCAAAGGGCACCATGAGACACAAAATGCTAGCATCAAAAGTTTTATCATTCATAAACTAGAGCTTTTATGTTTTGGCATAGCTTGTACATAAACAACCGTATAGAATGTAAAAGAATCATAAATCAGATCACACCAATTCCATTAAGCCGCCATTTTCAGAAATATTCTGGATTTGGCATCGATATATAATTCGTTTTAGAAAGCCCTATTATGAAGTGCTGGTCACTAACATAGACTAGTCAATCGACATCAAGGCATGCATGAGTAGTACCTATTAAAGAACTACTACCCGTGGGTCTACTAGATCTGTTTGAGAATTATTAGTATTCGATTCGAATATTCTAAAATTAACAAAAGGTCGTTGGCCTATTGGCGAGGTCTCTCTCTCTCTATATATATATATGCACTGACTATATCCTCTGCTAAGGGATGAAACGTTTCGGACGAAAAAAGTGACACTCTGAGTATTAGAAACTTGATCTAATAGCGTGGCGCTCCAGTACTGCAGATCTGGAGTGTGTTGGGTTACTCCATCTTTGCTATTTTCCCCAAGTCAACTCGGACTCAGAAGAATAATATCTGGCATGGTCCCATTCATAAGTAAACTAGATCTACTTGGTTGGTTTGATTGATTTTATCGCATATCAACCCTGTAAGTTTAATTAGAACGAAATCAATGATGTATATATATATATATATATATATATATATATATATATATATATATATATATATATATAAGAGTAGGTAAGTTGGCTGACCGAACTCAAAGGAAAATCGAAGGTTTCTTTTCAATAGCTACCCCACCAAGGTGTAGGGGAAGGCGCTACTCCTTTCCCTGAATTGCTCCACTTACCATTGATCCATACTTTATCACGAAACCATTGAAATGAGTGTAAACAAAGGATTAATATGCAAAAGAACTATTCGTGTAAGAATATTTGGATTCATTTAACAGTTGTTGTGTACGATAATCATCATCAATGACAACTGTGATACAACACATTAACAAATGCATGCGGAACGTTGATCAATTTCTGGACTTCGGTTCGTCGACACGAGGAAAGAGACACAATTCTTAAAAGTCTTTCTTATCATACTATGCTAACAAAACTCAGATCTCGTAGAATTTTAGATCTCAATTCATCTTCGCTGGTCGGGACCTGAAAAACTTAACCGTATGTCTCAACGGTCGAAGCCCCAACTTCTCAACACCATGGTCGGAACTCAACTTCAACTGTCTGTTTACATGGCCCAAGTGAACTCCAAACTTTTCGACTCCATGGCAGAGAACTCAATTCTCTATGCCCCAATGGCAGATACAAAGATTGTCTGCCTGCCTGGCCTACAGTCAACTCCAAACTGACCGTTTTTTTTAAATCTTCAAATTTTCGGGACCATCGCTTCCGGGCATGACGCCATTTCCTATCTGAGGTTTATTATGACAATTGTGATTGTCATATCCTTTGCGCACGAGCGTAACACTGTATCCAATATCTGTGCACCTGAACTAAGAGCCGAATAGTTCAAAGCCCAACCAACCTGAATGATAAAATATAATTAACAAAAAATGATTAATATAAAAAAAATCATTCCGTAATTATATAACACAGTGTGGAAACTATAGTAATACTTGTGTGCAAACAAATTAGCTATGGCTCGATTGAAAATGTTATTAACAGACTATTCGAATACAAATCCTATGTATAAATTGGATTCGGCATTAAATAAACTACAACAGTTGATATGTCGTAAAAGCCAACAGAAACCAAACAACTATATCAAAAATAGATCTTTGGTTATACTAGATTATGTAGATACGTACTGGACCTTGTTTTGAAACAATGGTTATTAAGTTATTTTCGCAGACTATTGCTACTCTTACCAATGCCATTCTAAAAAGCATATAAATTATTAGCGTAACATTATCGTACATTCCTTGTATATCTTTAGACAGCGCTCATCTCCTCACTTAGCTTCATTATTCAGTCGATTTTTTGGTTGCTCCATGTCGTTATTTTAGTTCTTGTTCGTTGTATTTCATCATCTCCATTGTTCTGACTTCTACAGCCGTTTAGGTCACCTGATTTAAATCATCCAATGAGAGTCGCGGTCACAAATTGACTCCGAATTCCACAGGTCTCAGTCATATGTACTGATTCGCTGTGTTTTTCCACGCGTTTACAGTCACAACACTTAATTGGAAGGCTAGAATAGCTGTCAAAAATAGATATTACCAATTTATTATGTAACAAAGCATCGACAGAAAACCTGAATGGAGATTTTAAAAATGATTTTATTAATGGCTGGACTTAGGTATTCGTTGTTGTATTAATATTTATGAACTTTTTTTGCTGAGGTGGCAGAAAACGATAATTTTTGGAGGTTATCTTAACTGATAAAAAATCAAACCTAACCGATAAAATGAAACTTAGTTTCTTCCAGGCAGCTGTCGTATCGATACTGCTGTATGGATGCACTACATGGACGCTAACAAAAAGGCTGGAGAAGAAGCTAGACGGCAATTACACAAGAATGTTGCGAGCAATATTGAACAAGTCCTGGCGGCAACACCCCACAAGACACTAACTATATGGCCACCTGCCTCTATCACTAAAACTATCCAAGTTAGACGAACCAGACACGCAGGACACTGCTGGAGAAACAGAGACGAGCTCATAAGTGATATACTCCTATGGACCCCCACATATGACCGGGCAAAAGCAGGCGACCTGCACGAACATACATTCAGCAGCTATGTGAGGATACGGGGTGTAGTCTTGAAGACCGTCAAGAGGCGATGAACGATAGGGAAAAGTGGCGAGAGAGGGTCAGGGTTATCCGTGCTAGCGGCACGGCATGATGATGATGTTAACTGAGGGCTACTGTTCTCAGCCTGCTACAAGGGTTGACAGTTGAAAATATGATATTTTTATTAAAACAATTTATTCAAAATGCACAAAAAGATGAAAGTCATTTATTAAATTAATCCATGTTTTATCTTTGGAAAAGATTTAGAGAGTATACTTTTTTCCAGATAAATATTCCTCGTCGTCTCTTTCACTGGAAATAGAATCCAACTTGAAAGTGCACTTTTTAAAAATGAAGTTTTAGTACTGTCGAGTCAGATGTTCATTTGTAAAATAGAGTCCACGTATATAAATCTGCTAGATAGTTTTAATAATCTCTTTTCCTTATTCTGTAAAGGATTTAGAAAGGACTTTAACACAACATATACACATTAGCTAACACTATTCGTAAAAAATTGCAACTTTTGCTAAATTTTATTGTTTGAAACGAGAAACTGTTGTTTTGGTGACAATTTTATGTAGAAAGTAGCACCTGCTATATATATATATATGTGTGTGTGTGTGTGTGTGTGTGTGTGTGTGTTAAATACATGTATGAATTTTTAAGTATCAGAATGAATCTTGTCTGCTTTTTAAATGTCTTTAACAGACATTATCGAAATTTCATGCTATAAATTGTTGTGGTGTCTCACCGACAGATGGACTCGCACTCATATAACACATACCGGCTAAGCTTTCTTCTGCGCAGTCTCGGCCGAGCCATCACCAAGAACAGATGTAATGTTTAAGATTGGTGAGGTGAGGTTTCCCCCAGCTATCTTTTATGTATGTACTATTTTCCTTCAATATATTTTTCATCCCTCATTTCCGAGTCGAGTTATCATTTCAAACTCCCCTTGACCATAACATAAATATATTTGATTACTTCACAATGAGATTCTATAAAATTTACTTTTGAATATATTTTTTTTTCTAAAATATAAAAGTGCACAATTTTCTTTAATCGAGAAAATATCGATTTTGGCTAAAATATTCTTATTTATGACACTGTGGACTCTCAGCAGACAATACAAATGTCTCAAGGGATTTACGACTCATAGGTTTTACTGTAGAGCAGGAGTTAGCAAGCTAGTCTTTCTTATAAACCTCAAATTTTTTTTAATGGCATATCTAATCTTGTTGATTATTCAAAGCCAGATCCTGTTTACATATATATCATTGTTTTGAGCGTTGTCTAATTGTTCAGTGACCGAGGTTCAAATCCAGGTCGAACCATATCAATGACACAAAAAATATTACTTTTTGCCTCTGCTTAACACTAAATAATAAGGTACGGATCAAGTGTAGGTGGAGCAATTCAGGAAAAGAAGTAGTGCCCTACCTCAACTCAGTGTAGTACCAATTGAAAAGGGAACCTTCGAGTCACCCTCAACTACGGTCTGCACACTTACTTATATACGTATATGTATTTCTGAAGAATAGTTTGTATGTAACATTTTCAAACAAGCCAGGGTTCATTTGTTTGTACACAGTAAAATGGTTTCAAGTATTCCTATTTAACACCAATATTGCTATTTAGCATTGATAATTTGTTTGTACAGTTAAATTATTCTAAGTATAGCTATGTAAAATCAATGTTTCAATCAAACGTTAGTTTGCATACTGTCAAATTCATAAACTGTTCTCTTTGACCTTCAGATGGGAACCGAACATAATCTATGACTCGACGTCTGAGTGAACTTGGGATTAATGACATTAAAGAGGTACACACCATTTGCTAAAGTTCTAAAACCAAAGCCTCACCATCAGATGGTTTGGTATCATATCCGGCCAGGATATTCGTTTGGGCGGTTTTTCCTCAGCAGAGTTTTAGTCGGCGTATTCTACAACGCCATTCGACTAGGCTAAAAAAAAGCTGTGTCCTGTTTATGGTACTAAAATGCATCCGTTGGTGAGTTTATAATTCTGGAGATATGGAGAGTGAAAAGTAACGTTTCATTGTCATTCTCCCAGGTACACAGTGAACCTGAGAGATAGAACCTGTTAGTCTCATTTATAAGTCGAGATTATTTGAAAAATATTTACATTAGAAAAGAAGATTAAATAAGAATACAACTGTTCGTAGTCTATTTGTTTTACATCAGAATACTTAAAACCATTTTTGCGTATGCAAATTATTTTTATGAAAAGTTGTTACTTGAAGCTTTAATCGTTTTCTTATTATTATAATTAGTTACTTGAAACCATATGACGATGGGTAAACAAATGACTCTAACAAAGTTGAAATAATTACTTGAAACCAGACAAGTGTTTGCAAACTCATGACTGCTATTTAAAAGAAATATTTCAGAGAAACCTTACCATGCTTGTGTTGGGTTCAACTACTTGAAACTATATAGCCGTATGCAACTTATTTATCGACTTCTGGACTTCGGTTCGTCGATACGAGGAGAGAGACACAATTCAACTACTTGAAACTATATAGCCGTATGCAACTTATTTATCGACTTCTGGACTTCGGTTCGTCGATACGAGGAGAGAGACACAATTCAACTACTTGAAACTATATAGCCGTATGCAACTTATTTATCGACTTCTGGACTTCGGTTCGTCGATACGAGGAGAGAGACACAATTCAACTACTTGAAACTATATAGCCGTATGCAACTTATTTATCGACTTCTGGACTTCGGTTCGTCGATACGAGGAGAGAGACACAATTCAACTACTTGAAACTATATAGCCGTATGTAACTTATTTATCGACTTCTGGACTTCGGTTCGTCGATACGAGGAGAGAGACACAATTCAACTACTTGAAACTATATAGCCGTATGCAACTTATTTATCGACTTCTGGACTTCGGTTCGTCGATACGAGGAGAGAGACACAATTGAATTATTGAAATTATATAGCCGTATTAGATAGTGATACTTGTGTTTGCATAGCCCACTCTCCACGATCATTCTATGTATATGGAAGTTACGTTACGATCGCACAGCTATTATCTCTTCATTTCTTTTCAGCTGCCTTGTGTCGCCCTAGTGTTTCCATCTTAGTTCTTAATTGTTGTAATCTATTGGCATTCACAGTTATTCTACATTTTCTCTGCTTGGACAGTAAATGATAATACAATCGTAATTTCATGTGCTCGTTTTCATTCTTATTTATTGGAGACTTTTTAATCATTACCGGCTGTTGGCTAAACGGGGAATCAGTGAGATCGATATGGAGCATTCAACCACTTTTTATGAGAGTTTCTCACTAAGTGACTTCTTTTTAAATCTGGAATCATTTTGGTCACTAGAAGGAAACCATCCATTAAGAGTCATGGTCTAGGATTGACCTCGAGATCAACGTTTCTCTATCATACTGGTTAACCGTTGTATTTTTCCTCTGTTTGGAAGATCAAGAATTAATCATCTATCACGTACCATGATTGATTTTGTGCAAAGAAATGATTGCAGACAAATAAAAAAAGTGAAATTTTAAAAAATGCAAAGCACATTGAAAATATAGCTTTGATAGGTTTTCTAATTGGCCAGGTTATTAGAGTGTTTTCTCATTGTCTAGATAACCGGTGTTCAATCCCAGGTCAAGTCATACCAAAGACTCAAAAATGTTAACTGATACCTCCTTGCTTAGCACTTAGCATATTAAGGTACGTATCAATGGTAAAGTTGTAATGTCCAGGCAAAGGAATAGCCCCCTCCTCTACACCTTGGTGTAGTAGCTAATTAAAAGGGAGCATCCGAATCACACTCGACCATGGTCGCCTACTTTACTTTATTTTAGGTGTCACATATTTAGAAGTTTATCAAATCTCGGTATTAAATTATCGATAAATAGTTGCTATGCCTTTAAAGAATGGATCAAATGTAACCAAATAGAAATATTATCAACAATTTAGTCCGTTACAAAGTCATGCTGAGTTGGTTACGAGTTTATTAGTAAACAAAACTCAATAAGAATTAAATTTGCAATATTCTACTAAGTAATTTACCACTGCAGCGTACGAGGCGACTAAAGATAATATCACATGATGACAAAAATTCTACCAAATTCATAACTGATACACACGAAAATAACTTTTAAAGAATATTTATCTTGCCTCTCCACGATTGACAAAATTCGACATTAAATTGTTTTCGTAAGCAGTGACCTTCCCACGTACAAGTTGGTGATTAAAAAATAGCTTAACTTTGTCAGGGCGCCTAAGGCATCAGACAATAAATATGTTCATATGCCTTTTAGACAAGGGTGTAGGTGCTGCCTTGTGGGTGTAGGAAATCCGCCCGGAGCTAATCGTATTTAATTAATTTCTCCTGGCCACGTGCGCCAGGGAAATAACTTTGTAATATGTCATATTGGTATTAAGAAACCACGATTATTTGTGTCCTGGCTATGACACTAAACTCTATCCGGTGGTGAGGCCCCACATTTGGAAATATAATTAGTGTGAAGTTGTACCTTTGTTGCTATTATATCCAAGTCTACTCAAACTCGCTGGAGGTTGGTTTGGTTTGGTTTGGTTTTATGGCATATCAACCACTGTAGGTTACTTAATACTAAATCCGGTTTATTCATATATATTAGATATACATGATTCGTAAACATAAGTCAATAAAAAATAATTGTTCTAAGTATTGATATGTATCACTAATATCAATCATTTGTTTTTACACCGTTAAATGATTAGTGTTCTATTTCAAACAATTCAGTTTAGCAAAATTCAAAGTTAAATGCTTCCAAGTATTGCGATCTATCACTAAAAATTCAATTGAACATTAGTTATTTATTTACACACAGTTAAATGATCCAACATTTCTATTTGTAACATTTCAATTTAGCATAAGTCGACAATGCTAAATGATTCCACGTATTGCTATGTATCACTAACATCAGTCAATTGTTTACACACATTAAAATGATGAAACAGTTCCATTTCAGACAATTTAATTTAGCATAAGTCAAGAAAGATAAATGGTTCAAAGTATTACTATTTCAATTAGACATCAGTCATTTAATTACACACTGATAATTGCTCAAAAAGTTCTATTTCAATCAAATCAATTTAGCCTAAGTCATTTATTTGCACTCAATTTAAATGTCAAACAGTTTTATTTGACCTGTCGATAGGATCCTATTACGTGCTACCACTCCCGGACAAAGTGGACGAAGGAACGATGGCAATGAAGGGGTACCCCACATTCCCCAAAGCTACAGCATTACTGGAGTCTCACCATGTGATTTTTTAATGTCAAAACAGGACACTCGTTGAAGGGTAGGTCTAATCGCTCAGCAGTAATGCAGTCGGTGTATTCTACAGCATCAGATGTCATAAAACTAACCAATGAACTAACCAATTAATATTACTAATCAGTTTTCCAATTCAATATCTTCACTTCATACAACGTAATATAAAATCTGAATGTGACACATTTCTGTAAAGCAATATTGCATTAATGTGATTAAAATAGGATTGAGATATGACTGAAATTATTTTTAGATAAGGCCGACGCGTTTTCCAACAAAGACTTGCTCGTTGTATTTGTCGACTTCAAAATTTCAAAGATTTTTTTTTTCATGATTAAAAGATAGACTTGGACAACGGCATCAGCTGTCGTTCTTCTTTCTGCATTTTTCCGTACTGTTACAAAGGTAGGACTAAAATGGATTTAAGATACTTTGATAGAAAACTTCAAGAGAGACAGACAGTCAGTAGATGAAATAAATAAGAAAATAGATGATATGAATTAAAGCGGAAACATATATTAAAAGAAGTTAACGAAGATTTTGTTAAAAAGGAAAGAGGTACAAAAGAAAAATGTCGATTGACATATACAAAATGAAAACAGAATGAAGATAAGAAAGAAAGAAAGAAAGAAAGAAAGAAAGAAAGAAAGAAAATTTGCATTCGAAATTTTAAGCTAAAATGAAGATGAAATAAAAGTTTAAAAATACAAAGAAAGAAAATGAAAAAGAGAACAGAAGGTAATTGGAGAGAATAAAGAAAAATGGGAGTTAAAACGAAAAAGAAAAGGAAAGAAAAGAAAGGAAAAAGAACATTTAAACGAAAGAAATCCGTAAGAATTTATGAAAAATATTTCAAAAGGCGATTATAATAGACGAAATATGAAGAAGAAAAAAAAAGAATAACTGAAAAAAAAAGCCGTTCAATTTGAAAGCGAAAAATTCTTCACAGGATCCATTTTTTATTAATATCTAACTTTTTTTTCCGTCTTGCCTAAATTAATCTTTTCATTCTCATGACCTGCCTTCAAACCAAGACGAAATCTTCAACCACTGAATTTCCCATCGCTTATAAGAAATCACAAAATTATTTTGAAATTGGAAATGTACACATTACGTTTCGATAAATTTTATTCGCTGGCTTTACTTACTTTCCTGTTTGGTATATTAGTTAAGAGTAACCGATATTCACAATGATACCAAATATATATCGCAAATATCAACAAATCTTTCTTTAATCATTATCTATCATAGTGTACTCTCATTGTTTAGACGGATACAGGTAATATCGGTTTGCATGTAGTATTTAAAACTGGCTGGCTTTCCTCCATTAGACTTCTGCAAAACAATCTACACAGGCCTGTTAAAAGACCCAAGAAAATAGTCATTAAAATTGATTTCGTTAATATAATTCGTTCAACGAATTTACACTATTTAAACTTGATTAATTTTACTCTATAACATCATCATCATCATCATCATCATCACGTCGTGCCGCTAGCAAGGATATCCCAGATCCTCTCTCGCCACTTTTCCCTATCGTTCATCGCCTCTGACAGGTCTTCAAGGCTACATCCCGTATCCACAGATAGCTGCTGTATGTATGTTCTAGCTGGTCGTCCTGCTTTTTCTCGGCCATATGTGGGAGTCCATAGGAGTACATCACTTATGAGCTCGTCTCTGCTTCTCCATCAGTGTCCTGCGTGTCTGGTTCGTCTAACTTGGATAGTTTTCGTGATGGGAGGCAAGTGGCCGTATAGTTGGTGCTTTGTTGGGTGTTGCCACCAGGACTTATTCAATATTGCTCGCAACAGTCTTGTGTAATTGCCGTCTAGCTTTTTCTCCTGCCGTTTTGTTAGCGTCCAAGTGGTGCATCCATACATCAGTATCGACACGAGCGCTGCCTGGAAGAAACTGCGTTTTATTTCATTGGTCAGGTTGATTTCAAAAGTCGGCAATAAAACATTAGTAAATATCACCGTTTGGAAGTGCCCGTGGTATAAATGTCATCGTCGTAGGAATTGGACACGGCGACACGAGTTCAAATCCGAGACGAGACTGATTGCATTTCACGTAGCACTAATACTCTTGGGAAAGGTATGAATTCAGTAATTCTCCCTCCAGCGATGGGTAAATAGTAGGGCAGACTAGGTTCTTCAGCCTTGGTGAGGCAACTAGTCTAGGAGAAGGAAAACTCTAAATTCCAACGTGTTAAACTCCGTTTAAAAAATTAACCTTGTGTCATATCCTGCCCGAGCGGAGGGGTTGGTAAATATAGTAAATATCACTGTTTTATCGTAAGAATCTGTGATGTTTTGGTCTTCTTTCTCCCAAAACCTTTTTGATTCTTCCTGAGAAATTTCTCAATTTCTTGTTCAATGCGATTGAGAAGTAGAATATTATAAACCTTTGCGGCCATGGAAGTAAGAATTAAGCCTCGGTAGTTCTGGACGATTCATAATCTGACTCGATTACGTACTTCTAACGTCGATAGATCTAATACATTGAAAAAGGCTAGACGCAGACTATACCCTGTAGAAACAATTACGGACGCAAACTATTCTGATGACATATCGCTTCTTGCAAATACACCTACCCAAGCCATATCCCTGCTGCAATGGTTATCGTCGTAGGAAATGGACACGGCGACACGAGTTCAAATCCTGGACGAGACTGATTGCATTTCACATAGTACTAATACCCTTGGGAAAGGTATCAATCCAACTATTCTCCCTCCAGCTATGGGTAAATAGTAGGGCAGACTAGGTTCTTCAGCCTTGGTTAGGCAACTAGTCTAGGAGAAGGTAAAACTCTGAATTCAAACCTGTTAAACTCCGCTTTAAAAAATTGACCTTGTGTCATATCCTACACGAGCGGAGGGGTTGGTAAATATGATAGTCAGGAATAGTCACCAGGAGGAATTAGCCTCCATGTAAATGCTGAAAAAACGGAGTACATGTATTTTTTTCAAGGAGATGGTTTGGTTTGGTTTCTTTGTTTAATGGCCTATCAACCTTTGTAGGTTATTTAATGCCAAAGCTATTCTCATAGAAAAAACAGTCATGGTACTATTTAGCCCATAGCTGGGAGTATAAGAGGGTTCATAGCTTTCCCAAGGGTATTTGTCCGAAAGTGAACGTAATAGCGCAACTGGAGTACGAACTCAGTTACTACGATTCCGCAGTCCATCGATTTAACCATTAAACCACAAGGACACCCCCTATTCAAGGAAGTATGTCCGCTTTAAATGTCCAGTTTGCAGAAATTAGTGGACAAGTTCACGTACCTCAGTAGCTGTGTCTCATCTACTGAAAGTGACATGAATATGCACCTTGCGAAAACATGGACTGTTGTCGATTATATGGAAGTCTAACCAATCCGATAAAATAAAACGCAATTTCTTTTAAGCAGTTGTTATGTCAATTTTTTTGTATGGATGTAAAACATAGACGCGAGCGAGAGAGAGAGAGAGAGAGAGGATACCTGTGCATCGTGTTTGTTTACGAAAGGGTCGAAATTACTGTTAGAGAGAGAGCGAGATACACACACAAACACACACACAGAGTAAGAGACGGACACAGTACTTCTATCATTTACACCAGGTGGAGATACATATTCAGAGCCTTACTTCTTCTGCCTCTCAGCCGGAGGATCCCACCCGACCTCCGGCCACTCGCTGACTGCTCTCCGAATCAGACCGCTTGTCCTGACATACCACCTTGGATTGAAACTGTGTGCCAATATATTAGTTTCAATGCTCACATGTTTTCCTTCTGATTTGTAATTCATTTCAGCTGTCCTCTTTTTTTTACACAGGTGCTCAACCTGCTTATAAAATCTCTTACTGATGGGTATGTCAAAAATTAATATGTATCATACGAAAGGGTTAATCCATTTTGAATTGAGAATCATTTTACTATAAACTATTTACTCATCATACTTTTTTATAATGTGTGTTCTGGGTATGATACTAACTTTTATCTGGTAGTGGAGCTCCCGTTCTAGAGCGGTGGGGAGTGTGGCATCACCTCTTTATATCCATTACTCTCAAGTCCACTCGTTTCCAGAGCGGTAGTAGCTTTTAAGGTACCCACTTCAGGTCATATAGATCTCTTTGGAAATTATCTGTATTGGTTTGGTTAGGTTTAATGACACATTAAATTTTTTTTTATTTGATGCCAAATTCTGTTTTTATAAGATTTGTAAGTATATTTTGTAGATACACACAGTACGACGATCAAACAGTTCTATTTCAAACAATTCAATTTAGCATAAGTCAATGAAATTAAATGTTTCCAAGTTCTGCGATGTACAACTAACAATTCAATTGAACTTCGGTCATTCGCTTACACAGTTAAATGATCAAACAGATCTATTTCTATCAATTCGATTTGTCACAAGTCCTTTGTTTGCTCTCATTTTAAATGTGATCAGTTCTATTTGAACCATAGATAGATACCTAACAAGTGTTACCACTCCGTGCCAGAGTGTACCTGGGAGTGATGGCAATGAAGGAATATAACACGTTCCCCAAAGCTCCGGCGTTACTGCCTCGCCATCAGATTGTTTAACGCCAGGGGTGTCTTACTCCTTTGCAGAGATGCAATCGGAGAATTCTATACTCCAAACCGGCTATGCTAATATTGGATTGGAATTTTGACACCATAAAACTGAGTGCAAAGAAATACTCATTTTTATTAATATTAAATTATAAAATATACAATTGCTTCCAAATGATTATTACTTGATAGGAATACATGAGATTATACTATTGTTTTCAGATTATTTTTCGAGGGTTGTTACTGGTTGCTATATTTTTAATAAACTATTACATAATAGGAATTGTTACTTAATACAATAAGAAACTTGTAAATAAGAATGATCTTGGTTTTAAATAACCAACCATAGAAATAAAAAAAAAACTACTTAAATCAACCAACCAACCAAGTCATCTGGTGTGCGAAATTAGCATTGTCTGTATTTAACAACTCTTCCGCCACAAGCTAGATATGACAAGTAAAGAGGAGTAAAGCTGGTTTGAATTCAAAGATTTCGTTCTCCTTGACTGATTGCCCTACCAAAGCTGAAGAACCAAATCTGTATTTTCATTTACCCACAATAATTATCACCTCCACATAGACACCTTATTGCAGATATTCAGTGGGCCATATTTAAAATAAATCAATAGCAAAAATATAGGCATTCAGTTGGAAACAACGTCGCTAGAATTGTGATGACTTTCAGAGGATTTTCTATACATTAAACTAAATTTGGGTGCCAACGTTTGTGTGTTAGTCATCAACCGACGTTCAAGTGGAGGTAGTCATGATTTGAAAGAATAATTCAGGGAGTAGTAACAGGATTATAGATTGATTTTAAGGGCGTGTCATTAAGCCAGTTGGCTGGGACTGTTGACTATACCGACTGCACTTCGGCAGAGGAGTAACAAAAGTCCTGGATATGATACTAGACAATCTGATGGGGAAGTTCCAGTATGTTGGAGCTTTGGGGAATATGGATTACCCCTTCATTGCTATCGCTTCTTGGTCCGCTCTAGACCAATATGGTAACACCTGATAGGGTCCTACCTATGGGTCAAATTGAAGTAAAGAGCGTGCTAATTCTAAACTGAATTGTTTGAAATAGAAATATTTATATGTATAAAAATGAATTTAGTATTAAATAACCTACAATGTTTGATGAGCCATAAAACAAAAAAAAATGATGAGGAAAGAGATGAGACAGGTCAGATTATCGACGGTTTTTTTTAAGTTAAGGAATCGCATTTATTCTATATTCATATTTACATCTTTCTGTAGTTAATTTTTTTTGTAAACCTTCATATTGAATACGAATAATTATTATCGAGATCAATTTAACCAAAGGATGGGACCGTAAAATCCTTTATAAGTTCGGAATGATCCTTGAAGTAATAATCATGAAAGGGTAACCTTCACTCTTCAGATATCCAGACAGAAGACTGAAATGCATTATCATATCAAACCCTTGAAACACCTCTATTTTTGATGAGTCTTAACTCACTGCAGAGAATACCGTCAGTGTATTATAACTCCTACCGATTTGGCCGAAGAACTTCAAACGCAAGTTACTTGGTATGGACCAAATTTAATGCAGTGTGTAGGAGGTGACATTATGTTTTGATATTTAATTTCCATTTTCTAGTGGTATATTTAATTTGTTTTTATATGTAGTTGCGTGTTTTCACAAGTCAGAAGGTCGCCAATTTGTAGGGGGACATGTTATTTGGTAGATATGTTTAGTTCCCCAAATTTTAATGTTGTTCTTTGGTATAGTATATATTTAGTTTGGAAAAAGGCACATGAAAAAAGGTAAAATAGGCACATGGAGACAAATGTAGTAAATGAAGTAAATGAGTAAAGATATGAAACGGCGCGGACAAAAGGAACATTCAAAACAAGGCGACAGATAAAACAAATTTATATTCTGAACAAATCATGCAAGGATACGTTTAAAATATTGCTATGGTTCTATATTGTTCGTAAAATAGTCCTCTGTGTGTGTGTGTGTGTGTGTGTGTGTGTATGTGTGTGTGTGTGTGTGTGTGTGTGTGTGTCTAACACAACTAAAACTACAAAAAGGGTTAAATAATAAAAGTGTCCTATTCATGTCGACTACATATTTTTAAATGTTCATTTCTTCCTGTGGTTTGAAACAGTTGGTGTTTCCGAGGCTGGAAAAAGTCTCATCAGCAAAGTATTTTGAGGAAAAGAAGGTTGGCGTGGTTTATCCATTTCGTGGTTTTTGACGTCTGTTGGTGAATAAGAGAGTCACACTGGAGAGAGAAATGTGTTAGCGCAGCAATAGAAATTGGGAAAAAGAGAGTAGAGTGTTTGAAGACGACGTATTTATAAAAAATCTAGGAATCAACTCCAAAAAAAAAAACGGGACGAAATTCAAACGGGGGCGTAGTTTAAAGCAGGTCACGTGGTTCTCCTGGCCAATGGTTTCCCGAGACTGAATTTTTGCGTATGTCCACCATCTTTGTTGTGGGAACAAAAGGCATACCGCCCAATTTAAATTATAGGATTGTAAGTCCTATAAGTGTTTATCGGTCGAAAGAGTGGCTCTCTAATAACTAAACCGCAGCGATGTATCTAGATACAAAGATTTCTTTTTTAGAATGCCTTTTTTGTAAGAAACCAATTATCATTTAATAACACTGGTTTTCAAAAATAAATTTTTGGTCTGAGGCAAGAATGGGTATAGGTGTTTTTTGCTAATTTGAGTGTGCTGAATTCAAATTTATAAATAGTTAATAAATAGAGGAAGAAGCACCTTATTCATGTCCACCAGAGGATTCTCCTTGAAGCTGTGTTCGCCAGGAACAAAAGAGCTTCTGGACCCTCAGTCTTTCTGCTTGTAATGCTGGGATACAGCTCGACTATCCCAGAGACAGAGAAAACAACAGTACTTTGTGAAGCCCGCTTGCATACCCATAAGAAGATCAATGGCCTTATTTGTTCCGATTCCTGAAACTGGTGATCCTTACATCTTCCTGGACTAGGTTCCACTGTTTAAGCCGAGAAGTCAAGAGCTCTGGCTGCAGTTTTGACAGATACAAATCACGAGCAAGATCATTCAGGTTTTCTTGCGTGATCCAGTGTGGCTCATTGCCACTTCTTCCTGAATATGTAGACTCAATATCTTCCAAAGATATTGACTCGGCAGAATCCTCCCTTGAAGGCATTTCTTCATCTGATCAGGAACGAAGATCTTTATTTACTGGAGGTGTGGGTACAGGAAGATCATCTGAATGGGGAACGGGTATCATTGTAGATCCAAGGTTGGGATATTTGATCTTTTGCCTAGAAGATGCATTGAAACCAGTTATATTAGTTAAACAAAAATAACAATCATCTGCGTGTTTTCGCGGCTCTCTCCAAACCATCGGGACTGCAAAGTTGAAATCCGCTTTCTTGCCATTAAACCATTTAGTTAGTCCATTGTAACAGGGTTTACAACTGTTGTGTGAAGCCCAAGACTTTTCCTGATCACCAATTTTAAAGTCAAAATAGTGAAAGTAGGCGGTTCATAGGAGGGAAGTGATGGTTCGAGGCTGTGCAACTGTTGCCAAGTCCCCACACACGTAGCAGAAAGAATTTGCCTTGTTGAGGCATCCTCGACATTTTGACGTGCTTAACAAAGTAAAACTAAATGTGCATTTGAAAATGTAATACTAATATTTAGTAACCCAAAAGATGTGTAACACGATAGTTGAGGGACACCAACCTCATGCGCCACCTGCAAGACAACCTCTTCCAATGACTGCCAAAGTGTGGATTGAGATCTGCTACCTTAACTGTCAAAATCCGTCTTCATATATATATATATATATATATATATATATATATATAATGTAATGCTATCACTTACATTTAGTGCATAATAACTAAAAAAATAAGCCATAATTTTCACAATATTAGAATTAACCCTGAATTCATATACGCCTTTATGTACCGTATATGCACAAAATGCACACTATGCATATTTAAAAAACTAGAGGTGATGAGTAAAAACGGATTTCAAATTTGAATTCAGCACCCTCAAATTAGGTAAAAACGGGTATTTTTGTGCTTGCCTCAATTTCTTTGTAAACCAGTGTAATTAACGACAAAGCAAATTGACCTGGAGAAACTTTTTTTGGCTTTCATAGTGTAATATTTTTAGGTTATAATGTAGAATATAATTTCCCCAGCTTTTGAAGTGGGAGAAAATATAAGAACACAAAAGCATCACTTTCTAAACAAGTAAATTGAATTGACATTTTTAAGATAGCTAAAGTCAACATTCTCCCTTTCCAAACACAAAGAGACAAAACCGGTAAGAATTCATAGACGTCTGTTCAATATAATTTCTATTCATTTGATTAAATTCACGGGCTAATTAGAATTGTACCTCCAAGTAAAATGTTGACTTGTTTCGATCAGGACAACTCAACAGGGAAAAATACATAATGATATTTGGGTTAAATCGATTAGGGAAATAGTAAAACATTTCAGAGATAGTATATACGAGACAATCCATGAACTTAGGTTTCCTTTGTAAAAGCGTTCTCTCATGGTATTCATATTTCTCTTTGGGATATAATGAAAGATTTTTAGGCTTATTTTATAGCTATATCTACAATGTAGATAATTCAACGGATTAACTAATCACAATAAGCGCAAAGAGATAACACATAATCATTGTACAATTTCATAGTTTACCAGAAATTATCTTATTGTCTAAGCTCGAAAAGGTCAAATATATTGTCCAAATAGAATATATCGCTATGATATGTGTTTTATATGGGGATATGGATGAATATAAGTGTAATGATAATTTTGATAACATAAAGATTGTACATGTAATGGGAATGAAAATTTGAACTAAACAAAAATCGGTTATTATAAATATTGATCTCACCAGGCCTCCAAATATTTTTAAAAGGGTATTGCACAACTTTAGATTGATTGCTCATCTCCGAGTGCACAAAAATTAACACTTTTTTTAGTAGGGAAATCAACTGAGTTATCATATATATATATATATATATATATATATATATATGATAACCCAGATATTTAATTCAGTGGTCCAATAATAGATTTAATTCGAATACAATGAGCCTAGTCAAATGGAGATAATACATTTGTGCTAGGAATATGAATTAGGCATCCCTACCTTGTTTCCGGCTAGAAGAGAAAAAACAAGCTCGTTCTTTTCGTAGAATAAACGCGGTGCATTCAATGAGTTTCCGGACTTTTTTGTACAGCCATTGAAAATTGTCATAGACTCTTGATATTTACAGTAGGTTGTTGCTATGCATCTTATGAGATGACTGACCAATTTTTATGATTTCAAGTTCAAATGAACAGCTACAGCAGGAATTGGAATTAGACACTACTAAAGCTTGATTGTCACAGCTAGTGAATTTAAAAATGTAATCTGGACGTGACGATACTTTACAAGAACGATATGCAAGTGGTGTGGGAGAAGAAAGGAAGTAAATACACCAGAGTTGATTGGTCAAAAGGTTAGGGTTAGGGTTACTATGTTGAGGTTTTAAGGGCGTTCAGGAAGAGATTACGTCGGAAAAGGCCAGCACTCTTCAAATCGGCTCAGTGGCATTTCCACTAGGACAATGCACCAGTCAACAACTACATCCTTGTGACAGACTATTTGAACAAGGTGGGCATCAAGACAGTTCCTCACTCTCCCTATAGTCCAGACCTTGCCCCCTTTGACATTTGGTTATTTCCTAAGCTCAGAGGCTATCGTTATGAGACAATTGAGGAGATGAAAGAGGCTGTGACGAAGGTCATTGACACGCTCACGCAAGAGGACTTCCATGAGGCCTTCCAGAAGTTGATGTAACGGTACAACAAGTGCATTGCAGCCAGAGGAGAATACTTCGAAGGCGACTAGAGTTTCATGTGTGTACTATCAATAAAAGTGCCCATACGAATAAAGTTTGGAAACTTATTTAATAATCCTTGTATCTTTATATATTAATATTTATGTGTTCCTCTTCTTTTACATTTTAAATCAAAGAAATCGTTACTAATAATTAAAATTGCTATCTTTTTTAAACCAGTAAATCCCTGACAGTGTTTCTACTGAGTAGAGAATTATTTAAAAAAAACTTTATATATATATATATATATTGAAAATTTGATAATATATTTTAAAAGGTATAACCAATTTTTTTCTGTAACAACGGACTTTCCTCATGTGTGAGGTGCCAATAAATGTATATAAATACATTTATATCTTTATGTGTAAGTACATATTTGCGCACATACACGCACCCCCTTCCACATAGATAGATAGATATAAAATTGTGAGAATGAAAATGAGATCTTGGAATATATGACAAAGGCTATAGGCCGCTTTAAAAATATATTGCTTCATGTGTGTCACATAGATTCTTTAAAAACTATATATATATATGAATATGTAAATTTATATATATATATATATATATATATATATATATATATATATATATAAAGTAAATTTGGTGACTGTAATCGAGGTCAACTCGAAGGCTCCTTTCTCAATAGCTACTACTTTGAGGTGTAGGGGAGGACGCTACTCATTTTCCTGGATTACTCCTCATTACCTTTGATCCGTACCTTATAATTATGTGTGATTAGCCAGGCAGCGTCAAATACCATTATATATATATATATATATATATATATATATATATAGGAATATTTTGAGGTAAATTTAAATATTGCTTTAAAAATCGAGTGTATAATGTTAATAACGTTTTAAAATCATTAAAAAAAACGAATTAAAACCCTTAAAAAGTGGACACTTTCTTCGGTGACTTCTCTTCAGAAAATTGTTCGTGACAATTTTATTCTAAAGGAAGTAAGCAAAAGGTTGAAAGCAAAGGAAAATTCAGGAGGTGTTGAAGAGAAACATAATAAAAAATACTGTAAGTCTACAGAGTTGGTACGCCTTATGATATTTCTTCTGATGGTCCGAGAAGGTTATTAAAAAAAACAAAAAAAACAAGGAATATAGGATTGCTTTTGGATACATAATTCTGGTTTGTATATTTTGGAAGTAATGGTTCCTAAAAGAATAGCTGCCGTTCATTTGTTGATGTCTCCAAGGTGGTGAATATAATGGGACTGTATACTCATGTGCAGGTCTTATTGGTCAAAAGATGGCAGCCAATGATTTAGACTAGTTTCTTTGTTTAATGTCATATCAACCTTCGTAGGCTATCTAATACCAAAGCCACCCTTGTATAAAGACAGTACTGGTACTGTTTAGGCCATAGCCAGGAGGATAGCAGAATTCATACCTTTCCCAAGGGTATCTGTCGGAAAGTGAACGTAATAGTGCGATTCGAGTTCGCTTCCGTAGACAAGTACTTTAACCGTTAAACCACGAAGACAGCCATCCTACTTGAAGAACAGTCGTGGCACTTTTTAAACCAAAACTGGATCGACAACACGAAACGGACACTTTAAAATACAAATTATTGTATTATCATTCCAAAAAATAAATCCATGTATGCGAAGTAAAATAGTGTTTGCGACAATAATAAAAACGTCTCTATTTTAACAATTTTGATATTTCTTATGATGAAGCGTGCAAAATTTTTTTTTATGTGTTTTCTGTGCGGTAAGAACGGGGTAAGCAAAAAGAGGAAACAGCATTAAAATGAAAGCTTATTATACTTCTCTCTCTCTCTCTCTCTCTCACCTTTCTTTTATCTTTTATTCAAATGCATATATGTCCCTCTCTTTTTCTTTTCTGGTGTCGCGTTTCCTCGACCGTTAATTTCTTTCTTTCTTTCTTTCTTTCTTTTTTCTTTCTTTCTTTTTTTCTTTTTTCTTTCTTTCTTTTTTTCTTTTTCTTCTTTCTTTCTTTTTCCGGTGTTGCGTTTCCCGAACCGATAATTTCTCTTCCTTTCTTTCTTTCTGGGCGCACCTTCAAATCGTTTCTTGTCGACTAATAAAAAAATCACGGTTCTCACCCTTTTTCTGGCGGCCTTTTTATCATCTCATATAAGCTGGCCTGGGAAAAACCGTTTACTCTTTGCACCACAGACATGTCAGTCTGTTACAGGATCATTTGGTAAACTTACTTGTTTTATTTTTCCTATTTACAGATTCGATTTTCTCCCTTCCTTGTATCACGTTGGCTTCTTGGCCAATCGGAATTCAGTCTTCAAATAGGTTGCTTGTTGCTAAGGGCAGCTTGCCAGTTCATACACTCATATTAGGGAAACTTGACTGTCAATCGGTTTGCAAGTGACCTTGACTTGAATTCAACGCATCAGACTTCTCGTCTGCTTTCACTGGTTTGCGAGGGAAACAAAAAAAGAAGAGGGGTTGAGACAGAGAGAGAGAGTGTGTGTGTGTGTGTGTGTGTGTGTGTGTGTATGAATTTAACTATCACTAGGGTCCAAATTATGAAAATGTGTATAAAAATTGTTTGTATTTGGTAGAAATACTTGAAGGTATATGATTACAAAAATTATTAGTATTAGTTTGGAATACTTGAAACCATATAACAGAGTGAAAAGAAATGATAATTAGTGAATAGGAAATGTTAGTTGAGGCTCTATAAAAGTTTATCATATTTACCAACCCCTCTGCTCGGGCAGGATATGACACAACGTCAATTTTTAAGCGGAGTTTAACGGGTTTGAATTCTTAGTATTCCTTCTCCTAGACTAGTTGCCTCACCAAGGCTGACGAACATAGTCTGTCCTACTATTTACCCATTGCTGGAGGGAGAATAATTGGACTAATAGCCTTTCCCAAGGGTATTAGTGCTATGTGAAATGCATCACCGTGTCCATTTCCTATGACGATAACCATTACACCACGGGCACCTCCTATAAAAGTTTATGAATATTTAGTATCAGATATGAATACATGAAACCTTATATTTGTGTGCAACTCATTTGTATTAAGAATAGCTATTGAAACTTTGATTATTTACAAAAAATGATGATTATTACTTACTTGAAAGTATATAATTGCTTCAAAACTGACGTCGGTTTTAAATAACCCATGAAGGGATGACAGGCCAAGGAAACAACTCGTCAATCAGCTTACTAAATAATATATTTACCTATGTACATATTTTATGGTTACTTATTTCTCTTCAGTAATGTATTCTGGTATCAAGGACATATTGCCGCAAAGTAATTCGCATGATTAAATTACACGATTCTTTTTTCATCAACAAGGCTATAAGAAGTGTAGTAGGACAAAGAAAATATATTAAGTTGTATTTGGCACTAACATGCCTGGAATATTACTATTTCCCCTTCGTTTAATAAACATCGATCTCTTTGTTTCATTTGCTAACATATTTACGAATACCATCCATAAAGCTGTTATGGTCATGCGTACAGGAATAGAAAAAAAAATCAGGAAAGAACGGAAATGGTGTTATCGGAAACAGAAAATGGTGGAAAGCGGCGATGTTGTTTTGTTTTGTTTTGTTCTTTGATTTTATTTTTTATTTCTGTTGTTGGTGTTATTATTATTATTATTATTATTATTATTATTATTATTATTATTATTGTGTTAGAACAAAATCGAAAGTTATTCCATATTGGCTAAATCCCATAAATATTTATATGGTTTCTCTTTTAAATCAGTTATTTGAGCGCGTGAACGAGATCTCTGAGTTATAATGAAAAAAAAATATAATAGCGTTAGAAAAAGAAGAAATATAACAGTTATATTTTCGCATATAAAATGAAATTACAACTCAATGTTCGACATTAAAATTTCAGTTTCTCGTCTTTTGTTCTTAATTTTCCTTAAACAAATAACGTCCTTTAAGAAGGCAAATTAATTATCAGCTTGATACAAAATCTCCGACTGCTATATTTGTTCAGTAGTATAATTTTCTTTAGAGTATAGTAATCTCTTTATTTCTAATGTAATTAATCAACTTTAGGATGATGTTGACAAGCCTGAGGAAAATTTCAGAGGATAAGAGAACTGGTTCCAAAAACGATCATCGATAAACGTCTAAACATTCATCTTTGTCTTCTTCTTTGATAGATATGTTTGGAAAAAGGAAATTTTGGAGCTTAGATGTTGGTGAGGGTAATTTTTCTTTAAGTATTATGGTGAAATAAATTTCTCTTAGTGATCAACCATTTTTTTTATTAGAATAATCCTATTTCTTTTATTGAAATATCGTGATCAATGATAGTGATATAATGGTTTACAAGTTAGTCTCGCAGGCCCATTACGAGTGATTTGTGAGTTCGATCCTTACTATGTGCGCTTCCTTGCGGGCTTTGCCAAATTTAAGCTTATCTTAGATTTCGGGCTAGTTATATTGAAAGACCAGTTCCTTCGAGTCCACCGAAGTTAAGTTGAAATGAAGTTGTTGAGTACTTAGACGGGTAACAACAGATAATTTATGCCAGTCTATTAGATGAAGTAGCATCTTAAAATAAGTATGGATTTCAGTAAATTATGTTTGAAGGAAATTATTTTTTCAGATAAACTTGGAATTTTGAAGTTGCAGGATTTCATTTGTGATGAAGGTCCAGGCAGTTTTACTTGGGAATATCAAACACGTAATAATAAGCGAATTCGAAGATGGAGGGTTATTAGGAATCCCCGGATATTAAATATTCGAAGATAAACAATCGTATTGAATCGACTGATATTTGGGACTTAGCAGAGACGAGTCAGTAAAGGACTTAGAGTAAATAAAAACTGTTTTATTTGAAATAAATGTCGTAGACATGTATTCTTAAGTTTCAGTATGTTCCTAATGTTAAGATATGCAAAAAAAAAAGATGCCTGGCTTGGTTTTTCAGCCTGCATGGCGAGGTGTAATTGTGCATTCGAAAACCATGCTCCTGATAAGTAAAGAAATAAGGTTGGCTTTGGTTTCTTTAGTAATTGGTATATCAACCGTCGTGGGATATTTAGTTCCAAAGCCATCCGTACAGAAGAACTGTAATGATATTATTTAATCCATAAGTGGGGGATAAGGGGCTTCATACCTCTCCCAAGGTTTGTTTGGTGGTTGTGTTTTATAGCATGTTGGCTTTTTAATAGTAAATCTTGTTTATAAATATATATTAAATATCTAATATATATATATATATATATATATATATATATATATATATATATATATACACGCCGGACATTCAATAAGTTTCCAGACTTTTTTTTTTGTACAGGCATTTTAAATTGTTGTAGACTCTTGATAAATCAGTATTTTATTGCTAAACATCTTATGAGATGACTGACCAATTTTTAGGATTTCAGGTTCAAATCAACAGCTACAAAAAGCAGGAATAGGAATACACCCTACTAAAACGTGATTGTCTCAGCTGGTGAATTTCGAAAATGCAATCTGGACGTCAGGACACTTTAGAAGTACAATATTCAATAAAATTCTGTTTTAAACTTGGAAAAAATGCCACAGAAACGTGAGGAATGCTTCAGACTGCTTTTGGATCATCTTGCATGAACCGAGCATCGATTTTTGAGTGGCATAAGAGATTCAAGAAAGCCAGGAAGTCTGTGAGGAATGATGAGAGGTGTGGCAGGAGTAAGGAAGTCAATACACCAGAGTTGATTGGCCAAAGGGTTAGGGTTACTATGTTGAGGTTTTAAGTGATTTCAGGAAGAGATTCCATTGGAAGAGGCCAGCACTCCGTGGCATTTCCACCAGGACAATGCACCAGTCCACACTCCATCCTTGTCTCAGACTATTTGACCAAGGTGGGCATCAAGACAGTTCCTCACCCTCTCTATAGTCAAGATCTTGCTCCCTGTGACTTTTAGTTATTTCCAAAGCTCAGAAGCTGTCGTTATGAGACAAATGAGGAGATGAAAGAGGCTGTGACGAAGGTCATTGACACGCTCACACAAGAGGACTTCCATGGGGCCTTCCAGAAGTTGTTGGAACGGTACACCAAGTGCATTGCAGCTGGAGGAGATTAAATCGAAGGGAACTAGAGTTTCATGTTTATACAATCAATAAAAGTACCCATACGAAAAAAGTCTGGAAACTTATTTAATGATCCTTGTATATATATATATATATATATATATATATATATATATATATATATATAGGATTTTGTAAACAAAGAATTTGAAGGCAACATTTATAAGCTAGAGTTCATCTATTTATACCGTGTTAAATTGTTTCATGTATTGCTATCCGACATTAATAGTTTTATTTTCGCCCATATAAATGTTTCCAAGACTTGCTATGTAATTTTAATAATTTAATTTAGCATCAGTAATTTTTGGCACGCAATTGAAAGGATTAAGGTATTGAAAATGATTAATTTTTTTTTAATTTGATCCATAAATGGGACCCTAACATGTACTATCACTCCGGGACAGAGTGGACCTGCGTGTAATGGCGACGAAAGTGTATTCCACGTTCCCCGGACACTCGTTGGCTGTTGGGGTCTAACATGATGCTATCGGCTTATCCTACCGCTAAGGCCGGCTGGGCTGTTCTCCGTATAATATTCGTTGAGTTTGATTTCTTTCTTTAATGGTATATCTACCTTCGTGGGTTATTTAGTGCCCTAAATATTCTTGTAACGAACAGTATAAGAATTTTTTTTACTCAGATCTGGGGTTATAAGTGGTTCATGCCTTTCCCAAAGGTATTATTCCGAAATTAAATGCAATATCGTGAATGGAATTCAAACACGCATACTAAAATATTACAGTCCAGCATGTTAACCACAAAGCCACGTGGATTATCCACCATAAATATTAAATTCTGACCACGAAAGAGAATTTTAGACAGCTTGTTAGCAAGACTAAAAATTCTCTGACGATATCCTCTGTAGAGAAATAAGAACCCACTAAAAACAATAATCCTGGGTACGACATTACATTGCATCTCTTGGTGAGGTTTTCTTCTGGAATGGCCCAATTAGTTGGGGTTGAAGAATACACCGATTGCATCTCTGCAGAGGGGTAAGACTCCCACATCGAATGTCCTATTTATAGCACTAAAAGATCTGAAGTTGAGGCTCCAGTATTGGTGGAACTTTGAAGAATACAGAGTACCCCTTCATTGCAATCGCTCCCACGACCACTCTGTCTGGAATTCGTAGTACCTAATAGGGCCATATCTATGGGAGAATTAGAACTCTTTGACATTTAAACAGCGTGCTAACAAATGACATGCTAAATCGATTTCTTTGAAATATAACTATTTGATAAACTAACAGGGTGTAAACAAATGAATTATGTTTAATTGAATAATTAGTGATACATTGCAATACTTGAAAACACTATGTGCAAACAAAAGATAAATGTTAAAAAGAATTATTCGAATTGGAGAGAAATAAGATTTCATTTAACTGTCCGCACAAAAAAATGTACGTTTGAAAATGATGTCAGCCATGTTGAGAAGTCAAATATTTATTGCCAAGTCAGCTGGGACTGTAGAATAAACCGACTTCTTATGGGTGTCCTGGACAATACACTAAACAATATGAGGGTGAGGTTCCAATAAAGCAGAGGCCTTGAGAAGTCCGGTGTAGCCCTTCATTGCCATTGCTCCCTGGTCAACTCTGGCCCGGATTAGTACCACCTGATAGGGTCCTCTTTATGGGTCAAATCGACTAAACTGTGTTCTTATGTTAAATATAGATGCTTGAAATAGAACTGTTTCCATTTTTGATCAGTGTACTTATGTTAAACTGAATTGTTTGAAATGGAATTGTGCTGTAAGCTCAACTAGATTGTTTAAAACTAAACTGTTTGAAATGGAACTGTTCTTAAATAGATATAAACTGTGTACTTATACTAAACTGAATTGTTTGAAATAAAACTGGTTTGATATTTAACTAAACTGTTTTTATAGTATAACTGTAAACAAAAACTATACTTACACAAAACTGAATGGTTTAAAATTTAAATCGGCGTTAAATGAGCCAAAAAAGGTTGATACGCTCTAAAAGAAAATAACCAACTAATATATATAACAAACTAATATATATATATATATATATATATATATATATATATATATATATATATATATATATATATATATATAAAGGATTTGGCATAAATTAACATACAATTGTTGATATGACATAAAACTAAACCAAACGAAATCAAATCAAATCCCTTCCGGAGATCTAGGAGTTGTGGACTATCCCTTAATTTTCATTATTCATCGGAACACTCTTAAATGGTGTTTTAGTACCTGTGATGGTCCCATATATGGGTCAAATATCACCTACCCATTGTCTCATCAACCGGGACAGACATCGACACGCGACTAACAAAGCATGGATAGCTATCGATAGATTATCGGTCATATGGAAGTCAGACCTGACCGATAAAATGAAATGCAGTTTCTTCTAAGCAGCGGTCGTGTCGATACTGCTATATGGATGCACTACATGGACACTAACTAAACCTATTGTGATGATGCCTAAAATATTTATCCCAGGATGGGAGTTTATTTTACGCACGTGTGAAGTCGGAGCAGTGTTGCACTTGATCTCTCGCAAAATAAGCCCCAGTTAAGATTCCTCTTTTGGGCATATGGGAATTGGCAGATAATGTGGGGTTTAATTTGGGGCTAGACTGACTACCGTTGGCAAGGGGTTTCCAAATTTCATGTTACACACCCACCAACCAGACCACTTTATCTTCCTACCACCCCCAGGATAACGGAAGATATGGGCCTCTAGGTTGAAATAAAATATTATTTTTAGTCGGCAATTCCAAGTTTCCGTGTAATATTTTTAAAGGCGAATAAGATATTTAGCGAGAATAAATTGACGCGAAATGAAGCTAAAAAGGAATATGCAAAAGAAGGCAACTCGATAGGCAAACAATACAACGAATAAATTTCGACGCAAGAGGACATTTAAAATATAACAAGGTTTTTAATACGTGCAGGCCAAACAGATATTTAAGGTGCCGGCTATATTGCCAGCAGACAAAACTTAAACACAAATGTCTCTCTTTCTTTTTCTTTTCTCTCTTTTCTGTCTCTACTCTTGAACCTTGAAAAGGTAGAAAAGTCCATTCATATGTTTAGAGTTTATGAAATTAATCTTTTCATTCTATTTCTCTTCTCTTTTTTTTTCTTAATGCATATAATTCCTTATATGCTTCTTTCTTTAGATTGAGAGAGAGGGCATATAATTGCAATACTTAGGAAGAGTGGATGGAGAAAACGGTTTTAAGGTTTACTTAGCATTTTCGACGGGTTTCTTCTGTGAGCATTTTCTTTTACGGGCTAGCGGGATTCTATGGTGCTCGGCTTGAAGGCATCTGCTATCACCTGTCCAAGAACTCTTTCCGGTCCTTCACCCGGAATTTTGGTATCAAATCCCCACGTCCTTTCACGGAGACCTCCGTCCTAAAAACTGAATTCTTTATCCCTATTTCCTCTGACGAAAGGGCTACTACTTCCGGCTTTAGGGTTCTGGCCAATCATTTGGCCTCTTTCTTCTTCCTCACCCTGTCAGGTGATTCATTCGGGCTATTATACTGACCTCTGTATCCCCTTCTCTATCCACCCGGTCACAGAGTGTAGTCGGCTCTTGGCTTTCATTCTGACCTGGATTCCCATCTTCCTTCAACAGGCAGGCCGAGAAGTTGACCTACATTCCTATTGCTCTTTAAACGATCAATCTTTGGGTCAGTTAATTCAAACATGGAGGGGTAGGGGAAATTGATCCTACCTCTCTCCTCTCAGTCGCAGACCACGTGACAGTATGGAGAAAAAGCTTGACGGCAACTACACAAGAATACTGCGAGCAATATTGAACAAGTCCTGGAGACAACACCCCACAAAGCAGCAGCTGTACGGCTACCACCCACCCATCACGAAAACTATTAAAATTAGACGAACCAGACATGCAGGACACTGATGGCGAAGTAAGGATGAGCTCATAATTGATGTTCTCTTGTGGACCCCTTTACATGCCCGAGCAAAGGCAAGGCGACCAGCTCGAACCTACGTCCAGCAGCTCAGTGAAGATACGGGGTGTAGCTATGAGGACCTGCCAAAAGCGATGAACGATAGGAAGGAGTATGGAGAGAGGGTTAGGTATATCCGTGCCGATGGAACGACAAGATGATGATGATGTCCATTTAAAAATCATTGTAAACCTGTGTTCCCCGCAAAAACGAAACCTCTCCAGTAACATCTACGCAACAATATGAATGTGCAATGAATGTGATCTCCTCACTTGTAGGTATGAAAAAACCATAGATGCTTTGACATTCCGTTAAACTCAATCAATTAATCAATCAATAGAATTTCTGTTTAAACTGGATTGTTGGAATGAGTTGCAGGTGGGGTGCATATATTTTGTACTCTTACTTACCATGGCAAATAAAGACATATTGGATATTCCTCCGTTTTCACCGTTCACTGTAAATATTTCGTTGATGTTTAAATTTATTTCCTGTTCAATATACACTCTTCCTGAGTACAGCAATTAGAGTGCAGGTGCACAAACGTTCACGGTATTAACCATTTCTAGATCCACCAATTCTGTTTGAAGGATTCCTTATGGTGTTTCAACATCGTTTGTAATCGTTCACTTTGCTGCCAACACAGTTTTATTTAGTTGGTTTATATATATAACCATTACACCATGGCCATCTTACATATATATATATATATATGTGTGTGTGTGTGTGTGTGTGTGTGTGTGGTTGGACAGAAGTCTTTCATTTAAGAATGTTTGATTTATGATAAAGACATTTTGTCTATATAGTTTTATCAAGATCCTTTCAAGTGTTCTGATAAGTGTCTTTGTTTCAGGTTGGAATTGGTGGATGAATTTACCAAAATTGTCGTCGAGTGCCTTTTGACCTTTCATTGGCTATCATCAGGGATTGATTTTGTGCTTCAATATTTAGGGTGTTTATTTTCTCTTTATTGTATTTAATTGGTCTTTTTACAAGACGACTGCGATAATTTTGTGTGTCAGTATAGGGGTAAGCGGCTGAATAATGTATTTTAAAATGTGTTGTGCGGCAGCCGTCTTTCATTTAAGCATGTCTGATGAAATGATAAAGACACCTTTTTTCAATTTAATTTCCTCATAAGTGTCTTGGTTTCAGGTTGGAATTGTTTGATAAATTTAACAAAATTGTCCCGAGCACTTTCGGACCTTTCATAGGCCACCGTTAGGTTTTTTTTTTGCCTGTATAAAGAATGTTTTAAAAGAGTTTTGAAGGAGATTTTTTTTTTAATTTCATGAGATAAAAGAACTACGTCAACGCAGACTTGGATAAAACTGAGATGCTGATGAATTTAAAAAACAAAACGCTATCAACGGAAATAGAATATTATCCAAAAATATGGAATATCAAAAAATAAAATAAGTAAAAAAAGGCATTTCAAAACGTCGCTATTTTCAAAATTAATTCTATTGATTGTAGGTTTTTTATTTTCATATGTAATCTTCTAGGATTTGTAGTCGTAGCTTATTACTCCCGTGTGCTTTATTCCGGAAGTTGGATTTAGGAATAAAATGCGTTTTAAGATGTAAGGCTCTGCGCTAGAATCATTAAGATGGATCGTAAGCCGTCTTGAAAGGGTTGTAGTGGTAAGGTTTGTTTCGGTTTGGTTTCCTTGTTTAATGGCATAATAACCTTTGTAGGTTATTTAATGCCAAAGCTATTCTCCTAGAATAAAGGTTGTGGTACTTTTTAACCCATAACTGGGAGGATAAGGGGGTTAATCCCTTTCATAAGGGTATTTGACCGAAAGTGAACGTAATAGCACGACTGGAATACGAACTCGCTTACTACGATTCTGCAGTCCATCGCTTTAACCATTACACCAAGAGGACACCCCCCTCTGTAGTGGTAAGACCCATGTACGTATTATTTTCTTTGGATCGAGAGTCTCCCAAGAGACATTTACACATATATTCGATGTTTCTCCCATCAAGAACTTCAGTGAAGAGGGAAGAGTTATTGGAAATAACTAGTTTCGAAGTTTCATATTTATTCTAGTAAACGGTAAGTCCTACTTTTTGGTGAGGATCAATAGGGACATTTTTTGGGGTAAGGGTTTTTTAGTAAATGTTCATCTATCTTATAATTACTATCACACTGGATTTTGTAGTAAAGGTTTATTGATTGTTCATGGTTTAGGTTATTGTGTATGTTATGGCGTTAAGTTGTATCAATGAAATGTTTAATTTCTGCATCAACAATGTAATTGGGAAATCGCTCAGGACAATTTTGGTAAATTCATCCACCAATTCCATTCTGAAATTTAGATAATTATCTGGAAACTTGAAAGGATCTTAATAATAATATTAATAATAATAATTATATATATACCGAGTATCCAAAAAAATTCATACACATTAAAAATAATTGTAAACGTAGTGTTTAATTAGAATTTTGTTATTTTAAATGTGTAAAAATATTTTACAAGTATCATTTTATTGTTTTTTCACTGCCTATTCTCAAATTGACACCCATTTTGATCCAGACTCTGCTGACAACGCCAAGCAATGGAATCGCATACATTACGAAACAATTCGTTTGGTAATTGTCTTTAATTGGAATAATTTTGAGATGAGGCTTCTTAATCTCAGAATTAATTTTTATTTATTGCGGACTTTTTGTCCTCATCTTGGTAGTTTTTGTGTTGTTACTTCTTTCACTAAGTTGTCTATAATCTAATTTATAAGACCAAAACATCAATCCTTGATCGCCCGTCGGGGCAGAGGATAGAGGCGGTGAGTCTCTACAGTTCCAGGTGAGCATGGTCAGAAGATAGCGGTTTCAAATCCTACCCAAGCCGGCCAGAGGTTTACTTGGTCAAAAACGTGGAGCGATAGACAGCAACTATGGAAGGCAGTAATTACTGGGGATACGGTTACAAGACTCAGCATTCCTATCCGAGGTCGCGGACGGTCAGAGGTGAAATTTGGCCGAAACGTAGTGAAAGAAGAAACAACACAAAAAGTACCAAGATGAGGACAAAAAGTCCGCAATAAATTCCCTTGGTATTGGGGCTCATTCATGCTCAATGGCCTCTCTTAAATCATCGACTGTTGCAGGTTTTGTAGCGAAGAGAAGACTTTGTAGCTTATATTGAGAGTAAGGTGACACTTACTGAGGATCGTACTCGCTAGAGATTGGTTGTTTGACGGCCTGTGTTTATGGCATACCACACCTTGTACATTATACAATAATGTTTATACATTCATATAAAAATATATGATTTGCAAACCAATGGTTCGTACGTAAGCTAATTTCTAAACGAGCTGACTTTTCCTAACAGTTAAATAGTTTCATGTATTGCTATCAAACACAAATAGTTTTTCTTGGAAACAATTAATGGTTTCAAGCATTGCTATTCCAAACTAGTAATTCTATTCAACAGTATTAATTTGTTTACACAAGTTTAATCGGTTAAACAGTTTCAAGTAAAGCTATTTATTCTTTGCACACAGTTAAATGGTTTCAAGTATTGCTGTATAACACTAATAGTTCAATTTACAAAATGTTGAATAATTTCAAACCTCGTAAATGACTTAATATTTCTATTTGACTTATAGACGAGACCCCAACAGATACTACCACATTGATTCAGAGTGGACCTGGGAGTAATGACAATGAAAGGTTACTCCACATTCATCAAAATTCCAGGACTGCAGTATCACCATCAGACGCAGTTTAGTGTCATATCCAGGACACTTGTTGGGGGTTGGGATCCTTATCTTTCTGAAGAGATGTAGTCCACCGGGCTATCACTAATAATTAATCTTAGTAACATCAGCATACCGACAAAGAACTCACCCGGTTAAATTGACACTGCATTCGGACCCTATGCTGAAGTTTCCATCTTTTTATCATTGATTATGTCAATTCTTTTGGCGCCGCAGGCATTGGTCTTCATGTCAATGCACACAAAACTGAATATATGTGTTTTAATCAACCAGATGACATTTCCACACTAGAGGGAACCTCTCTGAAACTGGTTGACAAATTCACCTACCTTGGAAGCAGTGTCTCATCAACCAAAAAAGACATCGACACGCGGCTAACGAAGGCATGGACATCTATCGATAAGGTATCGATCAGATGGAAGTCAGAGGTGACCAATAAAATGAAACGCAGTTTCTAACAGGCAGCGGTCGTGTTGATACTGCTGTATGGATGCACCGCTTGGGTGCTAACAAAACGGCTGGAGAAGAAGCTAGACGGCAATTACACAAGAATGTTGCGAGCTATATTGAACAAGTCCTGGCGGCAAAACCCCACAAGGCACCAACCATACGGCCACCTGCCTCATATCACGAGAACTATCCAAGTTAGACGAACCAGACACGTAGAACACTGCTGGAGAAACAGAGACGAGCTCATAAGTGATGTACTCCTATGGACCCCTTCATAAGGCCGAGCAAAAGTAGGACGGCCAGTTCGAACATACCTACAGCAGCTATGTGAGGATACGGGATGTAGTCCTGAAGACCTGCCAGAGGCGTTGAACGATAGGGAAAAGTGGCGAGAGAGGGTCAGGGATATCCGTGCTAGCGGCACGACATGATGATGATGATGATGTCATTTCTAGTGTTGGGGACTATGTTAGTAATTAATATCAATACAGTTGGCAAAGACATGAATTTAAAAAAAATATTTAGTATTTGTGCCTAGCTAAATGTAGTGACCCCTTGAAATGAGATGACCTTATAAAGGGTAGATTTGCATAACTTCATATTGCTACATGACTGATTAATTGGATGAATTAGCAAAAGGACATGTAGCATTTGAATTAAGTTCTGGACAATTAAATAGTGGAAATATTTTGAAAGTCAAAGGTTTGAGTGATAAACAATAAATCCAGTGTTTAGTTTGAATTCACAACGGTGACTCCTTACCATGATACGTGATCTGATGACGCTTAGAAAATAGTTCGAATAATTCGCTTTTTGCTGTGGAACATTTCAAATGGAAAGCTTCTGTTCCACCTGTGCTTTCTAATCCCCGTAAATCATTTTCGAATAGACTGATTGTCATAAGAAATAAAAATCCGCTCCTAAGAACGGTGGCGACGTTGTTTGTTATCAAATGAAAGAAGTCTAAAGACAGTTTCGGTTGCAGCATCGAAAAAGACCAGGGAAGAAGACACAGAGATGCAACAGCAGGCGACAATTACAACACCAAAGATAGCGGTCAACGATAGATGACAGACTCGGAGACAAACGAGAGACCAAGACACTGATTAAAATCAAAGATATAAACAGAGAAAAACCGAGTAAGTGTTAGCCTAAAACGAAGAGAAAAAGGCTATGCAACAATATGGAGGACATGTAATAATTTTCTGTTCCATTACATCTCTTCGTATCAAATCAAACATCAACTGAGCATTGAAATGGGAATGATATTTTCTTTGTCAACGAGAAACTGAAATGGGGTTTTTGTCATATAAGAAAAAGGATAGAAAATGATTTGAAAATAAAATCATAATTTGCAACAATTTGCGTTTTTTCCTTCCTACCTCCCTCCCTCCCTCTCTCTCTGTATATCTCTTTCAATGTACATCTCTGTCTTTTAACGCCTTTTTCCTTCTTTGTATATCTCTTTTTCAACGGGTCTTTCTTTGTTTTTGTCTTTACCTTTGTACGTCATCCTGTTCGTAAGATTCTTTATCTGAACGTCTCTTTGCAACGATTTGCGTTTCTTTCTTCCCCCTCTCTCGCCCATGCTCTCTCTCTCTCTCTCTCTCTCGTTCTCTCTCTGTATATCTCTTCCATTGCACACCTCTGTCTTTTAACGCTTTTTTCTTTCTTTGTATATCTCCTTTTCAACGGGTCTTTCTTTTTTGTCTTTCCCTTTAAACGTCATCCTCTTCGTACGATTCTTTATTTGAACGTCCTGAAACGATTTGCGTTTCTTTCTTCTTCCCTCTCTCGTTTTCTCTCTCTCACCCTCTCTCTCTCTCTCTCTCTCTCTCTCTCTCTCTCTCTCTCGTTCTCTCTCTGTATATCTCTTTCATTGTACATCTCTGTCTTCTAATGCTTTTTTTCCTTCTTTGAACATCTCTTTTTCAACGGATCTTTCGTTTTTTTGTCTTTCCCTTTGTACGTAATCCTCTTTGTACGATTCTTTCTTCCTCCCTCTCTCTTTATCTTTATCTTTCTCTTTCTCTGTCTCTTTCTTCCTCTCTCTGTCTCTCTCTTCTTTATTTGAACGTCTCTTTGCAACGATTTGCATTTCTTTCTTCCTCCCTCTCTTTCTCTCCTACTCTTTCTCTCTCTCTTTCTCTCTCTGTATATCTCTTTCATTGTACATCTCTTGTACATCATTTTAACGCTTTTTCTTTCTTTGTACATCTCTTTTTCAACGAGTCTTTCTTTTTTTGTCTTTCCCTTTGTACGTCATCCTCTTTGTACGATTCTTTATTTGAACGTCTCTCTCTTTGCAGATGTCTATCTTTTAACGTCTCTGAATTTGCATATCTCCATCTTCATCCAACCATCCCTGTGCATCTCACGATCTTTCTCTCTTTCCACGTTTCTCTCTTTATACGACCCAATCTTAGTACGTCTCTTACTTTATACGCTGCTTTTTGTACGTCTCCGTCTTTTTATATCTCACTTACTATGACTTTTCTTTGCCTATCTGTCTCTCTGTCGCTTTCTCTCTCCCTCTATACGAGCCTCTCTTTGTACGTCTCTCTCTTTGTACAATACCGTCTTAATACATATTTTTATACATCTCTCTCTCTCTCTCTTACTCTCTCTCTCTCTCTCTCTCTCTCTCTTTATACGTCTCCCTCTTTGTATACCTTCCTTTTTCTCTTTGTACCACATACACACTCTCTCTCTTTCTTTTTGTACATCTCTCTCTTTTAACGTCCTCCATTTGTACGGGTATCTTTGTACACATCTCTTTGAGCGACTCTCCCTAGGCACATCTCCCTCTTTCTCTCTTTTTGTACATCAGTCACTTCGTTCGTCTCCCTATTTGTACAACTCTTTCTTTCTCTTTTTCCTCTCTTTCTCTCTCTATCTCTCTCTTTGTGCCTTTCTCTTCCCCCCTCTCTTTCTCTCTCTCGGTACATCTCTCTCTTTTGACGTATTCCTCTTTTGGTACGTCTCTCTTTGTAAGCCTATCGTTGAGCGACTCTCCATATGTGCATCTCTCTCTTTGTACATCTGTCTCTTCGTACGCCTCCCTATTTGTACATCTCTCTCTCTCTTTCTCTCTCCCTCCCTCTCTCTCTCTCTTGGTACCTCTCTTCCTCTCTCTCTCTCTCTTTGTACATCCCTCTCTATAGGTTGTTTCACCGATGAATCTCTACACCGGTGAATTTTATACTGCAATATTAGATGCATGTCAATAATTGCTCAATGATTCTACCTTTGAGTACAGTAGATTAATTCGACCATCAATTCTTTTGTGCTATGTCTGAATTGTTGCATTCCAATAATTGGCATTTTCAGTAGTTTAAGTATTACACCAAAATATATTATTCATTTTTTATTTTTTAACGTAATTTAGGTCCAGTCGTCTGGGGCAATAGAATATACCGACTGTATCTTTGCAGAGGTGCCCGTGGTGTAATGGTTATCGCCATAGGAAATGGACACGGCAACACGAGTTCAAATCCTGGACGAGGTTGATTGCATTTCACATAGCACTAATACCCTTGGGAAAAGTATGAATCCAATTATTCTCCCGCCATCTATGAGTAAGTAGTAGGACAGACTGATTTCTTCAGCCTTGGTGAAGCAACTAGTCTACGAGAAGGAAAACTCTGAATTTAATTCTGTTAAACTCGGCTTAAAAATTACCTTGTGTCATATCCTTCTCGAGCGGAGGGGTTGATAAATATGGTATCTTTGCAAAGGGGTAAGACCCAAACAAGAGTCTTCAATATGATCCTAAACAATCTAACGTTGAGACTTCAGTAATGCTGAATCTTCTGGGAATGTGGAGTACTCCTTCATTGCCATAACTCCCAGGTGCACTCAGGCTCAGAATGGTAGCACCAATAGGTTCCTATTTTTGGGTCAAATAA
>OY757917.1:93239056-93254056 GCA_963585895.1 Sepioteuthis lessoniana
AAATATCCCAAGAAAATAGGCGAACATAATTAGATCTGTACAGACGGTTACTTCAGCAATTGAAATTTGCTATCAACCAAAATAGAATCTTAAAAAAATATATATATATATCTTCACTTTAAAGATGAAATAAAAGAAATATTACAAACGTATGCATTTCAGTTCCTTCCTGGTTATCTAACATCGCATACATAAATGGCCAACTCTATTCTGCCTCAGGCATAAATCAGGTAGAATTATAAATACCACTGGTAAAATTTCACCATATATATATATATATGTGTGTGTGTTTGTGTGTGATTCTGTTGACTGTTTTATTAATAGATAAATCGAAAGGAATCAAAATCATTTTCTGCATATCAGCTTTGCTCAGTGAAATGAATGACTAGAATATTTATGGATTCGCAAAATCTCCAATTCTGAACCAAATTCATGTATTTTTCAATGAATTTATACATTGTCTTTTTATAAAGTTTTAATACTGACTGACTATTTTTATTATATAAAACTTGGAAGTTCGGGTAGCCAAACATTTAATGAAACAGAAAACTGAATTGGCGAGAACTTGTTCGAATTATGATTTTTTTTTTCACTAAGTAATAAATCTCTTGAGAAAAACATGAATCTATTCTCACTTTCAGTTATGGATAAGATAACAGAGTAGACTGGACACTCTACTCTCGGTTGGCTCTAGAAAAAAGATAACTGAAATGGAAATATAAGTGGGCGTTAGGCTAAAAGGTCTACCTCGTAAAACCTACTAGTTATTACAATCTGTAACATTGAGGGCAAATAGCAGCAGGGCGGGATTAGATAAATTATCAAAAGAGCCACAGCGCAGTCAGCTGAGGGTGGAGAATACACCGACTACATCTCTACAGAGATGTAACCCCACCCCTCTCAACGAATGTCTTCCAGATGAAACTGAACAATCTGATGGTGAGGCATGAACCCTGGAGCTTTGGGGAATGTCCAGTACCCCTTCTCTGACCCAGAGTGGTAGAATCTTATAGGGTCTGACCCAGTCGGCTGGGGGTGCAGAATACACCGACTGCATCTCTGCAGAAAAGCAAGACTTCCTCAATGAATGTCCTAGATATGACACTAATCGATCTGGTGATGAGGTTCCTATATGCTGGAGCTTTGGTTAATACGTATTATCTCTTTATGTTGTATATTTCTCATCGATCCAACCAAGAACATAATCAAAGATAATGAACGAACTTCAATAAATGAAACGAAGCACACTTTATATATATATATATATATATATTTATATATATATATATATATATATATATATATATATATATATATATATATATATATATATCCTTTTATTCTCGAAAGGGGAACACAGTTTGTTGTAAGTTTGAGAGATAGATGGAGAGACATATACTCAGAGAGGGGACTTCTTCTTGCCCAATATCTTTTTCCTGGAGCCAGAGGGTGCCAACGCTTGCACCCCCTTGCATGCGGTATCGTCAGACACACCCAGCGGCTCTAAAAGTGTCTCGGACCCCGTCGGCATTCTCCTGAAAAGGGAGGCTTCAGGAACCAGGCAATAAACCTAACCCTTCCAAGGAGGGTTAGATCCTGAGGAGACAGTGTCCTGAAGCTCGAGTATGCAGGCCTTGGCGCACTCGATATGAATGTCAGCTTCCCGAAATCCATGTCAGACGGCCTCGACCGACTGCCAACGTAACCAGGACACACCCGACCAGATTCGTGTATTGACGAACACGGCTACCGAAGTGTTCCAGCCCAGCAACGCCTAGGGAGTAGTGCATGCGTTCTACTCATCTCTCTCGCGTCATACCTCTGTATGACCCATTTGATGTATCCAACACTTCTAGTCAAGTAGCAGAATCCCTTTCATCACTTGTATTTGTTGGCGAGAGATCTGTGTTCGAACCACGAGTCGGTATCTGTACATTATTCTACATAACAATGAACAGTTAATGTTTATGCTTAAATAGGATTTGGTATTAAATATTTATGGCATATTATATGCCATAAAACCAAACCAAACCAAACCAAATCATATTTAATATACTTGTATGAACTGGATGCGGTATTAAATAACCAGAAAAAAGACAATTTTACAAAGGTCAACGTCTTGTCTAGACACTATGGCTAGCTGTATCAAGATGAATTGTTTTAGTCCAAAATTGTTCAAAAATTGGCAAAAAATGTTTAAAAGATAGTCCACTGAGTGGAAACACACTATCCTTCTGGTCAAGAAATGTTCCCGGCACAGCGGACAGTAAAGATGTCCGTGTTGATAATCTGCTACACACACACACACACACACACACACACACACACACACACACACACACACACACACACACACATATATATATATATATATATATATATATGTATATTTAGGCAGCATTTCTTCGTTAATGCAAATTTCATTAAACATAATAGACATTTTATGCCTACATATTCTCTTTTGGATCCGTTCGAATTCCCGTATTACTTTTATCGTATTCGGGGGGAACTGATTAAGGTATTGTCCATAGTTGTATGTATCCCTAGTACTTTCTGCCCGACTTTGGGCCATCATCAGGGGAGAATCTGTTACAAAAGTGATGTAACTTTTGTTTTAGCAAATTACTACTGTGTAAGGACGTCTTTGCTGTTGGAGATTATGGCGCTTGCTTTTAAATGTAATTCTGTAAATAGTGCCAGTAGCTAAAGACATTGAAGTACGTTAGCACTGGTTTGATAATTAATTCTATTAAGTGCTGGTTGCAGGTTTCTAATATATAGTGCTTCGAGAATCTGAAGTTTTTGTTTATTATTTTGATGTTCGAGTATTGTTGTGTTGTCGGTGAGAATTTTTCGTAGTTGTGTTGTTGGGCATGAATGTTTTTTTAAATGCTGAGCTATTGAACTTGTGTCAGAAAGGTGTATTTACAGAATTACATTTAAAAGCAAGCGCCATAATCTCCAACAGCAAAGACGTCCTTCTTTTAACTTGTTCGTCGGGTTAATAAGAATAAACTCGACGTTTTGTTCAGTAGTTGAACAGAAGTTGCTAGTATTTCTTTTCTCCAAACTCCTACTTGTGTCACTCATCATTTATGATGAAGGGAAAGATTCAATTTAAACCAAGCAGAGGTGTACATGTAGTAAATTCCTTTGGATGTAATACTCCTAACACTGCATCTGATAGAGAGGCTCCAGTTTTGGATCTACGGATATATAAAATGCTCCCTAACACTTAGGCTCCGTTGCATGGGACAAATAAAACTATTTGAGAGGAATATCTGATACCATATAACTGCGTGTAATTCAATTGTATCAAACATAGTATCTATAATTAAAGAAAAATAAACTATACTAATTTACTGAGGGTTATGACTGTGGGTAACTTGACGCCATCCAGTTGTTTACAAACAGCATATTTTACCAAGCTGTCATCATTTATAATAAGAAATATTGTTTGCGTGTTTGTTGACTAAATTATTTCTATTCCTGCCGACGAGGCTAAGAATAATCTGACTGTAGTAAGTGCGGATGCTCAATATAGAATAGTTTTTAAAGCGTTTATTTTAGTCTTAGAAGCCCAATTTTTGAAAAATACGTGATAAATCTAAATTTTCATGATTAGCTCTATCATTCAAGCACATTTTCGTTAAAATTCATCCCAATATGAATGATCAAGAAAAGACACGACAAATAATTTACGATTTGCTTAATGCCGAAACCAAACAAAAATAAATTTTCGAAATTATTGGAGTTTCTTTATGGCCTCCATCAAGCTTAGACCCTAAACCTTTTGATTACGCTTAATGGGGCATTTTAGAAAACAAAACAAATTCAACTTTCAGTTTAAATATTGGTTAGTTTAAGACTGCTTTTGAGGAGGAATAGAATAAATGTCTGAAGAATTTATTCTCGAGGCAGGCAAATCGTTTCAATTGAGTGCTGATACAATAATTAAAAAAAATGGCGGTCATATTGAATAAATTTACTCTTTTGTGCGTATATTCTTATTTTGTTGTTTATTTCTCAAGTGAAAATCAATCTTGTTTTGTAATAGAGTCGTTTATTATTATACTAGAATATTTCTAATTTTGCTTACACACCCTGTATCTCCTACAGATTGTGAAGATACCCTCCAATAAAAAGATAACATTGTCCAGGGTATGCCACCAAACTGCATCTGACAGCGAGGCTTAAGTTCTGGAGCTATGGGAAGAACACTTTCATTGACATTACCCTCTGCTTCACTCTGATCAGATGGTTGGGTGACATCTACCGGCGAAATAGATCAGTTTTCAAATGATTTTTATTAGGAATACTAGATATCACTTGTGGGCAAAAGAGTCGAGAAACCACTCAATAAATCTAAATATAAATGCACATCATCATCATCAACATCATGTCGCGCTATTATCACGGATATCCCTGCCTCTCTCTTGCCACCCCTTCCTAGCGTCCATTGCTTCCGGCAGGTCCTAAAGGCTACATCCCGTATCGGTACAGAGCTGCTGTATGTAGGTTCGAGCTGGTCGTCCTGCCTTTGCACGTTCATGTGAAGGGGTCGACAGGAGTACATCACTTATGAGCTTGTACCATAAATGTTCACTGTATGCGAATTCTTAACACTGAGACATAAAATAATACCAGAAAATTTGTCAATAATAATCAATCAATCAATCAATCAATCCATTTTTTGGACCACCAGAAGGCGTTTGATTGATTCTAAGAAGAGTATAAATCGTTCCAGTCCCCTTTGTGAATGTTCTATAACACTTCTCTTCGAATTCCCCTGGATTAAACAAATATCAATATTTTATAGAAATTGCTCTGGATTTGTAGCTAAATATTCCAAACACAATTTTTCTTTGTTCCTAAATTATTACGGAATAATTCTGAACTTCTGGGTCAAATTTGTTTGATATCCGTTGAGAAATAGAGACAAACTGACAAGCAAATATTAGTGCTTATAATATAGATGACAATGCTGCAGTTGAACAATTTTTGGAAAAAATTAGTAATGTATTACTTTCAATTTTATTATCAATCGAAAAAATGTCTCTCTTTGAAATATTGTTAGAAAATTATTGTATTTTATTGCAAGTTTTATTATATATTCAGATCGATTTTATTTCTGCTTTTTAATGCGAATCGATAGTAATCGAATAACAATTGGCTGGGCGATAACAGCTTACACTTAGAATTTACATTTAAATGAAATCACTAAAAATAAACAAATATTTTCTAACAAGTTTTTATGAGCAAAACTTTTCAGTTTCAACAAATAATGAGTTCTGTATACTCTGTTTGGTGGAAGTGGCTGTAGTGTAATGGTTATCGTCAAAGAAAATGGACACAGTGACACGAGTTAAAATCCTGGACGAGACTGATTGCATTTCATATGGCACTAATATCCTTGGGAAAGATATGAATCCAATTATTCTCCCTCCAGCTATGGGTAAATAGTAGGGCAGACTGGGTTATTTAGCCTTGGTGAGGCAACTGGTCTAGGAGAAGGAAAACTCTGAATTTAATTCTGTTAAACTCAGCTTAGAAATTGACCTTGTGTCATATCCTTCTTGAGCGGAGGGGTTGGTAAATATGTATACTCTGTTTGGTTTAGATGCTTTGTTTCAAGGCATATCGATTTTCGTGCTAAAGCAGTCATTGTAGAGGAACAGGAGTGGCCATTTTAAATCTACAGCTTGAAGAATAAGGGAGTTCACATCTTTTCAAAGAGAATTAGTCTGTATTTGAATGCAATAGAGCGGCCTTAGTTTGAACTTACACAGCCGAGAACGTTGGTCACAGGAATTACCCTTCATATACTCTAGTCATTAGGTTTGCTTTCTTTGTTTTTGACATATCAGTCTTTGTGGGTTATTTATTGCCAAAGCCATTCATCCATGTTAAAGGGTAATAGTGATATTTTTAACCCATTGCTGGTTGAGAAGATAAAAGGTTCATAACGTTCGCAAGAGAAGCAGCTCGAAAGTGAACATAACAGCATTAATAGAGTTCGAACTCGCTTACTTCGATGTTACAGTCCAGCACATTAGCAAATCAGGTACATATACTTTCATATACTCGGGTAATTATTCCTGTAACATGTCTTTTCTATCACAAATACTTCCGTTAACACATAAGGGTTTTCGTCAGATGAATTATGAGGTACATACGATAAGTTTACAGGATTTTTTCGTATTGCCATTTAAAATTGTTGTAGACACTTGAAAATTCAATATGGTATTTCTATACATCTTATGAGATGACCGTCGAATTTTTTATGATTTCAGGTTTAAACGAACAGCTACAGCAGGAATTGGAATACACACTACTAAAGCCTGATTTTCTCAGCTGGTGAATTTCAAAAATGCAATCTGACACGTTAGAAGAAAGATATGCAATAAAATTATGTTTTAAACTTAGAAAAAAAGCCACAGAAACGTATGAATTGCTTCAGACTGCTTTTGGAGCATCTTGCATGAACCGAGCATCAGTTTTTGAGTGGTATAATAGATTCAAGGAAGGTAGGGAGTCTGTGAGGGATGATGAGAGGTGTGGGAGGAGTCTCTGAAATATTGAATTTAATGAGTGAATAGTTGAATAGTTCTCAATCGAGATGTCAGGCTAATAGTGTATAATACAGCTGGTATCAGTTCATTATATTGGGTTTATAATGCTCAGTAAAATAGTGCTCCGCCCAAAATATGGGATATACAATGTATAGAGGTAAATAGTTCTCAATCGAGGTGTGATATCGATAGAAGATATTATAAAATGGGTTTTAACTCGTTGTATTAAGTTAATGGTGTATTGTCAAATAGCGTTTGCTCTGAAATATCATGTCATGGATTTATTGTTAAATTGCGTTCAGCCCGAATTAATTGTTTTAGCCATTCAAGTGTGTACCAACTAAGAAGAGAGAGAGAGAGAGAGAGAGAGAGAGAGAGAGAGAGAGAGAGAGAGAGAGAGAGGGGGTGGGGAGGGGGCGAGGGGAAAGAAAAAAAAAAGAAGAAATTAGTCATTTTGGAATTAATATTGATCAAGGTTGATATAGTTTCAATTGCAATTCAACAAAACCCGAAACAATTATTTTAAATTCAAATTTATTCTTGGTAAAATTAAATCGATGACTAAGTTAATGGCTTTGGGACGGATTTTAGCTTCAACAAAAGAGAAATGCCATATCAATTTTCAGCTTGAAAGAATGGAGACAATAATAAAAACGAATTTAGTTTTATTTTTTAAAAAATCTATCGATAGCGTCGATAAATTTGCAACAGTAAGAATATTAAATAGCTGATCGATAGAAAACGATCGATGGCTGAAAAATGACTGTATTGTCAGAGGATAAAATAACTTTTGAAAATCGATCTATTCCTATTGAATGAATTTGATAGCGAAAACATTTTAGAAATCAAAGGGGAATTTGAATATTTGGCAATTGAAATGTGAATAATTGTGCAATCAAAAATAAAATAAAAAAATTAATAAATGTACTGAAATAGGTGACAGTTTCATTTGAGCATTGGTCGAATATGATTCAAGTCAAGCGAAAAGAAGAGTCCTCTATATTTAAAATTCCTTTCTTTCATATATTTGAGGCTTGCAATAGGAAATATATTTTAACCTTAAATCATAAAGGAATATCCCACAATTAAATAGAGTTATTCAGTATGAACTCGTATTCGATTTTGCGTGAATGTCAATTCTTGATTTATGGTGCAATATAATATTTGTAATTTTAGTTTTTATGAAACCTCAGGCAAAAATAAAAAGAACGTGAAAAGACTGAAAAATACCTGGACCTTGCCAGAGAACTAAAATCGCTTGGCTACATGAGGGACATGGCGATACCAATTGTAGATGTTGCGCTTGGAACGGTTCCCAAAAGCTTAAAAAGGGGATTAAAAGAATGGGAAATCAGGGTAGGAATCAAGACCATCTATGCTACAGCATTTCTGAGATTATTTAGATTACTGAGAAAAGTGCTGGAGATCTGAAGAGAAATACTGTCACTTAAACTTCTGTGAAAGACCACCAGCTAACGCTGGTGTAAAAAAAATTACAAAGATAAAGAAAATTTGCCGAAAAGTAGATATTGCCATTCTGGTGAACCATAGAATGAAAATCAATGAAAACGAAAATGAAACAAATTCTTAGACCTTACCAGAAAACTAAAAAACAAACAGAAGATGAAGATTATGGAGATACTAATCGTAACTGGTGCACATGGAAAGATTTCCGAAGGTTTTGTAAGTGCATGAAATCAGAGGACGAGCAGGTAACATCCAGACTAAAGCATTAAGATCGGTCAGAATTCTGAAACGATTCCCGGAGACTTGAGGAAACTTACAGTCACTCAGGCTCTAGTGAAAGACCTTCAGTTAACGCTGGTATTAAAAACTCGTTAGAAGTAATCTATTAACAATTATAATAGTAATAACGTCATAAATGGCAAGAAAGAATTGGAAACACTAATACAGGCAGCAAGGATATACACTCAAGATATAGGGATGGAATTTACCATAGAAAAATGTGCCATGCTAATAATGAAAAGCGCAAAACGAAATATGATGGAAGGAATAGAACTACAAAATCAAGACAAAACCAGAACGCTCGGAGAAATGGTAACTTATAATTACGTTGGAATACTGGATATGGACATCACCAAACATGCTGAGATGCAAGAACAAATAAAAAAGAATACCTCTGGAGAACGAGAAAACTACTAAAAAATGCAACATAATAGAATTCTCATCAAAGGGATAAATACCTGGGCTGTCCCTCTCGTAAGATACTCGTGACTATTCTTGAAGTGGACCAGAGAAAAATTTCAGCAAATTTACCAGAGTGCAAGAAAACTAATGACGATACATAAGGCCTTAAATCCCCGAGATGACGTTGACAGACTATACGTGTCAAGAAAAGAAGGAGGAAGAAGACTTGACAGCATTCAAGATAGTATCAATACAACGACTAGAAGACTACATGAAAAAGCACGGAGGAAGACTGATTACAGCCACCAGAACCAACACTGACTGCAATAGCATCAACAGAACAAAAATAACCGGAAAACAAAAATGGGAAGAAAAACAACTGTATGGATAGTTCAAGTGATAAACCAGCGAAATCTCACGCGAGAAAACTTGGACATGACTAAGAAAGGGAAACCTTAAAAGAGAAACTGAATCTTTTCTGATAATAGCATAAACCAACACCATGAGGACTCACTATATCAAAGCAAAACAGAGAAGATGTAACAAAATAACAGATTTAAATTATGTGGCGACAGAAACGAAAGGATCAATCATATAATTAGGAAATACCGTAAGTTAGCGCAAAGAGAGTATAAGACTAGACACAAATGGGTGGGGAAGGTGATCTACAGGAAGTCTAAATTTGACCATACGAATAAATGGTATATACACAACTCTGAATCCACCCGAGAAAATGAGAAACAGAATTCTTTTGGATTGTGAGATACAAATCGATCATCTAATCTCGGCCAGACGACAGACCTAGTGATAGTAAAAACAAGAAGAAAAAAAAAGAGAACCCGACGAATAGTGATTGCAGTTCCGGATGGCCCCTTGGTAAAACTGAAGGGAAATAAAAAGAGGGATGAATACCTAGACCTTGCTAGAGGACTGAAAAAAAAGTGGAACCTGAAAGTGACGGTAAGACCATTTGTAATTAGAGCGCTAGGTGAAGGAACCAAAGATTGTTTCAGAGTCTGGAGGTCTTAGATATTAGATGGTGAGAGGAGACCATCCAAATCACAACATCGTTGAAATTAGCCAGAGTATTAAGAAAAGTCCTGGAGACTCGAGGAGACTTGCTGTAACTCAAATTCCAGGTGAAAACAATCAGCTAAAGCTGATGTGAAGAATTCTCGGATGAGTAAAATATTAATGGAATTTTCAAAAAAGATTCCTTTTTTCTCTCTTTTTAAATTACTTCTCTAATACCCCGCCATCGAACTTAAGAACATATAAGTAAATAAAGTTGACGACCGTAGTCAAGGGCAACCAGAAGGCCCCCTTTTCAATAGCTACTACACCGAGGTGTAGGTGAGGGCGCCACTTCTTTCCCAGGATTGCTCAACTTTAACCTTGATACGAACCTTATATTGCTGAGTATTTAGCAAGGAGGTATCAAGTAGCATTTTTAAAGTCTTTGGTAAGACTCGACCAGGGATTGAGCCGAAGTCTCCCGGTCCATTGGGGAAAACTCTACCCACTAGGCCAATGAGCCGGTTTAAGAACATATACTATAAAACTAAAACTAAAAAAAGATAAACCCTCTATTCCATATGAAACATTTTACGTTCTATCCAAAAAAGGAAGTGTAATATAGCCATGATATGGATACGGGAAATGTACATAATGCATATATACGGATTTGTTAAACGTTCACATGCATAGGAATCCCGAAACACTGATGACTCTCTTGATTCAGATACGAAACATTTATTACCTTCTTGACTTTTAGATTTTCAACACGAGGAGAGAGAGTGAGAGAGACAAAATTTTTACTATGCCGACTGTTCTGTTTAAACCAACAACCCGCGGCACATCTCAGAGACCCCAACTGGCCTTGCCTGGCCGAGCTCCGAAAATCATCTCGCCATTCAAATCTCAACTGACTGCTTTTTTCAAAATACCCATGAATCCCTGCCCATCGCTTCCGGGCATGGCTTCATTCACATCCCCAGTCAAAATTTCCTATCCGGGGTTTTTATTAGTACATCTGAGTTTGTCACATCCTCCGTGCGCGATTGTGAACACCTGCACTTAATGTGTGCACCTAACTCAGCCGAATGATAAGATATAACCAACGAAAAGTATAATATAAAAAAATCCTTCCGCAATTATATAACAGGTCTACTTATCCCTGAGAAAAGCTTAGTGACAGAGGAAGGATGCAATTTGCTCAGGGAAAATACGCGAAATATACATTTAAGATAGGCTCATTAGTAATGTCTAAAACATTACTTTAGATATAAACCCGGATATTGATGAGTTAGAACGTAAGGAAACCTTTAAATATTTAGGAATAAATGAAACGAATGATTATACAGGTAAAGAAAAAGAAGGAAAAGAATTATAAAGGAAAATAAGAGTCATATTAAGAACGGATGTGAGAGCAAAAAATTATAATTTATAGCTATTAACATCCTGGCAGTTCTAGGAAAGACACGCATTTTTAAAAAATGATAATAAACCGCACTTAAGCTGAAATTAAGAAGATCGATACTAAAGATAGGAAACAAATAACTTGCCATAGAATGCATCACCTAAGAGCAGATATAAAACGTTTTCACATAGAGAGAAAAAAGTGAAAGAAATAATCAAACTAGAATTGACCTACCAAACAACACCTATAAGATTTTTAAAAAATGCTTAGACTCTGCAGCAGATTGGATGCTACAGTAGGAAACACACTGGAAGCAAAGATAAACAATTCGACATCGCAATGATAGAAAAAGACATAAAAGTTAAAGCAATAGCGCCAGCAAACAATATAAAGAAAAAAAAAAACCTAAGCACAAGGACTAAATCAATTAAAAACACCTGTGAATAACAATAACAAAAATAGAAACTGCACAGAAAGTACACACAATAAAAATTGCTGGTATATATTCGATGGCTGAAAAATGCTGTACTGAAGAGGATCTGATATAGTGTTTAAGGTCTATAAAAGAAAAACACGCTTTCTAATTGATATGTCATTATCATCAGATAATAACATATCAAACAACCCCCAGCTTTGTGTTAAATAGTATCACTGTTATTCTCTTACAAGGATGGGTTTTGCATTAAATAACCCATGAAAGTTCATATGCCATTAAACACATAAAGTAAAGATTATTATAATATTGACGCTAAGAACAAGAAATAGAAAGTGAAAAACAGTGTTACTAAATCACTTTGTGGGTTTGTGTCGAACAAAGTGCAATATAATATGGAAAGTGCTCAATATCTATGATAGAGCTATTATATAATAATAATAATAATAATAATAATAATAATAATAATAAATAAATATCATGAATTAAATATATATACTAATATATCTAATATATATATATATATATAAAGACAGAAACAGAGACAGACAGACACACACAAACACAGTGTTTAAGTCTATAAAAAACATACTTTCTAATTGATGTCATTGTCACCAGAAAATAATATATCAGACAACCACCAGCCCTGTGTTAAATAGTATCACTGTTATTCTCCAACAAGGATGGGCTTTGCATTAAATAACCCATGAACGTTCATATGCCATTAAATATATAAAGCAAAGATTATTATAATATTGACGCAAGAACGAGAAATACAAAGTGAAAAACTATCGCTCATTAAAACAGAGTACCAGTAATAGTGAAAGCACTGGGTATGATCAGATAAACACATTAACAGTGTATCTGGCAGGCTCAGTATATTTGAAATACAAAATAAATTGCACTTTGCGGAACTGCTCATTTCGTTCAGAAAGTACTTGCAATGTGACTGAATACAATCAACTGAAAAAGGAAACAAAAAACCGGAATACTTAGAATACATATAACTCCTCACCTTAAATCTTGGGTAAAGACCCGCTGAAATAAAAAGCCGAAATAAAACTTGAAATTCAATAGCATTTTTATAGATTAAATAATACCTCGTTAATTTGGTTCAAAATGTTATTTCAGTCCTTTCCCGATTTCGTTCCAGATTTTAACAGTGCTAAGATCGGAGAAGGGTAATAGTACTATATCCCGGTTAAACACTACATTGTAATTTATTGGGTACTGATAATGCCGCAGTCAATAAATATGAAGTATGTTTACAATTAACTAACATTTTCATGACTTTTTCCACAAGTTTAAAAGGAAAGGTGAACATTTTCATTCTTACAGCAAAGCTTTATAATCCTACATTTAGCCTTAAGGTCATAGGGTATTCACCCTTGGTTTTAGCTAAATCAAATCTAATTTGAAACAAATCTATGTAGTGTTACCCCTCAGCAGACAATTGGTATTATTGGACACAGTTGTAAACAAACACACAGGTCGGGTTTCGCTAACCTGTCTGACAAGAGTTAATATATTTTATCTCTTTATTGCACTTGTCTGAATTCCCTGCTATAATATATGGATTTAGAGAAGAAACATACAAAAGAAATAGTGAAGTTGAACATATTAAAATAATAAGTCTATCTATTGACTACTTGGAGAAGTCTCTGTGACGTAGTGGCCGGCATACGGCCTCTAAGCTAGACTCACTATTACAGCTATATTCGGACAAATACCCAGGGGAAAAGGCATGAACTCTCTTATCCATCGAGCTATGGGTTAGATAGTACCGCCTCTATTATTATACAATGATGGTTTTGGCATTATCTAACATTCTAATAAGGCAAGAAACCAATAAAGTTCGAATGACAACGTGTCCCCTCTGGTCTCCTGAACTCTTCTCTGTAAACTGAATGATTTTAGTCGGGGATGTTCTCGTGGTGTAATGGTTAAAGCGATGGACTGCAGAATCGAACTAAGCGAGTTCGACCTACTGTCGCGCTATTACGTTCACTTTCGGGCAAATACCCTTGGGAAAGGTATGAACTTCCCTGCTATTGGATAAATTGTATCACTACTGTTCTTCTAGGAGAATGGGTTTGGCATTAAATAACCTAAAAAGGTTGATACGCTATTAAACAAAGAAACCAAATCATCAATCTCTTTTCCAGACATTTGGCGATCGTTCAGAAGGCTCCAACAACAATTGGTATAATCGTCAACAGTATTTTTTGTCATCTGGCGAGATCCAGGGACCTGTCTACCATTTTACTTTCTTTCATTTTCACTTTCTGGTTCGCTGGAATGGCATAATTAATTATATGACAAGTTCTTTTTTTTTGTCAGTTAGTGCTAAGTTTAGTCATCTGACCGGGAGTGCGTGATCCGTTTGTTTCTCAAAATTCCAAAGAATTATCAAATTATTATTTTTCTCCTTGCGAATTTTTCACGCCATCTCTAATGAGTGTTTTGTCTTAAATGGAGCCTGAGTTACAGAGAGTCTCCTTATCTTTTAAAAAAAATTCTTTTCATTATCATATTTACCAACCCCTCCACTCGGACAGGATATGACACAAGGTCAATTTTTTAAGCGGATTTTAACATGTTTGAATTCAGAATTTTCCTTCTCCTTGACTAGTTGCCTTACCAAGGCTGAAAAACTTGGTCTGCTCTGCTATGTACACATAGCTGGAGGGAGAACAATTGGATTCATACCTTTCCCAAGGGTATTAGTGCTATGTGAAATGCAATCAATCTCGTCCAGGATTTGAACTCGTGTCACCGTGTCTATTTCCTACGACGATAACCATTACATCACGGGCACCTCCACAACTACACCACGGGCACCTCCACAAATTCTTTTCATAATCAAAGCCAACTTTAGTAGTCTTGTAGTCTCGATAATATTCCTCTGATCGCCAGTACACACAATCTCTTTTTCATGTTCTTGGGAAATATTCCAATAGCACTTACAACAATTGGTATCATTGTCTCCTACATGTTCGAAACCCTATTCTGCTTTCTGGCACGATTGAGGTATTTTTCAGTGTTTTAAGTTTTTTATCTTTATTTTCGCTTAATGGTTCACTGGAACGCCAATTATTCTTGTTAATTAATACTAGGACTGGTTTTCTAGCGAATATTTGGTGATCCGTTTGTCACTCCAAGTCCGAGAGGATTGTTTGTATCTAATTATCTAAGACGGATTCTGATATGTACATAATTGTAAACATGACCAAACCTTACTTGCTTGCACAATTGCTTGTTGATAACCTTTCCCACCCAATCATTCCGACTGTTGTATTCCTTTTGTGTCAGTTTTCTACATTATCGTATTACATTGATTAACTGTTTCATCCATGTCATCTAATGACAAATTATTTTACTCTTTCGAGTTTTTTTTTCACAGGACTTTGAGTGACAGCAAGTCTCCT